>JBCFYV010000935.1:1421129-1473726 GCA_039000515.1 Timema cristinae | reverse complement strand
CATTACCTTGATTAGTTTAGAAATATAAAACACAAATGAGTGATAAGACGTGGTGCTAAAAATAACCTCTCCCACATTTTAGTTACTTGCAATCTAGTACAACATTAGAGTGAAGCCTAAGTCCCTGCAACCACATATGTGGGTAATAAAAATGTATATATTGATTGCATTAATAAAATTGAAGCAAGGAATTGGATTAATATATTTTAATACCAGAACAAGGAGGAAAACAATAAAGCCTTTTTTTTATGAACAAACAAATAATATATCTCGTTTAAATTTTACCTTTAAACAAAAAAAAAACTCAAATTTAGAACACTAATGTAATCATGAGATATCTTAAACCTCAAAAATAAAATAACAAACCCAGAACCTGTTTACAACAGTAGTTTTGGAGTTGTATCTTATGTGAAATCTCTTTCAAACAAATTGTCTATTAAGGAAGGCTTTAGAACAATGTCGCAAATTATCAGATCATGCCGATTGGTGGCCGTAATACTTATTACATTTATAAAACACATTGTTAATGGTATAATGTTGAATATATATATATATTTTTAAAATTTTAATTTTGACATGTGGTAGAAAAACCAAATTTAAATCAAATTGAAAACATATTTTCAAAGATAAATTCAGTGAAAACCAAACTTGTTTACTCATTTGACTCCAATGAAAAGTTTAAATACCACACACATCTTCCAAGATTTATGTTTTAGTTGGTGTAGTTAAATACAATACAGTAATACATTCTTTACAGCTTTTTACCAATATCTCGCAATTATTATTATTATTATTATTATTATTATTATATTATTATTATTATTATTATTATTATTATTATTATTAAACCGTGTCTTACTATCCGTTCGGGTTGTAACTCGAGTGTCATTGGTTTAGGAAAAGTAGCTATGCCCTAAATAATAATACCTACAGAAGTTAAATACCACTAAACGTATGATTATAATCTAATTTATAACGTAGGCCTATTTAGGAATTAATTTTAAAAACGATACTAAATTATGTACGTTAAGGTTCAATGATTAGACTTTCAGTATGTTCTAAATTGTATCAACTTTGACTATATTTTTAAAATAAACATCTATCCCTATCTGTGGAAACAGGACAAAATATAAATAAAGGCAAAAGGCGTATTTTCTGATAAACCAGTAATGATCACTTCATGCAAATGTGGATGCATATCCACTTCTACCTTTTCAAAATCATCATATATTAAAAAATATTTTTAAATATTAAATAATTACATTTCAAACCTGAACACTACGTTTTTAAATTCAAATCAAATTTAATAATGGCTTTTATTTCAAAATGTCTTTATTTATTCAATAATGTGTATGCGTGTATTCATTTAATTTATTACTAAACAATTAGAATTCATGTGGTATTAAATATTCTTTTAAGCACAGGTTTACTCACAAATTATTTTAAATAAAAGCTAGCTTATTAAACTAATAGTCTATCTTAATTTTGAATGGCTAACAGATTTTAACAAAGTAACACAATGTTTTAAAATGAAAGTTTGTTCCTTAAAAAAGATTACACTATTAGATTGAATCTATTGTGTGATATAATAACATAATTGTGTTTATAATATCTATTTTCACAGTTATTACGCCAGTATCTTCTGGTCCTATCCCAGCAAAGAAGAAAAAATATTAATAATATAAGAGTGTTTAGATAAATAAGCACTTCGGAAACAAATAGAAGGTCGCAACAATACTCGTGGAAGTTTTCAAACAAAAAGAACAAGCTTTAACCTGTCCACTATCTAGGAAACTTGTGGACAGTAACCATTTACGTTCAAAAATAACAACAAGAGGAGCTTAAGAAATTAAATTATAGGACCAGTCAGTCAAAACAAATATAAATGACCTCTTATCTTGACAAAAACTAAATAATATAAGATACTCTTGGTAAGAGGATGGGTAAGGGGTGAGGGTATACAATTGGTACTTGTCTAAAAAAAAATGCTGAGGCTAAAAGAAGTGTATATTTAGTTAGTGTTAAAGAAAAGTTTCCTAAATAATACATATGGTTATGATAAATACATACTTAAACAAAGTAGGTATTGTGTATTTGCCCATAAGGAATTGTTAAGAAGGTACTTTGCTATGTTTTGTAAGGCTTGTCATTGCTCTTCTGAGCAAGATGGAGCTAAGTACAAAACTGTCACATTGACGGTATTTTGGTTTTGTTTCCATTTAACATTAGGTATACGATTAATATGTTATCATTTATGACTAATTGATAGGTTATATGTGTTGCACCTTTTTTAAAAATAAATGTTCTTAATTTTTAATTTTAAAACTTACCCGCTTCAGTGACCACATGGTCTAAGGTGCTACTATCGCAAGAGACTAGACTACCGTTGATGGGAAGAGCGTGGGTCGATACAAGTTGAATGTATTGAGAATAATTTTTTCTAAATGGCTTACCACTTTATCTACGCAAATGAGGGTAAGTTTCTTCCATATTCAACATTATTCATCCCAAGCCCATTAGCGTAATTAATATATAAGCGTAAAACCATAATGGCTATTAAAACGGGGTGTAAAAAAAAGTATTATTATTATTAATAATGTTTTTTCATTTATTTGAGGTATCTAACGTGCACTTTCTAAACCGACTGGTCATCAACTCATGACTTATAAACTAACTTAAATTTAGAACAGACACATACCCAGCCCCTGTAGTCAATTCACCCCTATGGGAGGGTTAACCCACATTTCACCAATAATAGACTTTTAGCCATGCCCTGGAAGTCGAGTCCAGGACCATTAGCTCAGTAGAAAGATACGCTACCGACTGAGTTAATGTGTTGAACAACACCAATGTTATTAACGGATTCATTTAAATTGTATGTGTGTGGGAAGTAGTGTATAGGAAGTGCACCCGCATTAGCACGGAAATGAATGTGAAATCACATATGGAAAGCCAGCTCAAGTTCCTCACGTAGGGACTTAGGCCTTAACCTCCTCAACCCCGTAAATAAAGTATAGTGCGAGAGAAATGCCTTTGGACTGTGTGACCACCGATACTGGTCCTGACTTATTAAGAATTTTCGAAGAAATTAAGTTTAATAGTACCATGCACCGGTAAGCATATTTATATTATTCGATTTGGCATATTGTGAACAGAGAAGAATACATTTAATGGCAAGACCAAAGTGTCTGGCAACTTTAGAAAATAAAATTCATGCCTAGGCAGTGACGTGGCGTGTAATGTTGCCAGGGTAATCAATGTTTGTTAAAACTCTAACTGTAATATGTTCTAGTACGCTTGATCCCCATTTGACCAAGTACACTCAAGTTCTGATCTAAATACCTCACATGGGTAATATTTACGTCTCTACGCAACTGATGAATATATTACTGAGTGATGAGAACAAATCACTATTGCAGTTTTAATTAACTCTGATTATCCCAGCAACAACTCCAGACACGACACTGTACACAGCTTATGAATGACAAGCTATGAATTTTAAGTACTACCTTATTGGTAACTTTCCCAGAAAGTCAAACGTAGACAACTTTTTGAGATATAATAATACCGCTCATGACAATGATGTGTGTGACTTTACAGGACAGTATATTTAGTAATTTTTAATATTTTGTCCAGAAACCAAACGAGGTAACGGTCACTGCTCTCAAGATCTGTCTGCAGAAACTAAGTGTAGAGATTTACTGTGACAGCTTCACAAAACTTGTTCGTCGTTGGCGGAATGACTTGTTGATGGGGAATGTAGATAAAATAAACATGATTAAAATATAAACTGTACGGTGCTGCGCACAGACATTCTCACGCTTTTATCATAAATATACATTTACTAAAAACTTGTAAGATTTGTCATCATCATATTTAGCACCGCGTCTTACTACCCGTTCGGGTTATACGCTTTAAGTACTAATTACACTAATGGATTAGGAATTGGGAAGGTTGAATTAGGGAAGAGAACCCGCATTTGCGTGGAGGGAGAGTGGAAAACCATTTAGGAAAAACCACCCCCAGTTCACCCGACCGAGATTCGAACCACGATCTCCCCGTCCTCAGCAGTCGAGCTTAACACGACAAGTGCGTTAGCCAACTACGCCACCGAGGCGGGTTTGTAAGATTTGTGAAACGAAATAATATGTGTGTACATTGTTCTTAGAAACATTACAACAAAGATCACAAATGAAATAATACGCACTCTGGCATAACTGGGAACACGTTACAGATAAATTGAGAAAAGAGAAACATCTTTCTCCAACAAAGAGCATAAGAATCAAATTAGTTTTCAAAGACCTGAAGAAAAAACTAATATATATATTTGCGTATAGCTCAGGAACGATTGGTTTTATTAAGATATATTTTATATATAAGATTTTTATTTTTAATAGTACTACAACTTTACAATAATAAGATATTTTATACCTCAAATAGTTGCGGAGAAATTATGAAAATTGGAAAATTACCCTTCAGTAAATTAACTTCAAACTTGTTTATATGAGGAAATGAGAGTTACCACATTGTTTACAATGATAAATAATGACAATATATCAAATTTTATCGAAATCGTATTGGCGAATTCTAGGAAAATCGATATTTTCTCTTTTGGCCTTCAGTACCCTTAAGCCTAAGGTTATACATCTAATCCCGAAAACCCCTTATGAACACCCCAGATACTAAGTTTTACCCAAATCTGTAAAACAGTTTTGGCTCTAACCCAAGTAACAGACAGACAGACGGCATCGCGAAAACAACATTTATCAAAATATTGAGCTTGAAATTTTTGACGATCACAATATTTTCTCTCCGAGGTGCAGAAAGAAAGTAAATAAAATATTAAAATACATATTTTCATATTTAATTTAATACAATATTATTTTTTTTTTTACAGCCCGGCCTTTCGGGTTATACACATGCATTAATTACTCTAATTGAAAAGGAATGAGAATGGTAGTGGAAGGAAATGCTAGTCACGTGCAGAGATAGAGTGGGGAACCAACCCATTTATGTAAAACCGCCCCCGTACACCAACCGATACCCTAAAACCGATCTCCCCGACATCGGCAATTCCGTCTAACAAAAGAGGTACGTGCTAGACTATGCAACCACCGATGTATATGTGTACATTTAAGATGGCGTCTAGGCGCTTCTTTGTTTCCAAGGCACTGCACACATGTTCGGCTACGTATATTTGTGTGACAACGCAGACACGACCTGTATTGACAATCGACCGTTATATGAATGGTAATTTCCCGCTGCAGATTTATGTAATCATGTGGCGCCACACTGTTATAGACCTGTTTCCCGAGCTAAATGATTCATAGCGTTGCCAAACCCGCGTAATTGTAGGACATGGCAACGACGTTACCACCAATAAATCTTTCGTCAAAAACTTCAGACAAATATGACCAACATTATCTTGCCATTTTTGGACAAAAGTTATGTGGACAGTAATATGTGCGAGTAAGGTGTTAATTCCCTTTCAAACTGTTGCTCAACGTTACATAAATGGTAAAAAGTAAACGCTATTCTATTATTTATTTCAAGTATCTAAGGTAGAGATAGGTTGTATGGAACGCGAGAAAAGACCAGTTATTGTGCAATTTTTAAAGCGAAACATATATTTGGCGAGAATAGATAAATAACTACTTCGGTAAAAACGTGGAGTTTAATTTTATGCACATGGTGATATCAACAGTTGTTGAATATGTGTAATGAGCATAGTGTAATTAGATGACACACTTTTTAAACTAAGAGAAAAAGTTTTTATTAAATTCCAATACACCCTTGAACTGTTGAGGTAACCAGGTGAAGAAAATTAAACTCTATATTTCTACTGAAGCAACATTTGATTTATTTTTTACCAAACATTATTTTTGTGTAAAACTGTAAAAACACTGACATACTCTTGCGCTCCTTATATCCTCAACTTTACAAGATTGTCTGTTAGGACTACACTTATAGTGAGTGAACTTTGACTTTCTCTTTGGGCTGTTTGTGTCGTTCCATATTAAGACTGAAGGCAATATAACGGTTGTCTCAAAATTTATATACCAAAGGTGTTGGTGTTCCTTTTAAAACACCATTAAATTCAAGGAAAGTTAAGTTTCACAAAGGAAATTGTTTTATTAAAATGTACCTTTTCAGCGCACATCAGCCAGCACACTGACAAAGGCGTCAGTAGACCTACTATGTGGTATGGTTTGCAGGTAAAAAGGGATGTCGAAGGGGCTTGAATTCCAGCAGGGTTAACTGAGTTGTTTTTTTCCTACGTGACTTCCCAATCTCCCTCCACGTAAATGTGGGCACACATACACTAAGATCCATCTTCTTCATGTCCACCCCATCAGTAGTAACTATATGGATATTCCGACTGGATAATAAAAAGCAGGGTATGGGAAAATAGTAATTATAGTTTTAACAACTAATGGGTGGTGTTAGTGAAACTCTAATTAGTTTTCCTCGATGGTTTTCTACTCTTCTTCCACACAATTGCAGATACATTTTTCTAAACTTAGCTTTACTCAGCCCTAACAACCTAGCGTAATTATAACCTAAACGTATTTTATCGGTATAGATAAATAGATAATATATATAAAAAAGGGCAGCTGCAGATAATATGGCTTGATTTGACGTATGAATATGTGAAACTAGATCTAGTAATATCTTATAGCTATCAAACATATCCATTCATAGAAGATCTTAAGCATGAGCCTGTTAAGCTTTGATAAATCAAGCTCAGAGGTTTTCGCCGCTTTATTAAAAGATACAGGAATGGATCAATTTGTTTTCCACAGCTGTAGCGTGTGAATAGGAAGAGTCTAAGCATAACACCTTTATTAAATCTATTACAATTATTATGAATTATTATTATTTTGACAAAAGGCTAAGACATATACCATACAAATTTCTAAATATACATTTTTTCTTAAGTGAGGTTCGACAAAACTTAAAAAAGCGTCAACCAATCATAGATCAAATCTGTCAGCTAAAAGCCACGGTATGCCCTAAAATGGGTTAGTAATATATTCAAAACAAATATACGGAGTATCAGAACAATTAATCCTATATATATTTAGTAAATTCTGATGCCAGTACTTGTTATCGGTGAATTATATTCTTTAACTTAATGTAACTGAATGTAAATGGCGAAATTTAATAAATAAATAGTAATAATAATATTTAGCACCACGTCTTACTACCCGTTCGGGTTATACGCTTTAAGTACTAATTACGCTAATGGATTAGGAATTGTGAAGGTTGAATTAGAGGAAGTGAACCCGTATTTGCGTGGAGGGAGAGTGTAAAACCATTTAGTTATCCCCCCCCCCCCAGTTCACCCGACCGAGATTCGAACCTCAATCTCCCCGTCCTCAGCAGTCTAGCTCAACACGACTAGCGCGCTAGCCAACTACGCCAGCGAGTCGGGTAATAAATAGTAGAAAATACGTATAGTGTATGTATACTAAACTATAATAATTATCATTGCATGAGATTGAAACAAACTCTATATAGTAAGATTTTGATAGGAAGGGTCTTATCTGACAGTTATAAAACTACTATATCTACTTCCATATAGTGTAAATAGTCAAGTGAGCTGCAACAGCCATTTTTGATTGATATTCTCCTTCTTCTTAAGTCGACAACCCGAAGGTTGGTTTGATGTGATTTATATTCATCCGGGGTCTGGGAATGCGCTCAACCCTTCGGGTGATTAGTTATTCCTGCACCATCAGGTAAGAATCAATTTAGAAGGGGATTTTTGAATGTGTGGTGGCTTCCCATTACCTTCCACAATTAATTTTAATGAGCGAGTGAGAAAGAGCAAACCAATTTTTCCAAGAAGGTTTTTTCCCATATCTTCCAGGGTTCTGTTACATGCTACAATCGATATGGGACCGACTGCTTTGATTCCCATTCGAAGGAAGCTCTTCTACGGATTTTAATCGCTTTATAAGAATCCATCAACTTTGATTGGATTTGAATTCCCGAACATTCGGTCTTGAGATGAGCACTCTACCTCAAGACCACCGAGGGCGACTGACAGATATTATCAGTACCTATAAAATAAAACAAATAATATAGTAAAATATTTTCATTGTAGATTACAAAATAAGAAAAATAAAATAGTTTGTCCTTACTAGAATAGGAGAGCACTTATCAATAATATCTTGACATTAGCGCCAGGAATTTGAATCTCTTGATCATTTGACCGTGAAAGATGGATTATCTAGTACTGCCCCCTGTATGTAGACTTTTAGCTGTTCTCGTGGCACAGAACGTTTCCCAGGGTACACCATAGAAGGTTGACTACACTTCGTACCAGTAATGAGATGATGATGATAGTGATTATGAAGGTGTGGAGACAGCAGTTGGAATATTAAGCCTAAATTAAACTCAGTTATCAGATCATGGCGACCATAGGTACAGTTCCACTTTCTGGAATCAAACATGGGACTTCTATATCTGTAGACAAGGGCACTGACTACTATACTAAAAGTCCGGTCAGATTATTTGGTAATATTTGGTGTCACCGGTGGGATTGGCTCAGTGTTTTCGTGCCCGACTGATGGACCTATGCTTAGCTTTTACACAACAGGCTAGGATTCGGTTATATCTCTCAATATATTCAATAGAAGTTATTTTTATGGTATATTTTTCATTTATCTCCAGGACAATGGTATTGTATTTCCTTAAAATACACCTTCCGGACTTTATATTCATAAAATAGTGTACGTTTAAAATATTCCGAACCAGCATAAGACGCGAAGCACTAATAAACCCAACAATGAGAACTCTTGGAATCGAGCCAAGGTCTACTAGACTTGTGGTTATCCTTCCTAACCACCCAGACACATGGGCAACACGTAAAGCAAACATTTACTCAATAGGTCCAGAATCCGTGAATGAATTAAGGACCCTGTCAAAAGGAGAATATATTGTTCAACTTGAAACTCGCCGACGATTATTCAGCTAGTTTGTACAAAAAGACATTAATTCAGAGAATAAGTTAACTCAGGCAAGAGTATTTATTTTATTTTTCCAAGATATAAAGACTTGTAGTTTTAAAAGATATAGTCCCAAGGCACAAGAACAAAACTTTCAAAGGTCAAAACACGTTTCCATGATAATGAAATAAGCAGTATATAAACACTATGGCGTCAGCCTGCAACCGTGCCAGTCCAACCAAGCGGCCACCACCTGTTGGTGAAGACAATGCCAAATTCTGCAGATAGAGAGTGTCATGTGGTCAGAAAAACTAACCCTGTTGCCATTAATCTCTGTTTTCTAGACCAAAGCTACCACTTTTTAATGCTATTAATATATACACACACACCTGCTTCAGTGGACACATGGTATTAGGTGCTAATCCTGCAGTAGACTAGACTGGCGATGAAGGTGAGAATGAGGTTTGGATCACGATCGGGTGTACTGAGGGTGGTTTTACCGAAATGTTTTTTTAACTCTCTCTCCAAGCAAAGGAAGGTACACTTTATTTAAATATAACCTTCATAATCCCTAAAACCATTAGCGTATTTACCGCATAGGCGTGTAATCCAAACGGGTAGTAAGATGTGGTGTTAAAATAATTAGAAAATGCATTTATAAATTACTTAAATTAAGACGTAGTGATATATTTTGGTATATATGTTCTAAGAGGAGGAATCCCCCTCTTCCCTCCACAGCATCGCATCAATGGTCTTGCGGGAAAAGGCGTCAGTCTCATCCGATATATTTTGCCGGTGAATAGGAAGTTAGGGCTCAACATTTTCATCTAGGTATAGAGCAATAATGTGGTTTTTATTAAATGGTTTCTCTCTTTCTCTCCACGCGAATGCGGGTATATTTCCTCTAAGAAACCTCATTGCTTATAGCCCGAACGGTTAGTGAGATGCGGTTAGAGAAAATATAGTTCTTCCTTCCTCAGCCCTACTCCAATTAAATTGATATGTATATAGCGTAGACAACATATTAAATGACCGGCCCCGTGGTGTAGTGCTCAGTGTACTTGGTTGATGACCTAGAGGTTCCGGGTTTGGTTCACGGCTGGTACTAGGGAGATTTTCCTCGAAATGGGATTAATTCCCAAGGTCTCCAGGATTTGATTAGTTATGCTAAGTTAGGTTTAGGAGTTTCCACGCCATCATACTCACTATCATCATCACCTCATCTCATCGAGACATGGAAAGAGCCTCCACGGAAAGTATGTACGATTAGTACAGTCGGGCATCCCCTGGACAACAGTACGTCAGTATTGGCTTAATCTTTCAGCGAGCTGAGTGACAAATGATTTAACCCAAGCTCATAACTCATTACATTCAAAGCATAAAGGGAAAAATTAATAAACAAATATATATTGTAATCTTAAATGAATGTTACTTTAAGTTAAAAATAACCATTTGATAAAATTATTTAAATTATTGGAATAACAAAATGTATTACTTAATGCACTACATAGAATTTTTTTTTTTACCATTTGCTTTTATATTCATAAGAAAAAAAATATTATTATCATAACTTATATTTTGTTTGATTGGACAAGAGACACGATAATAATTGTACTTTTCAAAAATTAGCCTAAGAAATATCAACGTTTTGAGGTACTAACATTTTCCCTCACAAGTTTGAAATAATGTACTTGATTAATATTAAAAGATAAATCACTTGTTTGGTTAAGTTAGTTGACAATATTATTAATACAGTTACTTAAATAATAATTTTGTCGAATAACTAGTTCAGAAAATTTTTGATAAAATGAAAAACCATTTTAATAATATGACTTTATTTTAGACCTGTATTGCATCCTATAAATGTCGTTTGCTATTCCACCTTTCGCCCGTGTCTTCCCGGTGCGTGGCGGCCTAGTCATCTCACACATCCATTGACTGCTACGTTAATATTCCCGCTTTAGCTGTGTTTGGAAATAAAATGTTAACATTTTATAGCACACGGGAATGGAAATTAAGCCAGGGCTGCTATACATTTGGAAAACCGGGAGAGCCAGTAAAACCGAGGTTGAAATAGAGAGAATCTATTGAGAGTTGTGTAAGAGACCTGCTATGGAGAGTGGTTCTATAGGTGTGTAAGAGACCTACTATGGAGAGTTGTTCTATAGGTGTGTAAGAGACCTACTATAGAGAGTGGTTCTATAGGTGTGTAAGAGACCTGCTATGGAGAGTGGTTCTATAGGTGTGTAAGAGACCTGCTATGGAGAGTTGTTATATAGGTGTGTAAGAGACCTGCTATGGAGAGTGGTTCTAAAGGTGTGTAAGAGACATGCTATGGAGAGTTGTTCTATATGTGTATAAGAGACCTACTATAGAGAAGAGAAGTGTCCTTGAAGTGTAAGGAAGTGTTATATAGGGTTTACTTTTTACCTATTGTCACATATGCAGCAGAAACCTGGACAGTGACTGTAAGAGAGACTGTGAAAGTGAAGGACATGGGAATGAAGTTTGTGAGGAGCATGTTAGCTGTCAAGAGGAGAAACAAGATTAGGAATGAAGTTATCTGGGGAAGTGTTGGGGTACAGGGATTACATGAGATAGTAGAGGAAGAAAGACTGAGATGGTATGGACAGGTAATGAGAATGGAAAATTTGGGGATGTCGTAGAAAATGCTGGAAATGAAGTATATAGGGAAAATACTGCTAAGAAGGCCAATATTTTATGGGAGGAGCAGATAATAGTACGTGTTCAAGCGAGAAGAGAAGAATGGGAGAAATTAAGGTGGGATGGAAGGGTCTGCCTTGGAGCTCTCAGTTTTAGATGAAGGGGAAGAAACAATCTCCCCTCTTACCATGCAGCTAGCTTGGCTTCCCCCGCTCCTCAACGCCAAACCTTTCTTCACCCCCCTCCTCTTATTGTCATGTCATTTACCAACCTAAGTTTCCTGGAATCACCCAGGAGTGAGAACACATCACTTGTTTACAAATAAAAGGGTTTACCCCCAGTTTAACTTTGCAGGTATTTGTCCTTCTGACATGGAGGCTTTTGAATGAAAATATAATGATGGCAAGAGCTGATTCAGATGCAGGTGTTTGGGGTTGAGAAGGAGGGGGGAAAGGGGTGCGATTTATTCTCATAAAGCTCCTCCAATTATAAGTCTAATACATTTAAAAAAATGAAAATTGTAATATTTAATAATAACTATTATCATATTCTGAAAATTGAAAAATGACACCTGGATACGGGAATCGAACCCGGGACCTTCGGCTTAGTACGCCAATGCTACCCAACCCTGAAATGAGGGGTAGTTTACTGAAGGGAAAAAAGAGAAAAAAATCGATTTACTCAAAATGTGATTCAACGATTTTGATCAAAATTCATATATATGTTTTGTATAATAATACAAACAGAATGGCCATTCTCATTTTAGCGCGAAAATGAATTTAAGAGTACTTTACTTAATCAAATTTGACGATTTCTCCATAACTATTTGAGATACAAAATAACTTATTGTTGCAAAATTGTAAGGCTTTTAAAAATAAAAATATTTTATTTGAAAATTATTTTTATAAAACTAATAGTTTCTGAGATGTTGTAAAAATAATCTATAACAAAGGTCTTAACTTAAAAGAGATGTTACTTTTTTTTCAATAATTTTCCATGGCAGGTTGTTAATTAATTTCATTAATTTTTACTTTCTCATCAAAAGAGAAAGTATTGTAATCGTGAAGAAATTCGAAATCGAGATTTTGAAAAAAAAAAAAAATCTTTGTAATGCCAAAACTTAAAAAGAAGTTTTTACAGTTTTGTCTGTCTATCTCCAGGCTCCAAACTCAGAAACGGCTCGATGGATTTTGTTCAAACTTGATATTTTGATTTAATATCTAAATTAGGTCGGAAGATTTTTTCATTTTGGCCCTACCCCCTAAATTCACGGTAGTTTACTGATGAGTATTTCCTTAATTTCCAAATATTTTGAAAACGGCTCTGACGATTTTGTCTAAAACTGATATCTGAGCGGTATGAGTCCTGATAAATTTATATATTTATTTCATTTTTGCGTAAAAATCCGTTTAAAGGTAGTTTACTGATGAGTGATTTTTCGAAAATATGAAATATATGTTTAAAATGGTAAGAGAGATTTGGTTCAAAATTAGTATCTGTGGTTCCTTAGACATTATAAATAAAAATACGTAATATTTTTTCAGGTTAGATTTAGTTTTAAGGTAGTTTACTAATGAGTGATATTTGAAAATTTGAGTTATTTTGAAAATGTCTTTAGCAATTTCGTTCAAAATCTGTATCTGGGGTTAGTATGACATGATAAATAAAACCACTCAATATTATTTAAGGGGAAAATTATTTTAGGTGTGGTTTACTGATAAGTGGTTGGGGCCGGGTGAAATTTATTGATTTTGGGGCAAAATGTGTAACTGGGTGTCGTTTGACATGATATAGAAAACTAAATAATATTTTTCAGAGAAAATTTTGTTTAAGGGTGGTTTAATTATGAGTGATTTTTTAAAATTATAAATATTCTTAAAAGGCTTACGCGATTTAGTTTTAAATGGTCATCTGGAGGTCGTATGGCCTGATAAATAAAACAACGTAATATTTTTTCGGGGAATATTTTGTTTTAGTGTAGTTTAATTATGTGGTAAGGGTTATTTGGCTATTTGGATCATAGAACCGATTTTTTGTCAACTTTAAAAATTATTATTATTATTTAAATATTGATAATACTGTCCAAATTGGATGTAATGATTTATTCTAAATATATTCTCATAACTATACTCCTACTTTAACGAGAGCTTTTTAAAAACATTAAGAAAAAAAATTCGAAGGAAAAAAAAATCTTACATGCAAAGGGAAAAAAATTACAACTTCTATAAAAAAAATTAGAAAAATATCCTCTCATTAACGTATGTGTAATTTATCAATAAACATTCACAAAAAAAAAACATTCTTTATTTCTAATTGGGCCTGAGAAAATGTTCGTTAAAGTATGACAATTTAACATGGGTTGGATAGGGCATTCCGGGTCCCCTTAATTTGTTTGTCTTATCTTATAATTGAACTACCAATATACCCTTAAAAATAAGGGTGGAATGTGAAAAGGTTCATTTTCTCATAAACGGCTATAACGATTTTAATTAAAATTCATATACAACCACAGATTAATATTCCCTACAAAATGGCAAATTTTGCTTTTCCTGCCATATAACTTAAGGGGTACTTTAATGATGACGATATCTCCAGTTTTTATTATATATCCTGTAATATTTGAGATACGAAATAACATATCATTGTAAAGTTGTAGCACTACTAAAGATAAAAATACTTTTATTTGAAATAATATTTTATAAAACCTTTATTTTTCCAGTTATAGGCAAATATGTTTTTAAAATAAAGCTTTTCGATCTTGTTCAAGATGACTTAGGTACAGAATAAACATATTTTTGTAACAGTTACCATTATTTAATGTATGCTCTTTGGAGAAATTTAATGTTGCTACATTTGAATATGGAAGGCACACTCCGTTTATTCTGAAAGGTGAGTCTTACCTTGATGGACTATGCTATGGACCTATCTTATGCCCTATACTTTGCAAGCTAACGAAGATTAGCTCCCAGTTTCCGAGTTATTAGCAGATTGCATAATTTTGTAGGTAAAAAAAAGCGAGAAAGTCTGTGCGGTGCCCCGTACCCTTTATTTGATTGAAGGCACTAAAGTTGGAATATTCATGCACACAAAAATTACTATATTTCTCTTTTGAAAAATGCCCGCTTTCACTTAGTAAGATTTTGTCTCAGCATTGTGTTCTACTGTAGGGTTCCAGAAGAACTTTTTTTTTAGTACGTTTCCGGAAAACCGATTTAATTCTATCATTTTTATATCACAATAAAATATTTCTGTGTGAAGTGGGGGCTGATTGTTCGGTGTAACGAGAAAGAGGGGTTGGGGGTAGGAGAGGAGAACATAAAAATAATTCGAAGGGGATTCGACCTCTTAAAAGGTGGTATAAAAAGGACCACGGGCAATATTTTTTTAGTTTTTGCATCAATTATATTTTTATTTTAAATAAATAATATATTGCTCCAATACAAGTTTCATTTTCTACATAGTTATAATAATAGTTTTTGGATATTTGATATGGGCACCCTGTAATCGAATTAAGAGAAAAAGTTCCGACTAATTCCAGGGTGCCCATAGCAAATATACAAAAACTATTATCATAACAACTATCTCTCTATAGGAAAAACCCACCCACTCACTCAGCACCATATATCTCCACAATCCCTGGACATGGAATTATGCATGAAGGTTCGTTTAAAGCCTTAGACATGGGTTAAGACGTTTTTTTAAAAAACATTCGAAATCCAAGGTGATGAAACGCATAAAGGGGTCTAATGTTTTCAAAATTCACTGCTGTATCTTTTAAGCCAGTGGACATAGAGCCTTGAAATTTACAAGGGAGTTTCCTTTTTAGAATTGGATTAGAAGTTTTTAAAGTTTCTTTCAAATTACTTCCTCTAAAGGGGCATAAAAGGGCCCGGAAATCACATGTTCTATATCGATGAGCTGAAAAGCTGGAAATCTGGATTTTGGAAAGCAGGTTGAGGGGTCACCCCATATAACAGAAAAGTATATTATTATTATTTATTATTAGCACCGCGTCTTACTACACGTTCGGGCTATACGCAATTACGCTAATGTGTAAGGATAGGGTGATTATGATATGAAATGGTGGACCTACAGTTTAACGTGGAATCCGAACCACGGGGGAGGCCTGTCATTCCTCCCATACACTAATTGGGAATAATACACATTTTGTCAGAGGTGAAGTAAGAGTTTGGCAATTAGATAACTCTGTGCTGGGGCGGTAATTGAGCCCCGAACCCCCAGCATCGAGGTCCAATGTCTTAACCCTAGACCACCAGGTCACTTCAGAAAAGTATAAAAATGGTAAATTTCAAAATGGGACTTGAGTAAATTGGAGGGATATGAGGAATTGCTAAAAAACAGAAACCAAAATATGAAAAGTTATAATAGATTAAAATTTGGCAAGTATTTCTATGTAGAATAACCCATCCATATAATCAAAAAATTAGAGAAATTGAAAATTTCAAAATGGTTCTCAAAACAGAACCGAAACCAAATTAATTATAGTCCAAAAGCATTTAATTTTAAAATGACGCCCCAACAAATAAATAATGAGGGATGGGAGGGGACATAGAAGAACCAATAGTTTTAGGATGGGGAAGCTTTTTACATAATAATGTTCATAATTGCACAATTATACATTTCAATTACTGTAATATTTGGAAATTTGTATTCGAAGTAAGAGATAAGAAAGATAGAGAATCAGCGATGCCACCTAAAAATTGGTGATCCCCCGGGATAAATGTTGATTTCAAAGAATGCAAATGTTAAACTAATTTGAACCAAAATCGGATACTCGGCCTTCCCTCTGCCACTGTGTACGCCACTGGTTAACAGGTCTGTGTTTACACATTCTTCTTCACAGCCAGGATTTGCAGTTGATGGGAGTGGGGGCATATGATAATCACCTCTTTCTTATACAATACTTAGTGTTTACCTACATACAATAATAATTTCAATTACTGTACCCACTTCCAAACTTCATGTAGGCTACAATGATTTTAAACATTTCTAAAAACATATTACAGTATCACAATTCACAGGTTCAGTTTCCATTTACGAATTTATGCATATTGTATTTTTAAACTGTTAATGTAATATTATTATTATTGAATTATTACCGACAAAAATACAGGACATATAATGTCATTTCTACGTAAGCGTGAAAATGCCGATATAATTTAGCCAAGTGACCCTCTCTATCAGGGTGTTGGGTTCTTTAACGTGTCGGAAACAACGACACGGGACCCACGGCTTTACTTCCCTTCCGAAGGAAGGCATGCTACGGATTTTACCATCCTAAAAATCCATCGCCCTCGGATGGAATTGAACCCGTGAACCTTGGGTCCAGAAGCGAGCATGCTAACTAATAGACCACCGAGGAAGACAATTTTGTTATGAAAATCGTTAGAGCCAATTTAGAGAAAATCTACTTTTTGTTGTTTATTCCTTCAGTAAACTACCCTTAATTTTAGAGTTAGATAACTCATTACAAAAACCCCTCTGTAAAACCTTATGAAAATCTTATATACGAAGTTTCAGTCCTATCGGTAAAAAGGTTTCGGCTCTAGCCCCAGTAACAGACAGACAGACAGACACACACACACACACAGACAGACAGACGGCATTGCTAAAACACTTTTTCGGATTCGGGAGGTCATGAAACGTCGACATTCATCAAAATTTCAAGTTCGATTTTTTTTTACTATAACAATAGGTACTTTCTCTCCGAGTGATCTCGATGAAGTATTTTTTTTAGCACCAAGTCTTACTACTCGTTAGGGCTATACGCTCAAGTAATAATTACTCTAGTGAGTTAAGGATGTGGTAGGATGATATTATAGGAAGTGAACCCGCATTTTCGAGGAGGGAGAGTGGAAAACCATTTAGGAAAAAAACACCTCAGTTCACCCGAGTGAGATTCGAACCTCGCTCTCCCCGTCCTCGGCAGCTAAGTCCAACACGAGACTGACGCGTTTGACCACTCAGCCACAGAGGCGGGTTCGATGGAATAAAAAGTTAAGTCATCAAATTCATTCTAGATTATATGACACATTTTCCAACAATAACATAAAATCATTACTTCTATTTATTTCTCCAGTACTCTCCAATTTGGTCCGGTAATCGTCTTTTCTTCGGTTTTCTTGATAGTTTTAAACGTTTTAATTTTTTAACAGTGAAGCGAGACGAATGTTTGCTTTGTTTAGCTGATAAAGTATATTTCTGGATTGAAGTTGAATTTTCTTCAGTCATGGTTGTAATGGATTATAACAATTTTTTGTCAAATAAATATTTCACCACTTGTTATGATTTATAAAAAAGCACATACATAAATGAAAAATATCTTTTTTATTTTAGTAGACCTATAATGGTTTTTATTGCGTTGAAAATAATGAGTATTTTTTCATATTCAACACTAGTGTTATATATTTTTAAATATAAACAATTTTATTAAAACAGTCTATGCGACGATATAATTATACTAATTAAATATTTGAAAGTTTAAATAAAACCACTACGACTAACATTATTTGAAAGTGCGTGTAAATGATTGTTTACTCTACATTTATATTTTAAACTTGATGCCATGTACTCTTATTCAGAGTTGAAAGCTTCCATTCAAAACAAACAAGGCGAGATGTGTAAGAAAATACCAATATTATTTTGTCTCAAGTGTGCCCAGGCCGAGATATATTAAGATGGCCTGAGGGGTGGAGGGAGAAGGTAGAGGGGGTGTTAATCTGTTTCTACCTGCATCGTGAATAGTACCTGTCAAGGTCAAAGAAAGATAGATGTTGACAAAATCTGAGGGGTGATGTGAAAGGTGTGTATGGTGGGGGTAAGTATTCGATCGTAGAGATCCTAGCAGGACATCGCTGAACTATTTTATACAATTTTCTATCATTAATTACGATAATTCCATAATATTTATAAATTGGAAAAAAATACGTACCTTTATTTTAGCTTAAGCTCTGTGTTTGTATAGGAAGAAATTTGATCCTACTCACAAGGGAAAAAGTGCCAACTTTGAATCAATTTACTAAATTAATTACTAAGATATATTCAAATATCTTCTAATACAAACATAGAACTTTATTTGATTTACAAGATAAAAAATACCCCACACTTCTGCGATGTTTCATAATCCCGAAAACTGTGCCAGAAATAGGCAATATTTTTGCGCTTTATTCAGCCCTTCCATCCCACCTTAAAGGAGGAAGATGGAGGCCTTCTACTAAACTGACGGCCACAGGCTGGAAACAGTTTAGGATGATGATATACTCTTTGAGGAAAACTAACTATGAACACAGAGTGAGGATACTCATTTCTAGACATAAAAAATAGCATTTCCTTAACAGAAAATAATCCCTTTAGGTTCCCCAGTCAACAGTCGAATACCAATTTTTCAATCTCACTTTCTATAGTATAGATCAGTACACCAAACTGATAAGGTATTTATTTCTTAGCACTGCATCTTCATACCTGTTTGGGCTATACACATGTCTTACTTTTATGCCAATGGGTTAAGAATGAGAAATGTTGAATTTAGAGGTGGTGTAATCACATTTGCGTGGAGGGATAGAGGAAAAATATTTAGGTAAAACCAGCCCTGGTAGAACCAAGTGGAATTATAGCCTTAATCTCCCCATAATCAACATACCAGTCTAATATTAGAGTGATGCCTTAGACCGTTCAGCCACTGAATAGTATGAGAGACTTTAGTTCGAATATAGATAAGATCAAACTCATTAAAGTCTTATAAAACTTTAACAAGCTGAACATCAGCGATTATTTTCTCACAATTAGCGCATTTTATTCTCTCCTGAGATTGTTTATTAAACTAGTTAACGACTTAGACATAAAAACCTTTACTGAAACATATTTTTACTAAACCAATAATTTTCAAGCTAATCTCAAATATATATATTTTTTAACTCTTCGAAGATTTAAGGTAAAGCATTGTGACCGTAAAAGAAATCTAACCTTAGATCTTGATAGATATCAACGTTTCATGACCCCCCAAACCCTAAGAAGCTGTTTTGGCAACGCCATTTGTCTGTGTGTTTGCCCAACCCTAAAATTAAGAGTAGTTTAATAAAGGGCGGAAAGAGAAAAAATTAATTTTCTCAAAATTGGTTATAACGTTTTTTTATTAAGATTCGTATCTAGGTGTTGATTACGATTGTAAACAAAATGGCTATTTTTATTTTCCAGTGAAAATGACATTTAGGGTATTTTATAAAAGCGTAAATTTCCTTATTTCCGCTACTATTTAAGATACTAAATAACTTAACGTTGCAAAATTGTAGTACTATAAAAAGTAATATCTTTTATTTGGAATATATATTAATAAAACCAATTGTTTCTGAGATATTGGCAAATATATTAATACCAATTTGTCAGCTTTAATTGTACAGATATACTACTTAAGTTTTAACGCAATAATTCTCTAATTCTATAGAGTAATTAAGTATAAGTAAGTCCCTCAACAAGTTAATGCTTTTTTATTTTTAACCTCTTAGGGGAAATGTTTGTACAACAATGATCTATCTCTATCATTTTAGACTCAATAGTCAATATTTACCATTTTTACTCATCTAAATTTATAAATGAGTAATTTAATAGCAATTCGATGTCCTGAAGATGGGCAACCCTGAATAAAATTATCAAAATTTTTGACTGTAAATAGAAGTTTTAGTACGAAATGTTGACTCTTGTGGACCCAATATTGCTCTTTTTTATTTAGTTCAAATAAAAAAATGAAGACTTTAATGCTTTAAAAATAAAATTTAAAAATTTAAAACAGGGATTCAAAAAATGTTTTACGTAAGTATATTGAAATTTGTGCTTGAATTTGATTGTGTATATTTTTTTTTTTCAAATAAACTACTGGTTTTGAGGAAATGTCTCCATTTTTAGACAACGAAGCGAGAAAGCCCGTGCGGAGTTCCGTAGCATACTATTTATTTTTAATATACGTATAATTATTCTTAATATTATATAAAATATAGATATTTTTTATTTACAAATAACTATTAGAATATTTAATTGAAATATAATTTAACTAACTACTAAAAACAAATGAGATCTTGTGTAAATGCGCCTCTAGAACATGGTCTAAGACCTCTTCCTAGCAATTTATTGGACTGCTGATGACAAGGAGATAGATATTTGAATCTCGGTTGGGTGTCCTGGGGGCGTTTTACTGAAATGGTTTCACACCCTCTATCCACGCAAATTTGTTTACACTATATATACATTCAACCATTTTCATTCCTATCATATTAGTATAATTGGTTCAGTAGCGTATTAGTAACGTATGGCCCAAACGGGTGTTAACACGTTGAGCTAATAAAACCACCAGAAATAAACAAATTTGTAGAAAATATTCGCTGAGATGTTTATTGTAGGCCTATTCTTATTAAAATATTTTTGTGTATCTGAATGATTAGGAGCTACGGCACATTCTCAGGCGCTTATAGTCCTATTGTTGGTAGCAACAAAAACAAGCTCGTATAATCTTTTTACTAGACTGTACCTCGACTCTCGCTGATTTAAAAAACAACAAATCAACCAAATTTGAGAATTTATTCTTTGGGTTAACTTTTGTCCTCTCTATAAAATATTGCAGCCCTCTGAATAATTATCAGCTATTACTACAACTCTCAAATATGGAAGTTGTCCTTCCATATCTGAGGACGTCATGTAAAATGCATGTCGCCCAGAACAAGAAGTAGTAATAGTCGAATGTCCAAACATTAACGGCGACCACCTAAAAGGGAAAAGGAAACATTACAAAGTGTCCAAATATTATAATTACCCCCTGAAGGGAGGCATTCATCACTAAACAAACACCAACCTCATTACGTATTTAAGTTCACGCATTACTTCTAAACGCATCCCACGATCTCTTTACTTTTATTTTGATTTATTTCCCCACACCATCATTTCCCCACACCATCGTAGCTGGTGGCGTGGTTTGTGTGCCTGAACTTAAATCACGTTCAATCCATCCCACATCGAGAACGTAAACACTAACAGAATCGCCATTGATGACCCGCTTCAGTGACTGCATGGTCTAAGACGTCACTATCAAAGTAGATCTGAATGCCGATGACGGGGAGATCAAGAATCTAATCTCGGTTGGGTGTATAAGGGTGCTCTTTTCTAAATGATTTTCCACCCTCCTTCAGTGTAAATGTAACTTCACGTCGTCTAGATTCAACATTCACAATCCATAACATATCAAAAAAATGCTTTGATGGAAAAATTGGACCTTGAAACCCAGCCAGGTGCATTTGAAAGGAGTTTATATTTTTCCCTATCCTCGTTCCTCATTAATGTGGGTGCATTTACACTGAACAACCTTCCTAAACTGTAACAATTACAATAATTATTATTTGATAGCCTTTGTGTTTTGTGCACTAAATTGATCGAAAAGTTTTCACGATCAATTTTATTCAGTGAATTATTATTTGATAAAGATATAAAAATATTATCGATCTACTTTTTACATCCATTACTGTTTCAAGACTGTGGTCCGGGTAATTTTTTTATTTCATCCATGTATTTTCCACTACCGGCTTGATAGGCCTTTCGTAGCTACTTTTGCCTTATAATCTAACTTAGGACCAGTACAGGTACAACAACCAGTCCTCCTCAATTAATTTATCAATGTGAAAGAATAAAACCTCTTTTCATCAATGATACATTTTGCGGCAATACCAGGTATAGAACCCGGGACCCTTTCAGTAGACAAACACGCTACCGACTGAGAGCTTAGCTAAGGTGTCTTATCATAACTCTAAATAATGGTTCCAAACTTAGGTAACTCTTCATATAACCACGTCTTACTACTTGTTCGGGTGATAATAATAACAATAATATAATTATGGTGTATTCAGAAGCGTGTCATGACCTATACAACCTTTAAGTAAAATAATTATGTTGAAAAATATTTATATATTATAATCATTCAACTATATTTTTCACTGCGTTTTACTACTCGTCTAAACTATCTGCATTTTACTACGCTAAGGATAGAATTTAGAATAAATGTGCCCGCATTAGTATGGAGGGAGATAAAGAGAGCGTTTAGTAAAAAACATGGTTCTTATACTCATGACTCAGACGGGATCATTGGTAAACCAGGAGACTAGACTATCTTGTCGTTTCATCCACGGGCTCACTGATTGTATTAGTAACAAGCTCTCATGAGAGACACCACCAAGTTCTAACAACAACTAACAACCAGTAACAACCACTAACAACCACCACCAGCCACTAACAACACCACCAACCACTACAACTACCAATACCAGTAACCACCTAACACCATAACACACATAACAACCTAACAACACCATAACAACCACACCAGCCATAACAACCACCACCAGCCACTAACAACCACCACCACCACTAACAACCACCACCACATAACAATAAATCCAACCACCAGAACACATAAAAACTAACAACTACAACCACCACAGCCACTAAACCACCACACACTAAACACCACCAGCCACTAAAAACACCACACCATAACAACACCACAGCCACTAACAACCACCACCAGCCACTAACAACACCAATAACCAGTAACCACCAGTAACAACCAATAACCACCAGTAACAACCATAACAACACCACCAGCCACTAACAACTACATAACCAGTAACCACCATAACAACCAATAACAACCAGTAACAACCACTAACAACCACCACAGCACTAACAACCCCCACCAGCCACTAACAACCACACCACCACTAACACCACCACCAGCCACTAACAACCACACCAACACTAACAACTACATAACCAGTAACAACCAGTAACAACCACTAATAACCAGTTACAGCCAGTTACAAACATTAACAACCACTAAAACTACTATCAACCAGTAACAACCACTAACAACCAGTTACAACAACTAATAACCAGTAACAACCAGTAAAACCACTAATAACCAGTTACAACCACTAACCACCACTAACAACCACCACCAACCATTAACAACTACCAATAACCAGTAACAACCAGTAACAACCACTACCTAACCATTACACACCAGTTTACAAACCATTAACAACCAGTAAAACACTACTAACTTACAACCAGTAACAAACTTAATAACCACAAAACTATCAACCAGTATACTAATAACCATAATACAACAAACAGTAAGTAACAACCACTAATAACCAGTTACAACCAGTTACAAACATTAACAACCACTAATAAACTACTATCAACCAGTAACAATTACTAATGACCACTAAACAACTAGTAACAAACACTAACAACAAATAACAACCACTAACAACACAGTAAAAAAAACCCTAATAACCAGTTACAACCAGTAACAACCCCTATAACCAGTTAAAACCAGTTACAAACATTAACAACCACTAATAACTACTATCAACCAGTAAAAATTACCAATAACCAGAAACAATTACTAATAACCTCTAACAACCACTAAAAAAACCAAAGTAACAACCAATAACAACTACCAACAACCAAGAACAACCACCAACAACCACCAACAACCACTAACAACCAAATAAATTGTATAACTAACCTTACACCCATCTTGGTGGCTAAGAGTCTATGGCGTCACTTCCACAATATACTGGACTGCTTATGACAAGAATATCGAGGTTCGAATCCCACTTGAGTGTGTTGACTGTTATTTTCCTAAATAGTTTTCTATTCTCCCTCCATGACAATAGGGGTACATTTCCTCTTAATTCAGCCTTCCTCACCTCTAATACATTAAGGTGAATATTGAATATGCGTGCAACCCGAATGAGTAGTGAGAAGTAGTGAATACAAATAGAGGAGGAATACTAGCTTTACTCAAATAGATCTTTAAAACCCTCCCCCAGATTATTATTATTATTATTATTATTATTATTATTATTATTATTAGCACCACGTCTTACTCGTCTTACTAATCGTTCGGGCTATACGCATGTGTACTAATTACAATTCTGGTTTTAGGGATGAGGAATATTATATTTATAAGAAGTGTACCCGCACTTGGTGGCTATAGAATGGAAAAACAATTTTTAAACACCACCCTCAGTACATCCGACCTATATTCAAATATCAATTTCCCCATCATCGGCAGTCTAGTCTAATGCAAGAGTAGCACCTTAGACTATGCGGCCACTGAGGTGGATTTTATTAGATTAAATATGTTTTAAATTAGGGCGTTCAAACCTTCCAGGCAACGATAGTCTTATAAAATCTTCAAAGATCGCCCGATCATTTATCGTTTCTTCACCCTACCTTTATCTTCTTTTCTTTGGTCTATACATCTGATATCAATCCTTAAATTTGACCTTACTCAATCTAGGAACAAATAATAAAGAAATAAAATGTCCATTTTCATAGTTGACCTTGGTGGTCTTGGGGTAAAGTCCTCGCCTTATGACCCAATATTCCTGGGTTCAATAACGTCTGGGGTGACGGATGTCTTCCAATGGGAAGTAAAGCCGTCCACCCCATGTCGATTGTGTCCTTTAAAATAACTCTAAGGTTCATGTGAAAATATCCTTCCTGGCAAAATTGGTAGGTACTTTCTCTCTAGCTCATATAAACTATCGAATGCTGATATAGTGAATTCATTCAGAAAGTCCACACTAAAATCTCAAACAAATATATAGGTAAAAATGTCTTTCTCATTCTAGAAAATACAACACAGCCTTTCAACCACTAATTCATTTACTACACAAAGAAATGTTCCTATTCCGTAATGATCAAATAATCTCCCATGGCGAGATACGAACACCCGACCTTTAATTCTAACATCAGGCTAGTTACCATTTAAGCTAGGATATCAGCCAATAAATGCAGAGCACGATACGGATAACCCAAACAGCCATTAAAGGAGAATTAATGAAACATATACAAGAGAGCACGATCAGTCCCATTTATTACCTCCCCTTCCTTCCTCTGCCCCACACACGCAAACCCGGCCATGTATCACACCCAATTTGACCCGCATCGTGTGGCATTGTAGCGCGTTACAATGCGCGATATATCATCATTACTGGCCGTTCTGTTGGGAAGAAATCACTGGGGGTGTCAACTTCATGTTGAACAACGGGGGTGGATTAGGTCATGGTGGGCGTTCTGTGGTCAGCGGCCTAACGTGGTACATTTAATAATGAAGGGATTAGGTTCAATTACCTTCCCTGAGATTAATATTTAGGGAAGGACAACTAGAGAGATATTTCAGTGGGGGAAATTATGATATGTACAAAATATTATTTATGTGACATGTCATTTTTTGACAGTTAAGATTCTAGCTAAGGTGGAACCACACGGTTTACTTTAATTGAACATTGCGGTTGATTCAACAAAATTGAAACACTAAAAATGAAACACTAAAAATGAAAGGTGAATTTTTACACATTTCAATGAAATTTACTAAACTAATTTATTTAAACGTTATCATTGCCAAAGTCATACATAATTTCTGATTGGATGACCTTGTTTAATTCAGTTGTAGAACGAGTGCGAATTTTATTTTTAATTTAAAACCACTCTCACCCTCTTCAGTGGTTTCATGGTCTTAGGTATAATTCTCGTAATAGACTTTACTACCGATGACAGGGAGGTTTGGGTTTGAATTCCAGCCGGTTGAATTGAGGCGAGTTTTTCCTAAATGATTCTATATTCTCACTCCACGCAAATGCGGATACACTTGCTCTTAATTTAACATTACTCATTCCTGACACATTGGACTAATTAGGAGATAGTTGTATAACCCGAACGGTTAGTAAGACGTGTCGAAATAAACTTTCTAGACACATATTTTATAAGCCCTTTATCCAAGCAATATATTTTCCACTACCTGCTTTCTAGGTCTGTCGTAGTTTCATATGGCTTATGATCTAATTTATGACTAGGACAGGCACAACATCCAGTCCCCAGCAGTTAATTCATAACTGTGAAAGGGTGAACCCACAATTCCACAATGATAAATATTTGGTCATGCCGGGAATCTGATCCGGGACCCTTAGCTCAGTATACAGACATACTACTGACCGAGAGCTTAGCAGAATATCACACACTTTTAATATTTCATGATTCCTTCTTATTCTAGATTCTAACTTTTGAATTTTAACCACGATTTATAGATTCTCGATTTTGATTCTCTTTAATTTAGGGATTAATTTTTTTCAACAAAAATTTATATTAAAAATATGTTACTTATTTGCTATATTGTACTTTAATTATTTGAAAAATCAATGAAAATGTTTTAATAGTAAAAAAAAACTAAAACAAAAAGCCTTGTTTGATGTGTTCAAGAACATTAGAACACTAAGCTGTGTTGCGTAAATTTACTTTCGATACTAAAATGAAACAATAAAAAAGTTAAAAATGAAATATTACCAAATTTTGATTACTGCCCTTTTGTTTCAATGTAAGAACTTTTATTTACTGGAATTTGACTGCTAAGAATGGAGATATATAAAGTTTTTATACTAAATCAATTGTAGATTCTTTAAATACCAGTAGGAATCAGGGATATCGTGGACTCCAATTTGTATTCACTAATATTTTGTTATTAATAGTATTTAGTATACATTTTATAGGGCTTGACAAAAAGCTACGTTGACGGGCAAGACAGATATCCCCAAAAAGCTTAGACGACATCCCGATGAATGAGAACTCTCAACAAAGATCTGTTCTTGAACGTTGGGGATTGACAATAGTTTGATTCCCACATTAATGTGAAACTATTCAGTTTCAGAAAATGAATTAAGTACGAATGTAAGTAAAACTATAATTATAGTGAACAAGGGAACTTTAATATTAACATGAGCAATGAGGGGGAACCATTTTATTTGGTATTTTTTCAAGGTGTTAGGAATTTTACTGTCCATTTCGAAAAAACACGGTGTGCATATTTTACAATAAGTAGGTCTAATATAGCTGACGTCATTAATAAACTATACGACACCCCATCAAACAACCTTCTTCAAATTGTTCTCTGAAGAACCCTTTTAAAAGTCGTTTATTTACAATGAGGTTGCTTCATGTAATGCTTGGAAAACTAATAATTTCCATTGCCAAAATAAGCAAGGTGTTTCTGTTGAGGAACCGCCCAAAGTAATGAAGGGTGAATCCTTCAGTCGGGTGTGTACCGTACATCTGAATATCACAGTATGTTACTAACTGAGAATGTTGTTCATATCTACAAAGGTCCAACTTCATTTGAAAACTTACATACCGTGAATGACGTAACTCACGCATCCTATTAATGAGTTTGCTAAGCAGTGGGACTAATAGAGTTTGACCATAGAGAAAGGAATACATTTTTCTATGGTTTGACCCACACTGGAGTGATACTTTGTAAAAAAAACGCTTTGTGTCGCTCTTATTATTCATTCATATATTTGCTCACCATCATAATTTGAACGTGATAAATCCTCTCCCACTTTGAATCGATCATAGGAAAAGCATATTGGATGATATTGTACATAAAATCAGTATATATTAATCGGTAGAAATGTTGGACTTCAATGAAGACATTTAAATGCGGGTTAGAGTGAACTCAGCCAAATTGTAAGTTCTCTCTCCGATAAGACCGTGAAAAACTTTAGTTTTCTTCTTCCCGACAGTTCATATTTATATTCTAAAGAAACCATTTGAGAGAGAGCATAACGACAGGCCAACTCTATTACAAGCTTTGAATATAAACAAGCCTTTATTGGGCACAGAACGACTTATAGGTTGTTAAGGATTAGGAAGGTTTATTAAGAGGAAGTGTGCTCGCATTTGCGTAAAGGGAGAGCTTAAGCCCATTAATCTCACTAAGCCACGCTAGTGTTGCCGTAGTCTACAGACGAGTCTGTGGTGAGATTGACCTCTTAGAACATTCAGGCAACGAAGCGTGTTATAGATGAGTCTTTTAAAAACCAGGTTTAAGACAGCTCCAATTACCAGCTATTTACTGTTGTTGGCAACTTCTGTTTCTCACGGGCACAAGTGGAGTGAATGGACCCCCCCAAAGTTGAACTGGATCTAACACCTTCTGAAAGCCATGTAATCATCAATAAGTCTGCCTCATAGCACTCTGGCACACTTTGGTTAATTAGGTGTGCCGTTCTGGACAGAGCGCTACTCATTGCTGTTCAATAAAAAATAAGAATTATGTCGGTACGATCGGCAGTCGTGCGTAGTGCGTGTTTCTTACTAATTCATACTTATTAATATTTTTAATATATCTGATAAATTCTGAAACTGTTGCATGAAGTTAGAGTTATAGTTTTACCAAATTACTAATGGTTTGAAACCAAATGTTTCCGAATGTTAAAAAACGGGGGAAAAAAATAACTCGAATCTTTAATCTTGTAACTAATGAAGTTAGCTACTTCAGAACAAAATTTGTCTATAATATACTTTAATAATAATTTTTGACTGCGTTCTTAGTTAAATTTTTGCTGTCGTGGCAAGCACCCAAAACGAAACAGTGCGCCAACAAATGTTTAGACTATTTAAGTGGACCATTAACTTAAAGGTTTGCAGAATACTGACCTATGAGTGTCGCAAAAATATGATTAGATTTTTATCCAATCTACAATTGTTACACCAATATTATAATTTCTTGTTTTACCTAATATTAATTAAGTATTTATATTAGTTTAGCTAGTAAGAGTATTTTAATTTAAAGTTGCCTTCTAAAGGTTTCACTAAATTATAATTCCTTGTAGAATTGACGCATGACAAGGTTGGATCATAGGGGGCCAGTGTATTCGGAGAGAAAGATTGAGAAATACGCCATGGAGAAAGGTTGTGTATTCGTACGGACTTCGATAATAATATTGAATTATTAACATTATAGTGTCTATAATAATAAAAGGAAGTGCTTGTCTGTGTGTGTGTGTGTGTGTGTGTTTGTTTGTTTTGTTTGTTTGCGGTAACAGCCAAATCTACGGCACGCAGAAATCTGACATTATTATCATAGATGGCTGGAAGGGGCCCGAGTACACCTCGAAGCCGGATTTAAACATTTTTAGTTGAGCTATTTTTTAAAGATTTTGAAGAAAATATTGTTAATTTGGTTTATAATTACGTAACAGAGATAGCTATGATAGGGAACCATAGAGAGCGGGGGGTAGGGGCGGCTTGTACCACAGTGGGTCACGGGCAACACTGTGCGGGATTGCTAGTATATAATATTATGGCTAACAAGAAAATGGGCAACCAACAAACGCTGTAGTGAGTGTGAGAATAAAACTGGAGTATTTGTTAAGGTTTTATTGTAACTCATCCACTTCAGTGGCCGCATGGTCTAAGGAGTTACTCCTGCATTATACCAAACTGTTGATTCCAGGGTGATAAGGGTTAAATTCTTGGTCGGATGCTTGGTTTTTCCTAAATAGCTTTCTATTTTATTTCCTTGCAAATGCGTGTACACTTCCTCTAAAAATTAAACCTTTCTCATCCCTAACGTATTAACTTAATGTTATTAAATAAGAGTATTACCCAATTGAGTATTAAGACGTGGTGTTAGGAAAAATAACTATAGCTAATTTGATAATAATATTGAATTAAATGAAAAATGACCAAATGGACACAGGAGTCAGCCCTATTTACTTTTAGTTTCCACATATATGATCTACCACTGGTACACCCCGGGTCACCTGGTATTCAGGGATAGTGCACACCAGCTGCTGCTGAGTTAATTAGAAATCGTGGTAGGGGTCATTAAAGTGTGATGGAAGGAGAAGTGAGAAAAAGACAGTGTTTTTGCAGTTTTTATGGCAAAACACTTTCTGGTCAAAATAAATCAAATATTGCTCCAGTACAAACATATAATTTAATTTTCTTCACATGATGACCTCCAAATTTATTGAATATCTATAAGGAGTGTCCTGGAATTTGATGAAAACTTTTTATGTCCATTTAAAATGTTTGTTAGATAATGCCGCTGTTAGTCAACTGTTGATATCAACACGTGAAGAAAACTGAACTTTACGTTTGCACTGAAGCAATATATTTATTGGTTTTAGCTGAAAAAATGTTTTGCTATCGAAATGGCAAAAACACTGTCTTTTTATCACGTCCTCTTCCCTTGCCCCTTAAGAGCTATCCACAATCATAGCCGTGGCTTCTCCAGCATCAGGACGGATACTGTGGTCAACAATCAAGTATCAATTAATTATACTTATCATTATAGCTTGAGAATGTTTCTGGTTTCAACGTGCATGGTAAGGCTACCAACTGTAGTCTTTAAGAAATATTTTCTCATCTCTACGTATCAAAATGTGTTGGTTATAAATCCGGAACATGGCAAAATATCATTTTGATTTATCAAGGTTGCCAAAAATATTGTTATCCATATTAATAAAACTATTATTGATAAACTTACTTAACTTATACGTAATACTTGATTAAAACCACCAATATAACATAATAATAAAATTATCTAGCTGTTTATTATTAATGTATTATTTAAATGATATTTTCTCTTAAAACTCTCTATGGTGTCAGCTACACCAACTAAGCGGCCACAGTCTAATGGCGAAGATAGTGGCAGCTTCTGCCTGTAGAGGGTATCATGTGGTCAGCACAAGGGGCCCTCCCCGATGGTTTATTTCAGTTTTCTAGACCGAAGCTGCTACTTATTCATTGATTACTCATTAACTGTCCTCAAGAGGATGATTTTTACCTCGTTCCAGACCCACTGCTTCACCAAAGATCTTAAAGAATCGAGAATTGAACCCAGGACCTCTGGATATGTACCAAGGATCTCTGACCACTAGACCACTGAGGTGGCAATTACGTTAATAAGCATCTGTCAAAATAGTTATATAAATCATACTCTACCAGTTCTTCCCCCGACTGCCCGTTTTAAAAATAATATTTTTCACAGGATACCTTGGAATTGATTAAACCAAAGTTTACTTTTAAAAACTTAGATCTATCGATTGCATTCGTTTCATTTAAATAATTCAAGACAATTTTTCGGACATACACTAAAAGATAATTTCCGATCACACATCTCTTGCAGCATCCATAATCTTTCAACTAGAGATGTTCCCTCCTCCTAGGACCAGATAACCTGGTAGCCAATCGCTAGAGGCGGTCAATTGGCCATAAAGTGTGGCTAGCTTAAGTTTGTCAGTTCTGACAGTAAAATAAACCTTTTACTGACGGCATGTACTGGATTTAACTTGATGTTCCATGTATATCATTGGAAGCATTCCTCTTTATGGATGCAACACTGCCATCCAATACTCGGAGGGGGGAGGGGGGAACATACCCTGCCGCAACACTTCCGTTTCATCTCGCTCTTCGGAAAAAACGATTGTCAAATGTCTCATTAAATTGGCTTTCCTTTTTTAGTTTGAACAATTTGCATTAATTGTGTTTAAGGCAATTGTATCTAGAGACGAAAATTTTCCGTGAAATTTTGAATGGGATAATTTTCTGCAGTGTCGGCTTGTGTTGGAATGTTTAGATTGCATAAGTGTCACTTAGAGTCTATTATACTTCAAAATATAGTGTGTTGAGAGACGAGTGGGCTATAAGAAGTGGGTACGGGTATATAGGAAGCACAGCGGGTAGGGGGATGGGGGGAGACAAATATCAGGCTAACCTCAACATTAGTTTAGTTAACTTATTGATCGTTAAAAAATTGATGTATGATTTATGAACTTAATGGGTCGACAAAGGCTCTCATTCATTTGTCTCTTTACTACATTTTTTTTAGCAACACGTCTTACTACCCGTTCGGGTTGTACGATTATGTATTAATTACGCTAATATGTTAGGGATACGGAAGGTTGAATTTAGAGGACCCGTGAAAGTGGAAAAGTATTAAAACAAACTGCCCTCATTGCAACCGACTGGTATCAATCACCGATCTTCCGATCATTGGCAGTATAATCTATTGCGAGAGTAGTACGTTAGACTATGCGGCCCCCGAAGTTCGTTTGATGATGTTTCTGGTGTTAACGCCCTCAGGAGAAACTAATCCTATCCTTGCAGTGCTGGCGCCCTTGAATATGGCATGGGTACTAGCACCTAGTCTTAGAGACCTATTTTTGTTTTTGGCAAATGGAAGGGAAATATCTTAAAATATTTTATTTTTCATTTTTATCTATTTTAATATATGTAATAAATGACTGAATTATAAACAAATCTTACAATATATATTTACGGTGAATCTACATAAGCTGCATAATATGCCACAAATAAATAAAAAAATATTTTACTCATTTTAGGATTATTTTCTTATATTTTATATTAAACAGTATTAGTAACTTTAATATATTTGTTAATTGTTCATTTGGTGTAAAACTAGTCAATCATGGCATGAAAATTCTGCATGTTTTAAACACATATATATATACTTTTTTTTTTAAATTTACAAAAAAAAAAATACTTTTTATTTTTTGCAAAACATATTGCCGTTTCCTTGTTCCTTCATGAAACTGTTCAGATTTAACTGTTTGAAGAGATATCCCGGCTACTTCTTGTCATCTTTGTCGAACTTAAAAAGGAAGATTAGTCAATAAAGCTCTGCGTTGTAAGTGGTCGTTTGATAAAGATAATGCAAGCAGTTTCAAAAATGTTCTGCAAATAGTACTATCTTCGGGCTTATTAGCAATGTAGATTATTTGTTCGTTTATACCTGTAACATTTTAGAGAGCATAGGAAATAACCACAGCCAACATCGTGTATTCCTGGCAACATTGAAATTTGCACAAATTTCATGCACTGTAACCACTACACCTTTTGTTTAATAATAACAGATTATGATCTCGGGTATTATTTTTCTCTTCATTGAGATAGATTCCATCATCTTGATGTATGCTGTATGCTAAAACTACGTTCTTCCCTTTTCTAGGTGTGTATAAACCAACATAACATTTTATTGTAAACCAAATGTGCTTGATTCATTTGGTCGCAATTTAGTATAAATGTTCTTGTTTTCATTCATAAGACATGTTTTCTTGGATTGAATAAATAACTCACACAATAAATTTTATCACAAAACAAGAACTAAATATTAATTTAAAATTAACACGATAAAAATATTACACCAGAAACAAAATAGTAACTGATATTAGGCTATTAGTATTAGTAACAGAGACACTGGTGCAAAGTCTAACAGACCCAAAACACTATTATTTCTGTTTGAAAACATTCAAACTGATAACGCCAAAAGCTAGAATCAGACCGAAGGGTAAGACAAGAAGCTAACCAGAAGTACCAGTTTATAATCCTTCACCACATTCTGCAATCTACGGAAACAAATGTTCGGTGTCTGTGAGACTTGGCGACAGCACTGCAGGGTTAAGCATAAACGTTGGCATTAGCGATATTGAGAGATAGTTATATTTAATCAGTTGAAATTACTTTACAGAAATGATAATTGAAAATTTTTCCATTTGGAAAATTTCACATCTCACATCTCTAGTTGTAACTGAGTAGTCAAAGTGTATATGTCTTGAATACATTTGTGCAAATTGTGTCTGTTGTTTTAATTGTTTGATTGAGCAACCTAATTTCTCAATTTTTACATAGTGGGGCGAATTTTATTTCTCATTTGCCACACCTGTGGCTACATTGTAAAAATATGTTGCCCACATCTGTCCCTAGGGGGTTTCGATGGACTCATCGTTTTCATGTCCGAGAGTGAAGGAAGAGAGAGGAGAAACAGATGATGACATCATAAGTGCAAGCGGTCATCGGTTTGACCTCCAATCTGGCCCTAGCCATTCATCACAAGTCAAAAGAAGAGGGCTCACACATCCATACACTGCTAAAAAGAGAGTTCTTAGCCAATGTCTTGTTCGACAAGCAAAATGCTCTTTCTTCTCCACTACGTCAAGGTGTAGAGATGAGAGTGAAGGGTGGCTGCCTCCCTCACAGGATAAGTACTTGCGGTGGTTCAAGGAGTAGAGATGAATGTGGAGGGTGTGTGTCTCACATGGAACAAGGACATGCAGTGTTTCAAGGAATAGAGATGAATGTGGAGGGTGTGTGTCTCACATGGAACAAGGACATGCAGTGTTTCAAGGAGTAGAGATGAATGTGGAGGGTGTGTGTCTCACATGGAACAAGGACATGCAGTGTTTCAAGGAATAGAGATGAATGTGGAGGGTGTGTGTCTCACATGGAACAAGGACATGCAGTGTTTCAAGGAATAGAGATGAAGGTGGAGGGTGTGTGTCTCACATGGAACAAGGACATGCAGTGTTTCAAGGAGTAGAGATGAATGTGGAGGGTGTGTGTCTCACATGGAACAAGGACATGCAGTGTTTCAAGGAGTAGAGATGAATGTGGAGGGTGTGTGTCTCACATGGAACAAGGACATGCAGTGTTTCAAGGAGTAGAGATGAATGTGGAGGGTGTGTGTCTCACATGGAACAAGGACATGCAGTGTTTCAAGGAATAGAGATGAATGTGGAGGGTGTGTGTCTCATATGGGATCGGAACAAAGCAATCATCTAGGATAGGTTAATATATATTAAAATGTAATATTGTATAGTCTTTAAAATAAGCTTATCCTTCCTTTAATTGTAGGATTAACAAAGGAGAAAATTTGTATTTCTTATTTAAATATTCCAAATTTCACAGCACTACACTTTATAATCTTACCAGTAATCTATCCTTGTGCTCTAGATCTGTAGGAAGACATGATACAACACAACATAACCTTAACTGCCGCGATATACTTTTGTCACCAACTGGTTTATAATCACGTCAATATTTAAACATAGGAACTTATTCGTCTGTAAACTCTTTCAGTAGTTTCTACTAAGATAGCCGACACTAACTTTCCACTTTTAAAATATGTTGAAATAACGTTGATAAATGGTCACTATAGCCTAAATATGTTACTACTGTCAAAGTTGACATTGACAGAGCTAGCTTGTTCGACGCACTTTCTCAGCTCGCTTTGAGTGTAATATTTGTACATACCTTATTCTCAGCATCTCTATACCTTGAGTCTTACTTTTCACTACCTATATCTTTAGATTCAGTGTAGGTAAGTTTATTAAATGTATAAACTGCTCATTGCTTTGTGAAATATGTATACATACTTTAATGTTCAATATCACCTCTGACAAGACAACTTGTGAATGTTAAACGTTAAACTGTAGGTCCTTCATTTCATCTCACAATCACCCTACCATTACACATTAGTGTAAGTGCGTATAACCCGAACGGGTAGTAAGACGCGGTGCTACTAATAATAATGTCCATTATCTCTATATCTTGAAAATAAATGCTCTAAATTTTCTTTTAGCATCTGTATACCCACCTGTGTGGCCTAATGGTCCATGACGTCACTCTCGTGTTGGACTGGCTTGTTTATGATGGACAGATCGAGGTTTGAATACCAGCTGAGTCTATTGAGGGTTGTTTTTTCCGTTATAGTTTCACACTCTCTTTTCACGCAAATTGGGTATATTAACTCTAAAATGATTTACTACCCATACATACCCTATTATAGTAATTATTAGACCTATAATATATGCATATAACCTGAACAGGTCCTAGTAGGATGTGGTGATTATAGCCTACATAAGTTAGTGTACACGGTACATATAGCTTTTGGCCTTGACACCAAGATTTTACTGACCATGCTGTCCAGTATCTTTATACCTGGAGTGTAGCATCTCTATACCTTGAAACTAATATTTCACATAACTTACTTTGCACTCTCTCTATACCAAGAAGAGTAAAAGCGCATTCACTCTCCGTTGTCAGGTTTGAAAGGGAACACGGGAACATTGAATTGACAAGAGATTGTCATTAGTGTCCACGGAGGAGATATACGTCCATCGGTCTTGGCAGGATGAAGAACTACACACGTCAATTACTAAACAATGTCATCGAAGCCACGTTGATGTAGGTATTGCGTGTTTCAGAAATCGACTGATATAAATGAATCGCGTTGACTCACTAAAACATTCAACGGAATGTCATGAAGAGAAACCATTCAATTCCCCGGTGGTTGTTTTGTTTCCACGAAGAAATGACAGGTGATGAGAGGGAGGAGTCAATACAAAGAGTAATAAATAAACATTAAACTCACTCCTTACTCTATGGCACTAGGAGCATGGAACATTGTTAAAGATATATTGAGAAAAGATAAACCAAAGATTATAAGAATCAAATTCATTTTCAAAGCCCTTAATTAAAACGTATACATATCTGCTTATAACTCAGGAATTATTGGTTTTATAAAAATATATTTCTCATAAATTATCTTTATCTTTACTATAACTACAATTGTACAATGTTAAGTTATTTCGTATCTCAAATAGATAATGAGAAATTATTAAAATTGGAAAATCTTCTTTATGTAAAGTACACTCAAATATATGTTAATAAGAAAATTGGAACTTTCATCTTGTTTAAAGTGATAAACAGTGTCTAGGTACAAAATTGATTCAAAATCGTTAGAGCGAACTTTGAGAGAATCAATTTGTTTCTTTTTGCCTTAGTGAAAACTACCCTTAATTTTAGGGTTGGATATCTAATTTCACATTTACCTCAGAGGGACCTTATGAAAACTCCAAATACCAGGTATGACCACAATCGGTCAAATACCTTAGGGTCTAGCCAGAGGTACAGACAGACAGAAGGTATTGCAAAAACAGCCTTTTTGGTTTCAAGTGTCATCAAAGTTCAACATTTATCAAAATCTAGATTTTTTTTGACGATCACAATACTTTATCTCCGAAGTGTTGAGATAAAGTAAAAATAGTAACAATCCTCTCTATTGGTATGAGTTAGGGCCCCTGGCTTCGATCCCCTGATGATCCTTAGTGATGACTAAGAATGTTACAGGCATAGCTAGATGTGTAATAGTATGCTTAATTATGAACCCGATTTGCTTCAGTCCCACGTTGTTCGTTGCATTGAGTAGACGCTGCGGCTTCTGGATCTTTTGAAATCTAAGTTGAGGCATTAATTGCACAAGTGGAATTGAGTCCAGTGCTTTGAGACAGAAGCTTGGAGGAGTATAAATCTAGGATTGAGTCATCGTGAGCTTAGAGGGAGGTTTGTGCTTTAATCAACTCAGAATTCAAGACTTTGGACGATGAGAAGTAAAAAGGAGTTTGATACACACGACTTCTTTCTTTGGCTCATGTAAGTACACTGGAGCATAATGAGAAAATGAAAATGACGAATCGAAGGGAATTCAACCAGGTACGACACGCCGTTAGTACAGGCGGCGAACTCCATCTTTATTCATGGTGCTCGCCGTCCACTGCGACTGCAAAAAACCATCAAATGTGAGAGCCACATTTATAAGCTTGCTCAGCTCACAAAGATAAGCGAGATGTGTCAACAGTGGTTTTGGAGGCTCTCACCCAGCCCCCCATAGAGTAGTGTCTCCGCACGTAGCTCTAAAAACCTTTATTCGGTTCCTAAAGACACTTTCCGTTTTCCCCCACCAATATTAAAATAGGTTCTCTTTGTTCCAATTCTTCGTTAAACGTGACAACCCGTCTGTTATATTGCGAAACCACACGGTGTGCCCAATTGGTCGGTACGTGTTGGAACTTGGTCTCGTGCTCCTCTTCAGGGAGCATCAGAGCATGCTCATGTGATTGTGTGATTGTGTGATTGTGAACGAGCAATGCAGCAGAGACAAGTGACGCGCAGTGGGCGTGTTTTCCATTAGTGTGCGCAGGTACTCTTCAAACTGTCACCAGATTTTGGCATTATCTTTCTACAGTGTACATTATTTCCAATTTTGGGATAAATTAAACAAACGAATAATATTTATTCCTATAGAGTAATAACTAATAATACATTAAGGGCTGGTCTTATGATTACCGGATAAATATTGCTATTGGGAGGTTAAATATAGCGACCAGATAAAGGTAAGCCACTTTAAAATTTTACGCATATTATTAACCGAGTTTATCTGCCGGAATGATATTTGAAGGCTAAATATATTTTTATGCAGAAAACTAGGTTGAAAGTGTTCTTACTGGTGCGCGCATGCGTATGGACACTGTTGCTACTGGTACTACCTGGCAAGTGGCTACAACGCTCAGTATTTGTTAAATAATTGTGGCTAAACGAGTGCGAGTAAACGGATGGCGTCACTTGGGCGCAGAAGCTAAGACAACCTGCAAGTATTAATTTCGGTGTCTTCCAAAATATGGTCAATCGTTGGGTACAGTTTACAAAATTACATTTATTGCTCTCGAATTTTGATAATTTGTTCTTATATAAATATAACTCTACAAATACCTTGTTAGTTTTTATAGAAGTGTGAATTAAATGTTCTATCTCTCTCTCTCTCTCTCTCTCTCTCTATATATATATATATATATATATATATATATATATATATATATCGCTAGAGCCTGTGCCTGTGCCTACTAAACACGTTAGCCAGGATTTTATCCTAAAAACAGATTCTGATAGGCGAAACCTCGAGAAAAAAACGCGTCACTATGGCAACAACCATTTTAACTTTCAGAAAAATGTATCAGGTACTTAAACCTCCATATAAAAATATGATGAATAAACACATTTTATCTGGCAGATAAATGCTATCTAACAGTAATAAGATGCACTTTTAACTTATCAAAGAGGTATAAATATTTATCTGCCAGATTAATATTTATCCAGGAGTCATAAGAACGGCTTTAAAAGTATTAGAATAATTGTTACATAGTACAGTACAGCAAATAATAGGTCTACATTAAATAAACTTTAGACAATTTAAGTCTGGTCATGTTTAAATAACTCCTGGATTTCTTTGAGCTTTTCTAATGCTTCGTGGGCCACTAAATGGACTGATGAGGTCTGCATGTTGGACAGGCCTGCTGTAAGTGGACCTCACACACCCACACCGACACTTCAAGTGTCAGTGATTGAATCTCAGCTACAGAATGTGGGATTCCCTCTATCGTCTGATGTCTAAACACTCCCACGATTGAAACCTTTCTGCGAAGTCGTGGAGCACTCAAGAGTGAATCAGGATCATCATTCTGTTGATGAGATCACGTTGCCCTTTCTGTCGCTTTCAAACAAGATTTGCAACGTAAAATAAGGGGGAATATACCAGAGCCTTACAGACGAACAAATATCCTACTTTATTTTGGAAGTAGTTTTATTTCTTCAAAATAAAATTCATGTCAAAACGTGTCCTTATAAAATTATAAAAATTAATATTTTAAGCTATAGAATTTAAAAAAATGTATCAAATGTCACAGTTCTGAGATAAAAGTAAATAGTTGAAAATATAGATTCTTCAAACACATATTTAATAGGGCTGAAAAAAGTAAAGTTCTAGGTTATTTTTAGCACCACGTCTTAATACCCATTTGGCTTATACGTAATGCACTAATAATGCTAAGGAAGATTGGATTTAGAATTTATAAGAAGTGTACCAACATTTGCGTGGAAAGAATGGGGGAGACCATTTATCAAAAACCTCCCTCAGTACGCCCAACCGGGATCGACCTACGATCTCCCTGTCATCGGTAGTCTCTATTGTGAGAATAGTGCCTTAGAAAATTTGACCACCAAAACCGGTGCAAAATATTCTAAGCTAAGATTATTAGGGATGTTGTTTAAAGCGCTTTTGAATCTTCCGAACTGCCTTTTCCATAAAGAATACAGCACTTTGAGTATCGTTCCTTTCAAAAAGTTGGTAAGGCCTACACTTGACTATAACATAATAATAGATGGAATGACACCTTTGTTATTTTGATTTTCAACTATTATAGTATGATATTTACTTTGGAGATACGAAACATACATTTTATCTAATGTTCATTTCATAACAATACCTGGTCCGAATAAAGAAAATATATTTCAAGTTAATATCTTTCACGATACTTTAAAACTTTGCACAGTTTTTTAAAGTAATCTGAGTATTTAACAACGATGACGATAGCACAGCTTATATTATGACAGTAGCTCTAAATAATAAAAATATTGACATTAGTTCTAATATGTTCCACGGAAGTGATTTAATAAACTTCCCCGTGGCCGATATTATTTATTTATAGATGATCATGTTTGGTCTTCAAAGATGGGATGAATTGTTGGTAGGAGAACAACTGACATATATTAAAGGTGGTGAACCTCTGGCTGACAATATGAGGATGTACTCACATATGAACATGTGAAATGTGTGTCATGTAGGATATGTTGTTCAATAAGATAAGCTTTAGTAAACTATTGTATTATTCACACATAACATGCTGGAAGGGAATTTGTTGTTTAATGTAAGTTTAAAGTGTGGCCAATTTACATACTTATTTACTCTGTAGCATTAGGAACTCGAAAGTTAGTTGCAACAATTAAAAACGTACGCTACCTATCCCTATCTTGAGCTAGTTCTATCCAGTCCACCTCATTACAGCCTATTCCTATCTTGATCTAGTTCTATCCAGTCCACCTCATTAAATTATATCCCTCTTTTGAGCTAGTTCTATCCAGTCCACATCATTACACCCTATCCTTATCTTGAGATAGTTCTATCCAGTCCCCCTCATTACATCCTATCCCTATCTGGAGCTAGTGCTATCCAGTCCACTTCATTACACCCTATCCCTATCTTGAGATAGTTCTATCCAGTCCACCTCATTACATTATATCCCTATCTTGAGCTAGTTCTATCCAGTTCACCCCATTAAATTATATCCCTATTTTGAGCTAGTTCTATCCAGTCCACCTCATTACAGCCTATTCCTATCTTGAGCTAGTTCTATCCAGTTCACCCCATTAAATTATATCCCTATTTTGAGCTAGTTCTATTCAGTCCACCTCATTACAGCCTATTCCTATCTTGAGCTAGTTCTATCTAGTCCACCTCATTACATTATATCCCTATTTTGAGCTAGTTCTATCCAGTCCACCTCATTACACCCTATCTATTTCAGGTCTATTCTAATGTTATCCTCTTATTTGGGTCTAGTTCTTCCCAATGGTATCTCTCCATTGGGTTTGCCAGTCAATATGTGATGTTGAACACAGAACATGTTGGTAAGGAATCTAGCAAGCCTCACATCAGATCAGACAAGACTGTCTTGAGTAGAGATGTACCAACTTACTTCAGAAAAACCGATTACTGAATGTTTAAAATAATTGTTCATCTACGATTACTTAAGCCGATTAGTCCCGATTATCGATTATGTATAAATAACTATTTGGAAATATGCTTAAGAGACTGGTAACAGTTAATGTAATCAATACAATAAGATTTTATTTAAAAATCAACCGTTAAAGATTTAATAGTCTTAACTTTTGATTAAACTTTGCATAACTGGTGAAAGTTGTAAGTAAACTGTTAGTCTTATCAAAGGTATGAATTTATATTTCTTTATCTAAGAATCAAATATACAAAGCTATTATTTATGTTTTTAGTGAAGATTACTCCATCTAGATATCATATTCTGAAAATTGAATATGTTATCTTGATGGAGTAATTCTCCCTAAAAAGCATAAATAATAGATTTGGCTATTTGATTATTAAATATGCGATCGGTGACCTGGCGGTCTAGGGTAAGGTGTCAGACTTCTGTGCTGTCGTCCGGGGTTCAATCCTCGGTCCCGGCACAGATTTATCTGATTTCCAAACCCTTCCGTCACCTCTGACAAGACATCTTGTGAATGTGGGGAATGCCAGGCCTCCACCGTGGTTCGGATTCCACGTTAAACTGTAGGTCCTTCATTTCATCTCACAATCACTCTACCATTACACATTAGCGTAAGTGCGTATAACCTGAACGGGTAGTAAGACGCGGTGCTAATAATAATAATAATAATAATAATAATAATAATAAATATGCGATCCCTTGATGTTAATCGTACAAGTGCCAGCAATAAGCCAACTGCCAAGTTGAGGGTGGCTGGGTTATCTGATAGCTCGTGATCTCAATAAAATGACATATTTGTAGGCAACGATTTCCACATGTCAATCACAGACTCTGCCTTATAATATGAGTTAAGATTGACCATCGACGCGGGGAGAATCCTGGATAGCTCAGTGCAGTGGTAAGAGCATTGACGTACTAAACCAAAGGTCCTGGGTTCGATTCCTGTGTCCAGGTGTCATTTTTCAACTGTCGGAATTTGATTTATATATCTATTTACTCTTTTCATAGCTAACAACCCAGATACAGTGTGTATATAAGTATATTCTTGCAATTTTGGTCACTAAACTCCTAGCTAGAAAATTTTGCTTTAAATTCTACTTACAGAAGACAATTAGTTGTAATAATAATCGCCCGATAACGATTCATAAGCTACGGCTACACTAGACCGTTCCGCACTGCACAGGCGTGGACAAATCGTTAAGAGAGCATTCATCCGCACTTTAGCGGTGCGGTACGGAACGGGCCGGCCTGGTGTAGTCACTTGCTCCCGAATGTCTTGGACGTCGGGTGTCTCCGTAAATGCTCGGTAGTTTCCGAACTGTGTTGTCATAACAACCAATAAACAGGGTCACGCTGGATCGTTGTGGTGAGCTGTTGGTTAAGTTTGTTCGCTTTTTACTATTTGAAAATATAGTGCATTTTAAAGAGATGGTTGACGAGATACTTCTAATTTATGTAAAAGAAACTCTATGAGCGATCAGACTCGAGGTATATGAACAATGTGCGGAGATTAAACATTTGGGAAGAAATACGAACCAAAATAAAGGTTTCAGGTAAGTGCTATATCGTATTTAAATGTGTAGTAACAGTATTATTAATACAACAGAGAAGACATTTTTCAATTAAATTAAATACAGTAGGGTTAGTAAAACTAAAACAACTAAAATGCCGATAGTTGAACGAGTTAGTAGAAAAATGTAGATTTGTTCAGCTTGCTTAAAACTTACAAACAAACTTTCCCACCATAATATGATTTGTTTCAATCAACATTATTTGATAAAGAGCCGCCACTAAGCTACATTTTATGGCGGAAGACTATATCTCCCAAAACATATATTTTCATTACAATAACTTCACGTTAACTTGCTACCCCCCCCCCCTCCCCCCGTTGTTTAAACAATACTATTTACGAGAGTGCCGTGCATGCGAATCATTTCAATCCTTCCTTCACATTCAGCGCGGCGCGTACCGGCCATTGTAGCCGAGGTTAGGTGCATTGTCCAAGCAATGAGTTACCTGTGGCTGTGACGAGTCACGCGGCTACGGCCGCAACAGACTGTGCAGACACTAGCCACAGGAGGTTAGGTGCGTTGTCCAAGCAATGATTACTGCGGCTATGACGAGTCACGCGGCTACGGCCGCAACAGACTGTGCATACACTAGCCACAGGTAGGTTAGGTGCGTTGTCCAAGCAATGAGTTACCTGCGGCTGTGACGAGTCACGCGGCTACGGCCGCAACAGACTGTGCATACACTAGCCACAGTAGGTTAGTGCGTTGTCCAAGCAATGAGTTACCTGCGGCTATGACGAGTCACGCGGCTACGGCCGCAACAGACTGTGCATACACTAGCCACAGGTAGGTTAGGTGCGTTGTCCAAGCAATGAGTTACTGCGGCTGTGACGAGTCACGCGTCTACGCCGCAACAGACTGTGCATACACTAGCCACAGTAGTTAGGTGCGTTGTCCAAGCAATGAGTTACCTGCGGCTATGACGAGTCACCGGCTACGGCCGCAACAGACTGTGCATACACTAGCCACAGTAGTTAGGTGCGTTGTCCAAGCAATGAGTTACCTGCGGCTGTGACGATCACGCGTCTATGCCGCAACAGACTGTGCATACACTACCACAGGTAGGTTAGGTGCGTTGTCCAAGCAATGAGTTACCTGCGGCTGTGACGAGTCACGCGCTACGGCCGCAACAGACTGTGCAGACACTAGCCACAGTAACAGATGCATGGGTGATTCCAAGAAGTGACTCCAGCCGAAATCGCTAGTCAATTTTGAGATGGATGTAAGTTCAGGTGATTTGAGTGACAAAACAATTTGGAATATTTTGAGGAGGAAGATGACGATGACATCATTTAACGTGGTTCTATAGTATGCATGTCATTGTTCTAAAGATGTTTAGAATAGTATATGGAAGGATATTGGGATACTAGCTCAGACAGAACCACATCCAGCGAGTGGATCATTAGCACCTGCAGTTTTTGATGTTTACATATTTATTAAATAAATTAACACGCAAAATTCCATAACAGATACGCAATATCTCTAAAACTACTCTAACACTGTCGCTGTGGCTGTAGCCGCAAGCACTGCTTACTCCACCAGTGTCGCGCCACGTGGTGTTATCGTTTCGTGTCGCCAACCAAATTCAAACTGCGCATGCGTGAAGACTGCGACTCCATCCATAGTCGCAGGTGATTTTCGCTGCTTGGATAACGTACCTTTAGTCAAATAAAAGCTTTATCAAACAGAGTAAAAATAGTCAGTTTGTCTGAGACAGCTTTGATGACGATTAGTCGCGATTATTAAAAAACAAACAAAAATACAGTCCCTTGCGCTTCGTTTTGTCTGAGCGGCTAACAGACCTACTATTCTGCGCATGCGCTGGCCGTTTACCATCCAGCTCAACTGACATCCACATGGTATTTTTTACTCCGGGTTGCCATGTTTCACTAGGTTGCGTATGTGTTTTAATTAATAGTTTGTGTATATAATAAACTTGGACGGTGAAAGACTGGCGGTGGTGGTGCAAGCAACTCCTATTCTATTTATATCACGAACCCAACAACTTCCACTAGTGTTTCTCACAGAAAACTTGGTTGACAATGAATATGTTGCTGTTTATTATCACTGAATGAAATCTACTGGTATTATACATGGAATTACGTATATCTGCCCAGTCTTGACTGGAAAACGGTCACTTTGATTACTGACTGCTACTATTCCATGACGCGTAGTGATTTGCACGTACGTATGTGTTTCCAGTACGAGAATGGAATTATGTTAATGCGTCACAGTAGTGATGTGATCAATTTTAACAGTTGTAACGGAAATAGCCCAAAGCCTAATGCTGCAAGCCCATATGTGTTGGGATGAAGCCAGGAATGTGCTGTTATTTCCTAAAAATGGCATGGTACTCAATCGATGATGTATTGGAAGGGTTTAATGGTTGTACTCTTATAATAGCAATATTTATTGCTACAGGCCTACCCCAAGAGACTATTTCAACTTATTTAAATCTAACATTGATCTGTAGCTATACATAATTTTTACTGTGACAATCACGATAACTTGTAATGATTGTATTGCTTATAGCCCTAGTGGTCAAATAACTCTATAAGCATGGACATTGCATTTTTTAGGTTGGACGTGGGAATAAAGCTTTTATCATTGTGGCAACCCAAGTGGATGAACAATTTCATGTTTAAAAAGAAATCAGTCTAGCAGATAAAAATATCTTTTAGAGCATTCTATAGACGGATGTTTTCAAATTATAACGCTGTGTCGTGCCACAATCCAATAAATCGATAAACACGCTTTACATTAACGGGTTATTTCAAATCTCCTCACAACGGCCAAAGAAGCTGTCTGCCTGCTGTTAGCTGTACAAGGCATGAGTTGTCATACAAGCACATGAGCACTGATTTGAGATGATTGGCTCTGAGATTTGATTGGTTCTCCCATGCCGAAGCTCTCAGGCAGAGCGAACAAAGAAGAGATGTGTTGAACTTGAGTGAAACAGCTTGCACCGATGAAACAAAAATATTGTGATTGGCTTAGATCTCACCACGTGACTACGTTTTTGTTCTTCACTAGTTTTTCGGTGAGCGTTTGAATCCTCAGTAATGGTAAAAATTAATTCATTATAAGACCGTAAATTCTCAACCCGAACTGGGATGCGCGTAACGTCATCAGCATATGGTGAAGAAAGATCCCGGCCACTCCATTACAGACATGCTTTGTGATCGGACTTAACTACAAAGTTTACGTTACTTCAGATTTTGTTGAAAATCCATTCTTTAGCATTGAGTAATATAATTACGTGAAATGGAATAAAATGTTTCCGTTTATAAACCAAAATTACTGGCATTGATCCAGGATTCCAGACAAAACAAAAATGTCATGTCTGTTATGTTATAGTCCCTACCTCTATTTTTCTCATTGTACATATTACCACCCAGTGTCTAGCTATAAGGTGATGTATTTGAACGTGTGATATGTGTATCAGTCAGGATATGTCGTTGGTAAGGAACCTGTTGAAATGACTGCATGTGTAAAGCAAAGGATGGACCCTCCCAAGTATATTCATATGTATGTGATACATCAAGCCGGAATAGTTGTTTGCCACCCAGGTGTAGGCGACACACTCGGTCTGGAATCAACATGTCCTTCAAATACTTACAACTTCCTTCAAAGTGGATTCCCTTGGTGGGTGCACGGAGATTTATCATATCGACTCCACACATAAAACATTCGCGGAAAGATTTTATTGAGTCCTCAATTTAGACAGTTTGGTGGACAGTAAATTAGCTTTTATCTTTTTCTTGTTTTTTATGCTCCATGGCTTACTAACCATCTAGGCTATATACATATTTAAACTGAGGGGGGTAGGGATGTGAAAGGTACAATTTGTAGGAAATATTCCAACACTTTTGTGGAGGGCAAGAATAAAAACACAAACCCTCTTTTGTGACCGCATGGTTTAAGAAGTCTCTCCTGCAGTCGACTAGACTGCCGATGATAAGAATGGGGTTTGACTCTCGATCGGATGTACTTAGGGTGGTCTTTTTCAAACTTGTTTTCCATTCTCCCTCCACAATTAGTAGGTACACTTCCTATAAATATAACCTTTCTCATCCATAAAATCATAAGCGTATTTATATAAGTAAGTATATGTGTAACCCGAGCGGGTAGTAAGACGTGATGCTAAGAAAATACAAATAAATAAAAAATGAGAAAAAACACACGTCAGGTTATCCGGTTGCAATTGGAATCTAGATATTTTGGTCTTCAGAAACCAGAAATGTCAACACTTAAACACTTTTCCAAAGTGAATTAAAATATTTTAATAACAATGAATTAATGTTTCATAAATCCATCTTCTATCTTCTCCTATATCATATAAATGAATAGTTTGTGTGCTTGTCATGAGCGTTGTGCAATATTCACCGTAACAGAAGTCTAAAATTTTAAAATTAGCAACCTCTGTGTACAATAACGCTCACCTTGAAGACCAAATTGTTAAGCAATATCTAGAATTAATTAAAAACTGGGCAGTAAGAAATAAAATGAAGATTTATTTTGGAGCCAAGAAAAGCGTTATTCCGGTATTCCCGTGTATTTGTGCCAGTGAAATATAAAATGTACAAACGTAAAACAAATGATGCCCTGTCAATGTGTACTCTTATTTTTTGAATAAATAACACGAGTATTATTTAATTTTCCTTTGCATTTCACTGTCTATTCAAGCTATCCTACTATTTCTGCTTATAAAGGGGGATGGATAAATTATAATTTGAGGAAATTCAGAAGCACGTTCTTGGAAAGAGAGTGTGGCATATAATTTATTAAAAACAAACTCCAGCACATCCGAATGTAATTAAAACCTCATCCTCCGGAGCTGTCACCGATAAACCAGACCTGAGGAGGTTGACATCTTGGCAGGCATGCGTGACCACTACTGGGGGTAAAAAATAAATAAAATAAATGGCACGATGTACCACACAGACTTTCTCTCGCTTTTATCTTAAAATAGAGACATTTAATAGAAACTCGTAAGATTTGTTAAACGAAATAATATACATTGCTACCCACTTTAGTGTTTGCATGGTCTAAGGCGTTATATTTACTGTAGACTAGACCACCAATGACGGGGATATGGGTTTTCGAATCCCGATAAGGTGTGCTAAGGTTGGTTTTTCTTAAAAAAAAAATTCCACTCTCCCTCCTTGCAAATTCAAGTACACGTTCTGTAACTCCAACCTCTTCATTCCTAAGAAATTATCGTAATTAATAAATGGGCGTCGACCCAAACGTGTAGACAGACGCGGGACTAAAAATAGTATATTATATATCGTTGCAGAAGCATTCCACCAAAGAGCATAAATGAAATTACATGCCTTGTTACATAAAAATTAAGGAAAGAGGAACATTTATGTCCACCAAAGAACATAACAATTAATTTATATTTCAAAGTGCTCCATAAAAGATTGTATCTATTTTGATTAAAACTTATAAACGGTTGATATTATAAAAAACATATGTTAAATAAATACTTTTATTTTATAAGAACTAAAATTTTACAATGATAAGTTATTTCGTATCTCAAATAGTTAAGGAGATATGATAAAATTGGAAATTTCTGTCCCGTTCGTACTCTTAAAGTAATTTTGATGGGAAAACGAGTCTCACAGTTTGGTTTGTAATGTTAAACCATGCCTGGATACAAAATCTAATCAACATTGGTTAGGTGAGTCGTAAGAAAGTTTATGTTATTTATTTATGGTGGTTTAGTTAACTACCCTTAGCTCTAAGATTATATATATAGTTACAAATAGTCCTTGTTGGGGACCTTATTAAAACCCTGGATACCAAGTATTGGCCCGATCGGTGAAATGTTTTAGGCTCCAGACCGAGATAAAGACAGACAGACATATCGCAACGCGAAAACATCTTTTTGGGGTTAAGGGTGTCATGAAACGTTAACATTTATCAAAATGACAGTTTAATATTTTGACGATCACAATACTTCTCTCTCTGAGGGATTGAGAGAATATTAATTTAATTAACAGATTTAACGCCCGCATTGGCACATCCTTCTCGTGTTAGACTGGATTGCCGATGATGGGATGATCGGTATTCAAATCCCTGTATCTTGACTATTTTAACAGTTTCCTTTGGCAAAAAGTAGGTAAATTTCCTTTAAAATCCTACTTCATCTCTACTTTATCTAATACATCTTTATTCAATTAGCGAAATTTGTATGCTTATAATCGTGAAGGCTACCAAGACGCATTGAAAATAAACCACATAATTTTCAGCATAAAATTGTCTGAGTGGTGCTAAGTCTCGCAATAAAAACATAATAGTGCAGCTCTGTCCTTATTACACTGCCGGTGTTTGTTAGAGAGAGAGAGAACGCACGTGTTTTGCTAGTGAGATCTAAGGTCTCGCTCATGTTGCAAGACCGTATAAAGCGGTCAAATGATTCAAGATCGGATCAACCGATAAACCCGACACCTTACGATACGTGACCTTTAACAGCTAATGAAGGTACACTCGAGGCAGATTCGTTGAACGTCTCTCTAGTGAGTGTATATACTTTCAACGGTCTCTCTTTCTCCCTCTCTCTCTCTTTATTATATATATATATATATATGATCAACCTCGGTTGTCTTTGAGTAGAGTGTTTGTCTCAGTATCAGAGGCAAAATTGGTAGGCCCTTTAGCTCTCGCTGACATAAATACAGTGTGGGAGACAACTAGGAATCACCACACTTCCAGAATTCCTCTAGTACATTGGACCTCTACCAGATGTCGCAGGGTGCACTAACCAGCTAAAGAGCTGGGTGCATGCTATATCCAGATGAATATACATCCCAACAAACCAACCTTTGGATTGTAAACTTAAGAAGAATATATATATATATATTGGGTGAGATGAGATGTTTTGGCAAAGATAATGCGCACAAAAGAAAAATTACTGAAAAAAGTAGTGAAGTAAAACGTCTGCTTCCAAATTTGTTTCTATAGGAATCAATGTAAGAAAAGTTTTTACGTCATAGCAACTAACATTAATTGACATTTTAATTTTCCGTACTCTTCATATTTGCCAAAACATCTCATCTCAATTAATATATATGTATGTATATTTTCAGCAAGTACACAGATCTACATTGGAGGAACTATAGGACTAGTTCTACTTACAATACACCCCTAGGCCCGTCACACATTTCTCACAGAATAGTTGAGGAATGGATGAAAACACACGGGTTTAAATGGTTTACTTGGACAGAGCGAGGTTGGAATAACTCTGTCGTGCTTGTATTTGGTTGTAGTAGTGATCTAGTTTTCTTGTGTCCTATGCACTGGCATCACTACTTACTGCTGGTTTTTCTTCACTGCATTCTTGCCTTGAGATGTCATTTTTATTCAGCTGATGAAAGTCATTGAAGTTAATCCTATTGAGATGACTACCTCGGTCAGCGAGTATCAATCTCGGTCAGGTCACATGGCCCAAAATACAATGCTCTATGTCGTTTCCTGGAAACACTCCTCTATTATGTCTAAGCTTGTACTCCCTTTGGCCCTTCACATACAGCCACACTTTTTAATGTAATTAAAAAGAAGGATAAAAAACTACGAGACTTTTTATCTGTAAGTGAGAAAGAAAGCTTGCTTCTGGTTTTATAATACCTTAAAATTTGTTTGTAATGAATCTATAAAATATTACTGTTTTTATTAGAGGAAGGTTTATTCTAGAGCCCTTTTTTATTAAGACTAGTTTCATAAATAAGCAAATATTATTAAAAAATCGTCGAAAATAAGCTAATGTCACATCTTTCCCTTTTATTTATATTAATAAACTCAATCTCCAGGTTTAATAAGGAAGAAGAGCCATGCTGGAATTCTTTACCATTATTTTGGTATGAACCATAGTTTTAAATAAAACATAGTTTAATTAAATACTGTGTTAGAGATGAGCGTCAGCGCGGTTATTTCTCACTTACCAAGGTGGCCTCCTTATGGTGGGGGCTTAGGGAACTTGATAAAAGGGCAGTATTTATGCAGTTTTTATAGCAAAACATTATATTGGCCAAAATAAATCAAATGTTTATCTAGTAGAAACATAAGAGTTTAATTTTCTTCACACGGTGATATCAGCGGTTGTCGAACATATATCAGGAGCATACCTGCCTTTGATGAAAAACTTATTAAACAAAGAGAAAAAGTTGTCGTTAAATTCCAGGACACTCTTGAGAGACAATCAACAAATATTGAGGTCCCATGTGGGAAATTAAACTGAATGTTTGGACTAAAGTATATTTGATTTATTTTTATCAATCAGAATATTTTTATACCATAAACAAGAATACCTTTAAACACGTTCCCTATACTCCACCTTAGGCCGGTATGATTCCCTAAAATCTTTGTTTAGAACTTATTCAATCATAAATTCACTCAAGTACTCACTGAATACCAATAGTTTGAATCGGGAAGTATTTTAAGACAGATTCAGATGACATTAAGTTATTATCTGTGGAAATTAAAGGAATAAATGATAGTAAACTAATTTATAAACCTATTAATACACCTTATCAATAATTATATCAAATTGATATAAAAGTTCTTATCAGAAAGGCAATTAAAAAAATACAATTTTTATAAAGTTTATTTGCATTAGAAAAAGGAATAGGTAATCACTTTTACTACTTGTCTCTGTCCTTTTTTTTACAATAAAATCTGTTCTGAAAGTGGGTAGATAACACGAAACAAATACCAATACCATTCAAAATAAACATGGGGAAAGGATGAAAACAGTATAGAGGGAGTATTTTGGTCAAAGGTATTGTGAAAACGTATCGAAAGCAGCAGAAAATGGGAAAATATAAGGATGAGTGAAAGAATTAACGAGGCTGAGATGTTAAAAACTGTGAAAATGTTGAAGAATGACAAGGCTGCTGTAGTAGATGGGATCAAAAGTGAAATGATTGAGAATGGGGCTTAGTAATACTTGCTAGATTATGTGAGTTGTTCATTGTGTGTGCTGGGTTTGTTAATATTCCTAATGATTGAAACAATACTGTTATTATTCCTTTGTACAAAGAAGAAGGAAGTAGGAGTGAATGTAAGAATTATAGGGATATTAGTTCGTTAAGTATTTCAGGAAAAGGTATTGGCATGGTCTTAATTGATAAGGTGAGCGAAAAAACCGTGAACTAGATTTGGGGTGTGCAACGTGTTTTCATGGACCCGATATTTGCTTTGCAACAACAGATATGGCAGTAAGGAAGACAATGTAGTGTTATGAAGAAAACGTAATATGTGTAAATAGGAGTATATTATG
>JBCFYV010000935.1:1308629-1408629 GCA_039000515.1 Timema cristinae | reverse complement strand
ATGAATAATTACGTAACTTAAAATGTTCTATTATGGCTAAAATAATAAATGGCTTCATTCAGTTCAAGGAAAGCCAAATACAGTTTATTTCACTTTTAATCTTAATCACAGAGCATCCGTAGTTTATGTAATAATTAAATGAAATTTTGATAACATTACATTTTCCCATATTATAAAAAATCTTCAGCCCAAAATGTTGATCGTATAAAACATTGTTGGGATTTTAAACTTCATTTTGGTGTTATCCAAGATTAATATTAACACCTTACTGTTTTGGGACAGCTGAACGTTTGCAACTGGTATCAAAACTTCAGAAGATGGCTTCTCTTTAATAATATAGGTAAAATCAATAACCCTAAATATTGATCATTAGATTTAAAACTCACTTTTCTTTCAACAAAGAGAATCGTCTAGCAAATATCGAGCGAGGTTTACCAAGCTCTAGATAAGATGTGTAGACCATCTAATCACATGCTCGGAGCTAGACGGAAGTACAACGTGACTAAAAGGGATCACGGGTTCAATTACCGGGATCACACATGAGCTATTCTATGATTAGTGTCTACACCAAAAAATTGGGATAATTTAATTATAGAGTTGGCAAGCTTTCACTGTATCAATTTCATTGGTTATCACCGTGGTTCGGATTCCACGTTAAACTGTAGGTCCTTCATCTATCTCACAATCACCCTACAATTACACATTAGTGTAAGTGTGTATAACCCGAATGGGTAGTAAGACGCGGTGCTAATAATAATAATAATAATAATAAACATTGGTTATCGGCTACCACTCCCATGATATATATATAACACACAATAAAAATGTTTGCTGCAGATCCAAATCAACATTTACACCTTTGTTAACCTGCAAAAATCAGATACAAAGCAGTTCCTAAAGATATTATATTGCATTTCACTGGAGGTATAAAATATAAACATGTTCATTCAACAGATCCTATCAGCACATGACCTACACTATAGTCTAGTATAGACACAACGACCAGGCTTCTGGCCGTTAATTCATCAATGCGAGAGAACCCACATTAGTAGACACGCAAGCTAACGCTTCAGTCTAGTCTTGCTTTATTTTTAAGTCATGTGAAGATCGTGGTTCAAATCTCATACAGGTGTGTTTTTAATAAATGAGTTTTAACACTCTATTCACGCAAATGTGGGTTAATTTTCTATATAAATCTGACTTCTTCAGCCTTGAACCATTAGTGTAATTACATGGATAGGTGCACGAGGATAAATAAATCACTATGAAAGTGGAAAACTAATACTAACTATTGCCTTCTTCGGTACGCCAGCAATTTAATTTAGAACCCTTGCACAGTTTGTTAGAGTTTACTGATTGTTGTTTCGGAAAAAGATGCGAATTTAAAGAAAAGTATTATTTCAATCTTCAAAAAACATAAACCTCATACAAACACCGAGTATATCAAAAGTCTAGAGTCATAGAAGAAATCCATATTCTTCTGTTTATATTTTTATATGTTTCTATTTCTTTTGATCGTAACTCATAATGTTATATTTAACAGGTAATAACTTAGTTTTTTTTGTCATAATATCTCTGGAGAGAATATAATGAATCCAAACACATCTGCTCATAGTCATAGGAATTTTTTCTTTTATCACCACGTATTACTACCCGTTTAGATAATAGGCATGTATGATAATTTCTGTGATGGGTTAAGGGATGAGGAAGGAAGAATTGTAGAGGAAATCCATCCCAATTGGTGTAGATGCAAAGTGGGAACCCATATTAGGAATCCACCCTCAGCCAACCCAACTTTTTAATCAATGTAACACTTTGCAGCTAGGTTGACGCTGTGGTCTACGTTGTGGTATTTAGAAGGATCACATCATAAGCTCATTATTTCAATTATTATGTGACTGAAACTGCATGCTTGAGAAAGAAGCATTTCCTTGTGTCTTAGTCAAGAATGAGTATTTCGCAACATGGTTCCAACAAGATGGCGCTCCTGGACAATGCAGGGAATCCCTGTACCCTCTCTTACCCAGTCATCGGATAGGATTACGAGGGTAAGTGGAATGGTTAGTGAGGAGCCCAGATCTCACGTAGATAGATATTTCATCTTTAAAATAAAATATATTCAGAGATTAAGCATAATCAACATTTTCCTACACGCTTTTGTGGTCAAACGGTCTAAGGCGTCAAATTTGCGTCAGGCTGACATGGTGATGATAGGGAGGTCAGGGTGTGAAACCCAGTCGGATTCTACCGAGGAGGTTTTTTTTCTAAGGGGTTTCCAACTCTCCTTGCAAGCAAACTTGTCTTCTTCCTCATCTCTATTCTATAGGAGTAATTATTAGGAAGTGTATTATTGGGCGGGCGAAGCAGTTTAGCATACGTGTACAACAACTTGCATAGGAGTTTGCCAGGTGGCATTGCACATGTAATAATGGCAAGCTCTTCCTGTGATGGTTGACTGTCAATGATGACCCTCAGAACGTATTTCCATTTATAGATGGACTGGTGTGTTGTTTACCATTAATTTTTAGTATGTTCCACTGCCGTGCTCTGAGATGTCGAGGTGTGCATTGCCACGCGACAAACTCTTATGCAACCTGTTGTACATGTATGCTTGAACAACTTTGCTCTCCTGATGCTGTACGTTGAAACTTTGAAAACAAATTAATATGTTATCATAGTTTGCCGAATGTAAGTGTATAGGGATTTTGGACTAATTTTGGTTCAAACAAATTATATGTGCAGTTTGGTCTATGAGTTTCTAAACATTCTGAATATATATATATAAATAAATATAAATATCTGTGTACAATAAATATATATATATTCATTTATATATATATTTATTCATTTATACACCCATGTATTATATATATAGTATATATACATACAAACATATGAATGTAATGTAAATTAATGTATCTATATATGTTTATATAATATAAATAATTTAATAAGTTTATATGTATTAGTATGTATATGTATTTATATGTATGTATATTTGCATACATGTTCATATATATTTATACGTACATTACATATATGCATGTATGTTTATATATATATTTAAATGTATATAATTATGTTTATATATATATACATGTTTTACCCAATCCAACTTCTTACTCACTTGGTAGTGTGTTTGTCTACTGAACTAAGGTTCCCAGGTCTCGATTCCTGGCATGCCAGGAAAGTTTATCATTGTTGAAATGTGGATTTACCCTTTCACAGTGATGAACTAACGACTGGGGACTTTATTTTGTACCTGTCCTAGTCTTAAGTTAGATTATAAGGCCTATAAAAGTACGAAAGGCATAGCAAGTGGGTGGTGGAAAATATATGGCTTGAATAAAAAATTGACCTAGGCCACAGGTTGGAAACAGTAATGGATATAAAATAAATATTTATATCCACAGTACATAATGTGTTATTATGTATACATATGCATTTTTATATGTATTGTTTATGAATTTATATATATTTATATGTACAGTACAGTATATATGTAATATATATGTTTTAGCGGATGCGTGTTTATAAGAGCTAAGCTAATCCAATCCCATTACAATTTCAAATAGAACACATATATCTCAAATGTCCATCTCCGGCTGGTAATTAATAGTTTATTGGTATATTTCCAGAACTTATTGCTGTTTAATTAGTTTGGTTGGTAAGAACCAGGCCGTAAAACCACCAATTACTAGTCACGCCAATCACATAACCCACGGTGAGCTAGGTAAGGGGATATATTACAACCTTCAACAAATTTTACCGTAATGTCGTTCGAACACTCATCAGATTAATCTACAGTTTACCTAAAGTTCTTAATGAATCAAATAGTCAAAGCTATTATTTATGCTTCTAGTGAGGATTACTCCATCTAGATATCATATTCTGAAAATTGGAAAATGTCACCTGGACATGGGAATCGAGCCCGGACCTTTGACTTAGTAGTTCTTAGCTAAATACCTAACAATAACGCTATTGCAAGGTAGCATATCGAAACCATAATATATTTCTTAATCATCAAAATGGGCAATCCATTTAACGTGCAGACACTGCACGTAGTCTACCTCTCAGGCGCCCCTGCTTACATTATTTAGACAAGGCTCACCGAACTCGTCCTGTTAGCTCAACCAGCACACCTATATCGTGTAGAAGCAGTAGGGTCTTTTGGTGGTTTGTGCTCCTACTTTACTTTAATTTTAAATGCCAGTTTAAGTTGATAGGAACCGAAACATACTGAGGGATAAAAAATAGTATTCTACATTCCATTAGTTTTCTCTGGCTAGGTTAAAAACATTGATTATATTGCTAGCACTCTGCGAGGTAAAAGCTGTTTGCTTACGAAACATTCTCATTATAATGAAATCTGAAATAATAAAGCCTATAAACGTAAGTTTTCTAGATATAATTTTTCCCATATCTCATTTCTTGTTACACTTTCAGTAAAATATCTTGTGTGTAAAGCTGGACTCGTTGATAGTGTACTAGGATCTTATATGGAAGGCTAGTGTTCAAACACAACCGGGTGTATTTTAGAGCCCTTTTTTTACCCTTTGACAACTACCGTCCAATTTTCAAGTTAATATTATGTGCTCATATCCTTCAAATTCAGCGTATTATTTTTCTTAAATTTGAGATGTTAAATGCATTTTAGGCAATGTTGACACTTTACTACAAAATTGAAGACTATCAACTACTGGTATAAAGAGATAAAGGAAAGGTGATCAATTAATTGTCAAAATAAAATGACTGAAATAAATTATTCTTAAAATCAACAATTTTGTTGTTAGAGGTCCTGGGTTGGAAGCAAATATATAAGCTACCAGTCAAATTAAATAATCTTACTTGTGGGAGAGCACCTTTAACTAAGCCCTCGGTAAACATTCTGTTAATCGTTTCAAAGGATTCTTAGGCTAATATTTCAGCAAATGCTCGATGAGTATTTCCGTGTGTTATTCAGTGAATCCTTCAGTGAGTTATTAAGTGAATCCTTCAGTGAGTTATTAAGTGAATCCTTCAGGAGTTATTCAGTGAATCCTTCAGGAGTTATTCAGTGAATCCTTCAGTGAGTTATTCAGTGAATCCTTCAGTGAGTTATTAAGTGAATCCTTCAGTGAGTTATTAAGTGAATCCTTCAGGGAGTTATTCAGTGAATCCTTCAGGGAGCTATTAAGTGAATCCTTCAGGGAGTTATTCAGTGAATCCTTCAGTGAGTTATTCAGTGAATCCTTCAGTGAGTTATTAAGTGAATCCTTCAGTGGTTATTAAGTGAATCCTTCAGTGAGTTATTAAGTGAATCTTCAGGGAGTTATTCAGTGAATCCTTTAGGGAGTTATTCAGTGAATCCTTCAGTGAGTTATTAAGTGAATCCTTCAGTGAGTTATTAAGTGAATCCTTCAGTGAGTTATAAGTGATCCTTCAGGGAGTTATTCAGTGAATCCTTCAGGGAGTTATTCAGGGAATCCTTCATTAAACTAGCAGTAAATCCCTAGGTAAACTCTTCGGCAAATAATTATTTAGCGAATCCTTTAAAAAACCATTATGATAAACGTTTGGAAAACACATCTTCTAATGTTTTTTGAAGTATTTGGAGATCTAGAAAAGGTACCCTTCCTAAAATATCTCTCAGTGAACTCTTAGACAATTCGTTTGGTTATTTATTCTATAAACTCTTTGTTGAATACTCTGTCAAACTTTTTTGCTAACTCTTTTATGAACTATTTGGTAAATCCCTTACCATATTATTCAGAAACACTTGAAAAATACTTCAACGAATCCTTGTATGAAACCTTCTTAAATCGATAGTCAAACAATCGATATCGAAGTGACCTGCTTTGTATTGTATGAACTACGGTACACCTAGTTAGAAGAAAGAGAAACCACCAATGGACGACTCGTACACATCCACATGTTGAATAAACTTTCGGATCACACTGTACATCACTTGTTTGCCAGGCGAAGAGTAGTTTATCGCTATAACTTTCGGTAGTGGCTATAAAATAAGTATCTCCCATTCCCCGTTCGCCTTACCCCCTGCGTCTAGAAGTCTTCAGGGAGGCATCGGAGTGAGGGACGAGCTATAAAACGTTTCTTGTTGAATGTCTCTCAACAAACAACGAAATGTTGTCATAAAAAATGGATTCAATTCGCGGTGGCACTACGGGAGACGATGCTGGGATATCGTGGACCACGCCCAAGACTAGAGACTTAAACCGAGTCCGTCCGTGCAAGGTACGATTACAAAGATACGATAAGACTGGATTCATCTTCATTGAGCGTCGAGAGAGAAGCGGAGGTGGATTTCCTTTTTCATTCCATGAGCCTTAGCTGTGTGTGTGTAGTTAGGTCATCATGCTAATATTATGTAATTATGTGTGTATTGATACGTCATATCAATATAATGTAATTTGGTGTATCTGCATGTCATATTATAAAGATAATGTATATAAATTTGTACATTTATATGACGTATTACCAAGATAGTAGAGATCGGTAAATCATATTACAAAAATAGTTGATTTATTTATGTATTGGCACGTCATTTTATAAAGATAGTTGAGTAATTTGTATGATGGCAAGTCATGTTATTAATATAATATAGCTATTTATTTATGTGTGAGTTATTGTATCAAGCTTGTTGAGTTATTTTTATAACGAATGTTACGTCATGTTATCAAAACTGTCGAGTCATTTGTGTATTATAATGTCATATTATTAGAACAATTTGGCATTTTCCATGTCATATTTTAAATATCACTATTATTATATCAACTGCACCATTTTAAATACATTTTATAGAAATTTAGCTCTATCTTACCTGAAACTAAACAATTAGACGTGATAAATCATTCATATAAAATTAATACATGCTTACTTACTCTGTGGCATCAGGAACTTGAAAGTTCATTACCGCACTCACAAAAGTACGCCACGTGACCCTATCTTGAGTTTATTATATCCAGGCTATCTCATTACACTCTATCTCTCTCAGGTTTATCCAATTGGTATCCTCCCATCTGCGTCTGGGTCTTCCCAATGGTATTTTCCCATTGGGTTTTCCAAAATTATATACATTGTTTCAAATAAACACTGAAAAATGTCAGTCTAACTCTGAACTGGCCACTTACAGTGGAATGGAAGACAAAGTGAATGAAGATATGGTTGTAGGAAACCTGAATAAAGATAAATGTTTCCCTAGATTTTTAATAAAAACCTTTTTTTAGTCAAAATATATCATATATTGCCTTTATACAAACATAGAGTTTAATTTTCCTCCCAAATTGTTAAATATCTGCCAAGGGTGTCCTGGAATTTAATGACACATTTTTATCGTCATTTAAAAAGTTTCTCGTGTAATGCTGCTCTAATCATGAAGAATATTTAACAACTGTTGATATCACCATATGAAGGACATTAAACTCTATTTTTTCTACTTGAGAAATATTTTATCTATTTTATCCAAAAAAAGATTTTCCTTTAGAAACTGTAAAAACACAAGCGCTTTCTTGCGACCCCTACAACCCCACTTTAAGGCGATTATGTTTGTATATCTTATTACAAAAAGTTTATATGACCAAAATAAAAAAATATTTCGGTAAACAGCTTTAGTTAATTTTTGTATGTGTATTTATCCAAACAGTTCGTGAATATTTGATAACAAAGTAGCAATATATAAGAAACATTTTAAACGAAAATAAACAACTATTAACACATTCCAGGATACCCATGACTAATATTCAAAAACTTTTGAGATTATTAATGTCGAGAAAATCAAACTAAACTCATCTACTGAATTTATATTTTACTCATTATCTCACAACACTTATTTTAAATACTAAAACCTTAAAATACTTATTCATACATGCACCCTTCCCTCCCACCTCAAGTAGGCCTATCTTTGGTCTAATTATTCGTGGGAATGGGGAATCATATATGTGCTCATACAGTCTAAGGTTTAAAGCTCCCCATATATTTGATTACATGTGAAGGAGGACTAAAGTAGGGTAGAGGGGGTTCAAAATTGAGCTATCATTACAGTTTTCCCCTACTCATCCGACACGCGTTTTGTGTAGCCAAGCTAATAAAAGTAATATCTCTGAACTTGGCCTAGCTAATAGGGAAGCATGGTTCTGCGAGCAACCATACACGCGTGTACAATCTGCCAGCAGGTGACCAAGGGCCGCACGGGACTTCTCCAAGTTTTATGGCTAGAAGGAATCGAACCTAGGACACCAAGTCAGTTCTTAGTCACACCCTACTTGCCCACACGGTGTGATGCATGATGGGGGATAGTCTATAAAACAGTCAAACAAAACACGACTCTATAGCCGGAGATAACAATGTCTGACAAGAGGAAGTGATGGGAGCTTGGACTTATATGGACCAAGGAGATTTGTTGGCCACTAACCGACCTACAATAAGAGAGCCGACCTTATTAATGTTGCACTACACTGGTGTATAATAAATTATGGTATCTTAAAGCTCTGATATTCTTACTTTTAAGAAATAGTCCATCTCATCCGCATCAGTGGTCTCATGGACTAACGCGTGAGGATGTGAAATGGGAAATTAGTTTTTTTTAACAGTTTTACATTTTTTCTGGCATATTTTTTATGAAAGTGTGCTCTATTAAATCATTGACAGCTGATCATTTCTCTTCTCCCACCAGCATATAAACTACAGCGCCTTGTGGTTGAATGTGTCACTGACGTTGGGTCTGCTGTTGACAAGATATTCTGTTAAGGTGTGGCAGAAGGGAGCGCAAGTAATTTTACAGTTTTTATAGAATTGAAATTAATTGGACAAAATAAATTGAATATTTCGCCATTAGCAACATAGAGTTTAGATTTCTGCACATGCTAATATCAACAGATGTTGAATATCTGTCAAGGATGTCCTGGAATTTTGTCAAAACATTTTAAATAAAGTGAAAAAGTTTTGACAAAATTCCAGGGCAGACTTGACAGATATTCAAGATCTGTTGATATTAGCATGTGCAGAAAACTAAATTATATGTTGCTACTGGAGAAATATTTGATTTATTTTGTCCAATTAATTTCAATTCTATAAAAACTGTAACATTACTTGCGCTCCCTTCTGCCACACCTTAATGTTTCACTATAATAGTAACATTCTTAGCGAATATATCCCTTTAACGATCTGAAAATGTTATCGAACTATTTTAATCTCTCATTGCCATTATTTGTTTGGATATTATATTCAGTATATCATCATTAAGATCATTTTGAAACATACGATCACACTTGATCCCAAAAGTAATCAATTACTACTGTGGTATATGTTCCCTGGTTATACTTAGAGGCATAACCTCCCTCTACCAAAATCTGCAGATGTTACGCCGTTCAAAATGGATATAATGTCGTGAGCTATATTATGGCCGGGAGACAAGGTATATACAATAATTTTAAATCAAGTTTATATAGAAAATGTGAGATTAGATCTCAAACATAACTTTAACAAAAAAAAAAAAAAATTTGAAATATAACCAGCTTCAGTGGCTGTATGTCTTAACGTGCTACTCTTGTGTTAGATTAGACTGCCAAAGACGGGGAGATCGGGTTTTCATCCCGGTCGGGTGAACTGAAGGTTTTATTCCTAAATGGTTTTTCACTCTCCTTCCACCCAAATCTGAGTGCATTTCCTCTCAAATAAACTCTCCTAATTTCTAAACTATTATTGTAATTAGTACATAGGCTTATAACACGAATTGGTACTAAGATCCGATGCTAAAATGAATATTGAAATATTAAGATTTTAGGATTAATTTGATAATTACTTCCTATGCAATGTTTACTAGCCAAACAAATCTTATATCTTTACAGTAAGAGCTTACATGCTTTAATACCGCTCTTGTACGAGAGCTAATTTCTTTTACAGGCTCGCTGAACCTCCCGATCCCAGTTTAACCTGTAGGTATCACTTGTGAAACCTACGCCACGACTGCTATATATTTACACAGCAATTTATTTCCGAGCACGTTTTATTGTCACGTGATTGCCGCGGGAGTATCTATTTGTTTAATCTGCATAAAATTGACTTTAACTGACGTTCACCAAGTGCATTAAAGTTTCATTTTTTTTTATTAACATAGAAAAATAAAGTTATCTGTTGTGTTTCTTGGTGTAACGGTTAGATCTTAGAGCCAGACAGCGATATATGATTTATATAGTTCTCATGCGCAGTACTACATAAAGATTGGAGCTGCGATTACCGTTGTTTTAGATTTTCAATTCAAGTGTTGAGTTTTTTGTGCAAGTTATAGTAATTTACTTTTTACTCTAGGTATCCTCATATTTACACTAATGGTAAAGTTTCAAGGAAATCTACCCACATTTACTTGGAAAGAGAATGGAAAAATAAAGATCCCTGATATTTCTATCATCAGTAGGAAGTTCATTATCTTGAGATCAATAAATACTTCAGTAGCTATAAAATGTTATATTTATTAGCGGTGTTTGAAGTACACTTTCCTTATCAATGGAGTATTTCAGCACAATACTAGCAAACTAACTTTCTTTTATCACCATGCATATGCACTAGCTACGTTTATGTTTTAGGGATTAGGAAGGTTGAATTTAAAGGACGTGTAACCTCATTTGAATGGAAGTAGAGTGGAAAATAATTCTTAAAAAACTCTCAATACACCCGAACGTGATTCAAACCCCCATCTCCCCATCTCGGTATCCTAGTTTACTGCGTGTGGTACACCTTATAGCAGCGGTATTCAAACTGGGGTACGGGATATATATCAGAGGGTTCATAAAACTAGTAAATATACATACATATATTTCTATATATGTGAATGTATACATATGTACTGAACATATACAAACATATATGTGTGTAGATATGTTTAATATATAAATGTATATATACATAGATATATGTATATGGATATTTGTAAATGTATCTTATATATATTTATGTTGTCAAATTCCTTTTTCTTAACTAATACAAAGCCTACAGCGATGAATAAGGTATCAGTGGATAGGATTTGTTACCACCTTCTGACATAGCATACTCAGTTTACGTTAAAACACGTTGTTTGTTTAAAATTTAAGCTATATATTATTTATGTTGCCTTTGCAATAACCATCAAGTATCAGGGACAGACGCTTCAAAGAGCTGGATTGGACTCGCCAAATGCTGTATTTACTCAAGGACAACTCTATGTAGCCTTTTCTAGAGTCATCAAATCTAACAATATTTTTGTATCAATTACCGAAAATGACAAACAAAAAATTAAAGACGATTATTGCATTCCGACATCAAATATTGTATACAACGATACAAATAGGTATTATAAATTATTAATATGTTCACATTTATAAATTCTCTTTGCTATTCTGTGTGTGTATATACACTTTGCTGAGTATTTCACTCAACAACCCAACCAAAGACTACATAATATTTGGGCAAGGGGGAGGGGGGTAAGGAGAAGGTTGAATGTGCGAAAGTTTCGCACGGGTTTACTGTTATATACTTACTATATATATCATATATAGATGTATATATATATATATATAATATCTATATCTATACTTACAGTGATATATATTTCTTAAATTGTATGGACCCTATAAGATGTTGGGCCACAAATTTGAAGAAAGATCATATCTGAGGCTACGCGAACAACAAAAATATTGAATACCACCTTTTCAGACCTCGCGGCCACCAAAAAGAGCTCCCAATTATCTATATTCTAATACAGTTCCAGCACCTAGATTAATGGTCATAATAAATCTATCCATTATGCCAGGAATTGAAGCTGGGACCATTAGCTAAATAGGTAAACCTATTACCGTTTTAAGTAAGAATTCAGAAATTCTAATTAATTAACGTTACATGAAATTCAAGAAGATACTATCTTATTTTGCCATTGCTATTGTATATAATAATTCATTTTCAAACATTTATAATAAATATGTATTATTTTATTTTAAATGTAAGGTTTTAAAATAAAATAAATAGGAAAAAATTAACAAAGAACAATATTTTATATAAATTAAAGCTTGGTGATTTATTTTCACAAGTATTAATACCCATCTGAAAGATCTATTCTAGTTTGGTAGTAATAAGAAAGGTAAAATTGAACAAATATAATTTAATGTCTTATTTGAGAAATGTCGGGAAATTAATTAGGAAGAAAACCTCAGTACAACTAGTCAATATTGAAATCACATTTTGGGCGTCATCATAAAAACAGACAGAAATTATATTGATGCCTTTATCTATGTTACAACCTGTGCAATTATAAAAATATGTTTAAAAACAATACAATATACATTCTGTAGTTGCGATAGAATGTTTTGAAAGCTTGTCGAAAATGAACCATTTTCTACAAATAAAAATGGTTGAATTTTGAACAAACTGGCAAATATCCTGATTTTGACAGGATGCCCAATTTCAACCACCAGTATTGATTGAAAGACACTCAATTTTGGCATTGTATGGTCATATTTTATTTGATTTGATAGCTAAAAATTGTATTCAAAAGATATAAAAAGCTTCCAATAATGCTTTCTTATGTATAACTGTATAATTTCTCTTTACATCACTAATTACACATCCTAACATTACAAATATATTTTTTTATTTACTCTATTGTGGCAATATGAGTCCCCAATTTTCTAATAACAATCTTCCAATGAAGATCAGACTATAAATGTTTACCCACAGTGATGGTAGCTGAATACATGAAACCATTTCCTGGTTATAAAACTTGGGGGATAAAACTGTTACCATCAATATATGCTGTGAGCAGCCCATTAAGATTAGATCATCGACTATATAAGTTATATTTTATTACAGATTAATCTGTAAGATACATATTTATATTTCAACAACACAATATTTCATTTAGGAAGATATTTGGTACAAAAAGGGATAATGCTACTGGGAAGTGTAGCAAGTTACATAATGATGAGCTACTTACTCTGAAATCATTACAATACACTGTTGGGATAATCAAGTCTCGTAGATTACGGTGAGAAGGACAATTCATTGAGAATGGGAGAATCTAGAACCTTGTTCAGAGTATTGACTGCAAACCAAATGGAAGAACTAGACGTAGATGACAGCATAAGCATTAGAATGGACCTGAAAGATATAGGGTGTAATGAGGTGGACTGGATGGAACTTGTTCAATATAGGGATAAGCTGTAAGTGTGACAATGTACTTTATAGTTTTTAATGACATAGAGTTTGTAAGTAATATTTTAATAATAAGCGACTGACACCGGGGGGTGGGTGGTCAAAGGCATCAGGCATCAGTTTAGTGTTGTCCTGTTTGCTGGGGACGGGGAAGTAAGTGGCCAAATACCGGATTAATTTATCAAGGTGGTCTATAATTTAATATCTCCCACTATTTTTTCACACAAATGTAGTGATATTTTTTTAAAACTAAACTTATTCAATTTTATACCAGCACTATAAATATGTAGATAGCTCAGGTGGGTAAAACATGACAGCTATAAAATATATTAAATCTACTTCCATTTATTAAAATGTTAAGTCATGGTATATACAGCTGTCATTATATATATATATATATAATATATATATATATATATTTGATCATTTATCATGACCCATAGAATAATGACAAGTATAATAATATATTAAATATGATAAATTTGGAACGTGAAAAATGTGTATTTTCAAATAGAGGCTTTTTTATAAAGAAAATTGAATTTTATTACCAGTATTATTGCTATTTGTTGGGTTGGTTTGTAAATTGTATAATTATTTTGTCTGTGTGTTTAGACGGTGTACGGAAAATAGCTCATCAAATTATATACACACAAAGTCTCAGCTGTCTAAACACGTGATTTGGAAGAGTACTTCTTGACCTTCTTTAAATTCGATTAAAAAAACTTTCAAAAGGCGATTAACAATTATTTATTTACTTTTTTTCCTGAAGATTATACAATTAAATTGAGGTATTTATCGATTAAGAAAAAGGTGTCTTATAATAGATTTTGTAATTTTTCGACTAGTTTTTACTTGAAAAAAGAGTTACTTATGGGGCACACGCTTCTATGTGTGTGACAACTGTCTATTAATAAAATTTATTTAAATTATTGCATAACAATCGTATTGAATAATAAAATAAACCCACGCAATAAATATTTGAGCCAGTCGATACCCACATTTAAATGAATGAACAAAAAATATTTGAAGCAAAATATAGAATAACATCCAACCTATCTATTGTAATAGACGGCGTCCTTCGTCTTCCAATAAACTAACTCAGACCAACCAGTAAGAGATCAAAAGGCGGACGATACAATAAATAAAAATAAACCAACCTTAAATTGATAAATGCTTTAAGAAGTTAGCATACCTTGAAACTACACTTTCCCTCGTGTGTTTGCGTTGTTTTGAGATATCTCAGACTTGGGCGCGTTGTGACAATATTGATGATTATTGTCATTATCTCTTGACATTACAGTCATACATTACATACATTACATTCATAATCCAGGGCGGGTTTGTACGAGCGCTTCCTACGCCATAGAGCAGTTGCCTGGTCCACGTGGAGTCGTGTATGGTTTCATCTCGTGTTGTTACACGTGTTGTTGTTACTGTTATAGTATTGTTATAGCACGGCATCTTACTACCCCTTCAGGCTACACGCTGATGTACTAATTATACTACTAATGTTTTTAAGGATTAGTAATGCAATATTTAGAGGGAGTATACTCACATTTTCGTAGAGGGACAGTATAAAACCATATTGAAATAAACCCCCTCAATACACATAACCGAGATTAGAACCATGACCTCCCCGTCATTGTCAGTCTAGTCTACTACGAGAGTAGCGCCTGGGACCAGGCGACCACCGAAGAGTGTGTTGTTACGGTCCTCCACTTCATATCACAGTTACATTTTCATAAGAAGTTTCATATCTGACAGCTAGAAGAGCTGCTTGTAGTCTTGAGGCACTTTTATTGCAAAATTTGTCAGAAAAGGAGTATAAATCTGACTGTAGACCATAACATTTAAAATTACTCATGTTTCAACTCTTTAAAATGACTAAACCACCTTATTGATCAAATGATTACTATCACTTTACTTTTTCTTTCTGGAACAGCCTCTAAATTTCATATGCACATTGAATTTAAACACCTAAACAGTCACGGCTCGTGGAGTTTTAGCACTGAAAGGGCTGAATTAGGGGAGGGGGGGCTGGGAGGCTACCAGAGGGTCTGGGGGGTATGGAATTTTTAAAATCCAATCCCTAAAATTGTCTTTATAAGGTCATCCTGAGCTTCTGAAAATAATATATAAAACAAGAAATCTCAAAATCCTGAATAATTTGTAAATTTGTTACAAGTTTTCCAAATGTATCGATTTGGGGATTTATCTTACAATACTAAGATCAAATGCAACAGAAATATTGTTTTCCAAGTTAAACTGACATGAGAACTGTATGCGGTCAATTAAGAGCCTAGATCACCTTTGGTTACAATGTGCGTTGAGAAACATTTTATAATTAATATGAAATTCAAGGAGGTTATCCAAGACTTGGCTCTAACAAGAACCCAATAAAAGAAACTTTATTTTAATACGTTTTATATTTAGTCTAGATTTCGGAAACATTTTATTGAAATATCATTTTAATAATTGCATTTTAGTCTCAAGTTTTTTCTTGTTTTTAAAAGAGGTGTTATACTTTATTTTAAAAAATCCTACCTTATTAGACCATAAAAATTCGTATGTCCTAGGCTCCGTGCCTACATACAGTTATTGCTGGTAGATCCGGCCATATCCATTCGTAAAACCACATGATCTGTGCCTGTCACTTCTGTTATATCAGTGTCTCTCAAACTGTGGTCCGCGGACCAGATGGCGTGTCAAGTGGTCCGCAGATGGAATCTTAGGTAGGCATATATTATAAATATTATGTGAAAGAGCTTCTTAAGAGTACAAGAATGACACTAAGTTCGCTTAAAGTTCTCTGGTAAAACCAAAACTGGGCTCCATTATGGGATGATTGGGGCGTACTTCAAGTGGGATTAAGGCTACTTGCACCAGTGTATTTGAAGTAGGCCTGCCTTTGTCGCAGCTATTACTGTTGACAGCAAAGCTATAAGTCGAGACTGCAGAGTTCGCCCCCGCCTCATTTTTAGGCCAACACGGCTCCTGTCAACAGCGCTCAGTCGTCACGAGTAGCTTATTGCTTGGTTTTCGGTTGGTTGCTGGTGGATGGTTTTTTATTACTTTAAAGTAGTTCTACAAAATTAATTAATATTTGACGTATTCGTCTCATTTTCATTTGGTAAATTGGATAATTGGCTCACAAGTGGTTCAGTGGACTGTAGTAGTGCAAGTATAAACTAACTTTTAAAATTTTTATCAAAGGATAGGCGTCATTCTCAAATAAACTCAATTAACTTTTGTCTAATCATAATTTTATTGTCTTGTTATCAGAATTATACACTTTAACTCATGTCTTTTATACATGTATTTTAATGTTTTTTGTTTTTGTTATATATGTGTTTTCTGACTCACATTTTTAATGTGTTTTTATAATGTCAAGTATAACATTTTAACTTCATTAAAAATTTTCTACTTTATAAAAATCCTTAGACTCAATACATAATCTCCATTCCTTGTTCACAATCAATGATTTTAATTCATTTCTGGTTTTAATAACAATTTGCTAAATAGTCCATATATTCTTTATGACAAGTAAACTTAATTGTATTATCTTAATAATTTATATCAATAACTTATTTTCTGTCTTATTTTTCTCTTTCAATTGATTTCTATTTTTATCAATTAGGAAACATTAATGTGTTTAACAAACTATATATTCATGGCACACCTACTGAAAACAATTATGTATGTAACATAGCATTTATAAGCTGGGTGGACACGTGGACTAAACACCAGTCTAGCCCGGAGGTTCCCAAACTTTACGGGTCCACGACTTCCTTGACCTCTTGAAATTTTTATGATGCTTACCCTGATCCAAATATTATTACGTATGTGGCATATGTCGCTATATTCCACGCTTTGTGGATATGTCATGCATATAACAGAAACTCTTTTACATGAGACTAATAAATAACTAAAACAGTAACATAAAATTTTATTAAATCATTTTAAAATTTAATTTAATATTTCAATTTAAGGAATTTAAAAACATTTTACACAAATTAATTAAAAATTTAATGTATATTAATGAAATTACTTTTATAAAATAGTCAAGCTGTCAGTTTTACCCTCATCTTTCTTAATGGAATGAATGGGCTTGCTTCTTCTTCCACAATTCATCAAACCTGGTCAATATTTTGGAAATAAAAATACACATCTCTTTCTCTACATTAACTCTTTCTCTGCACTTGGATTTGATAACTGCCAGTGCTGAAAATCCAGCCTCACACAGAGAGGATTATTATTCGCAGAGCTCTGTTGTTATTGCTTGATAATAATGCTTCACCAGGCTCCAAAATTCAGACAGTAACACAAAAATAAGCTTTTCTTTCAACGAGGAATCAGATGAAATATCAATACGTTGCTCCTCTTCTGCAGTAGTGAAATTTGATGGGGACTCGGCGATGAAGGGATCTCTCACTATTGGTACTGTTCCACAATATTTTCTGGAAGATACTCCACGAATTTAACCTGAAGTTGTGACAAATGCTCAAGAAACACAAGTTTCACTTCCTCACTCAACTGAATTTCATTTTCTTCCAGATAATTCTGCAACAGAGGAAAACAGTCAGTTTTACCCTCATCTATTTTACTATTCCAGAATAGTAATATTTTGAAGCCCAGACAGTCTGAAAGTTGCGGGTTGTGGATTTAATAACCCTGCAGGGACATTTTTATTCAACGAGTTCATTTTTTGGAAATGTAATAAAGCTATGCCAAATTCAAAAGAATGTCATTTTCCTCAAGGAAATTTGAAGCACTGGTATGATTTTCTCCAGGCAGGTATGAATACAGTTACCTCCTCAGTCCATATACCCATGCCAGAACATTTTCACGGGAAAGCCAGCGAAAGTTGCAAGAGTAGAGCAGAGAAGTGTGCTGAGCCCCAATATCAATACACATATTTGAAACAAATCTGGCCTTTATTGGTCGTGTTTTGATGAAGCTCACCACTGTGATAACTGTTCCTAAAATCTCATTTAGAGCAGCATTTACGTGCTTGGGTGTGACTGCTTCCCTATGAATAATGCAGTGCTTCCACACAGCATCATGTGCTTTGTTCCGTATGGGATATTGTAGCTTACCATAACGACCTGAGATTGATCGACCACCATCGGTACACACACTAACACATTTTGTCCAGTCAATATGGTTTTCTGTTATGAAAGTATCTAGGATATAGAACAAATCTGTGGCTTTTTTACATAATGTAATAGAATGGCAGAGTAACAGATCCTCGACAAATTTATTGTCTGAAACTATGAGCCGCACATAGCAAATCAAATGGGCATCATTGTTGCTGTCAGTTGTTTCATCCAGTTGAATACTGAAATCCTAGAATTCTGGGTTTTCTACAAACAGCTCACTTATATCGTCAGACATGTCATGTATTCTACGACTGCTCGTATTAATTGAGAAAGATACGTTAAAGAGTTGCTTAGCAGAAGACTCCCCAATCATAGCCAGTACCATATACACAACAGCTGGTAAAATCAGTTCTTCTGCAATAGTATGGTGGTTTTCTTTTGCATTGCGCAATGTGGTATGCAAATTTGTACAATGAGAGAAGTGATTTGGTGGGGATCATAGCTTGTTTAGAAAAAGTGGCTTTTTGTTCATTCATTTCTTTTAACTTACGGGAAAAATAATCACGAGGTTCACTTACCAAGCCACTGTGAACTGTTTCCAAATTACGTTTAAATTTACTGGGCAGCATACTGTCAGCAGCTAACACTTTCAGACAAACGAAACACTGAGGTTGTTCTTGATTATCCACACTCGTGTTTGTGAAACCGTATTCCAGGTAACTCTCATAATATTTCCTAAATTTCCTATTACGTTCGTCCGTAGAGGCAGGCACGATGTCCTCACTTCCCACGTTTTATTAATACTTACATACTTCTCCATTAGGATGGAAAAGCACATAATAACGAACCAATGAATATTAGACCACTACTATAGACATTTTAAATGCTAGCATTACTACACGTGTTGTCAGTTAACCTAGCGTCCTAAGCACATTCTCTCCTACTACCGCCACTCACACCCAGCTGAGGTCAGGAAACCGATTTACTTGAGCACTACCTAGCGGTAATTATAGTATCATGACTGCTGTAGTAACTTCATATTCCATTAGAGGTATTGCATGATTCATAAACGTTGCACGTGCAGTTAAATTTCCCTGTCAGGTTTACTACGTGAATAGTGGGTTTTGTTTGTAATTAAAAAAACTAAAACATCCTTTATTCTTAGTGAGGTACGCAGCTCCCTTGGCCGATACTGGCGTCTCCCAATGGTGCCATGCCTCACAGTTTGGGAGCCTCTGATCTAGTCTATTATCGTTTGCCTGTGACAGGTGGCTGGGGTGTGAGCCCTGGCCGTATTTACAGATTGTTTTTAATTAAATGGTTTTTCCACTCTCCTTCTACGCTTATCTAGATGTATTCCCTATAAATACCACTTACTCATTCCTACCCCTTTAGTGTAGTTAACTGTGGATAGCCCGGCCATGTTCAGTGCAATAATAAGAAGTTAAAGAGAGACAATCAACAACATTCCCATTTTTACATAAACAATCATACAATAATAATATACAGATTTTTAACCAAATTGAAGTCCCTCTTCTTATTATTTTACTATACCCGAATTTGTACAAACGTGGATACACTTCCTACAGGCTGTACCATCCTCATTACTTTCTCATTTCTGTAAATATACGACTTTATGGATATTACAAAGTAAACTTTCAACTATTTTAAATATTTATATTTTTTACACCACATTATACTGCCTGACCAGCCTTTTCGCCTCATAATGGTGTTGGGAGGAGAGTCTTTAATTAAATATACTCTTATTTATTTGTAGGAAGAGTAAGAAGTCATTTAGAAAAAAACACCCCCAGTACGCACGGCTAGAATTCGAGTGCCGAGTGAAAACCTCCCCAGCAAAGCAAATTGGACTAACCTGGTAATAATAAGTCTAGGCGAGCTTCCTTATCTTTACAGCATCTGTGACCTTAGTGAAATATATTCTTATTTGGTGGTAGTGACTGAGTGCTGAAGAGGTGGTGAGGGGTCATCGTTTGGGTTTTAAAACTAGATAAAACGTTAATTAATTAAACTGACCTCTACAATCACCTGTAATCAAACATGTCAGACATGGTGTATCCGTGCAAAAATGTCTTATGCGAAGTGATGTCTAAAAACTATGACCATGAGATGTGCGTAAAGCTATTTTAAAAACAAAACCTCCTTAAGGCCAAAATCAAATATTTATAAGTTCACAAATAATCCACCACTAATTTTAAAAACATATAAAACCCTAGCACTGTAGGATAAAAAAATAAAAAATAAACTGCTATATAAAAATATAGATTTATTTGTAGTAATTAACACAGTATTCAGTCGAGCGTATTGAAATATTTACACGTTCTTTATATCATGCTATAAAGTTAGATATAAAAAATTTAAACACTTGAACTTAATAGGTTTGGGAAATTTTATAGATCAAATTCCATCAGTTAAAACCACTTTTAAGGGAAATAAAATAATAATTATTTTATTGATTTGTTGAGAAAATTGTTGTTCTTTTGACAAATGTTCCAACGCACAGTTCCCCTTAAATAGTGGGGATAAAAATGTATGAATTAAAGGAAACGTGCCAGTACCTCGGAAAAACCGACCAGAACTCGAACCCCGATTGTGTGTACTAAGGCATTTTATTATTATTTCCTTCTATCCCTCTGCCCAAGCAAATGCTAGTAATTTTGTCAAAACTCTACCTTAATAACCTTTCTACCTTTGAGTAATTAAAAGTGGAGGTAGTCATATATGTGAAACATTGTCTTCGTGAGTAGTGATTCTGCCTAGTGAGTTTAGGGTACCGGGTTCTATTACTTGCAAGACTTAAAAATTCATATTTTTTAAATGTGGGTTGTCCCTTTCAAAATGAGGGATTAACGATTGGGGTCTTGGTGTTGTGTCGGTTCTATATTAAAGTTAGTTTATAAGACGTGTGCTGATATAAAAAATGGGTTCAGAAAGTGCACGTTAAATACACAAAGTAAATGAAATTAAAATGTTATTCTGGATGGGTAGTAAGAAATGGTGTATTTAAAGATTTTAAAGTTCAGGTTAAGGTTAGAGAATATATTGGTATCAACTTAGGTTCCTGAAAAATTTCGCTATAAGTTACTAGTAAAGTATAGTAAATAATACATTAATAAAATTAAAGTACACTAACCATTTCTAAACGTATGCAGAAGGTCAAAGCTGCAAAGCATTTGAAAAAACAGAAAGAATAAACAATAGATTTCACTAAAAAAACTGTTCAAAATATTTAAAACCTTGTTACTTTTGGTTATTTAGCAAATATCTATAAATATTGGGCCTATGTATAGAAATAAATGATAACATGAGAGTTCAGCATTGATTCTTGTGATTTACAATCACCGACCAGATTGAAATATAAATACATATGATTTTAATTCTGCTGGGGGGTGGGGAGGGTGTTCCCTGTTTTATATAAACATTTATTTTTATTTTTTGGGTACCCTAAAGTTTATATTTTGATTTACCTAGATTTTGAATAATTTATCATATTATTTGTCATGAAAGTGATAAAAAAGAATATTCTGGAAATAATTTTCACAACTATCACTTTTGGATGTTTAGATTTTTTTAATAAGCACATAATATATTTACAGTTAGAAGAAATGTTTGTTGATCCACACGAGCTTGTTTTACATCTTTTATAATAATTTATTAGAGTACTTACTCTAATTAAAATATTTTGTTGATTAACAACTATCGTTAAATCACGTTTAACATAATTACTATTGTGCTCCCTTCTATAGGATTGATTATTTTACTTACTGACAGAAGTAATATAAGCTAAAGAAGTAATTTTAACCAATTCATGGGTTATTTTTGTATTTTTTGTATTTGTTATTATTTTTTTTATTTAATATCTGAATAATTTTTAGGAGTGGCTTAAATTATACTACCTACGAGATCAGGCTGATGATTGTTACTAAAAAGAAACGAAACCATTATTCATGTAGTGAAATAATATTTGACCTTCATTGCAATGAAGGTGAAATAATATTTACCTTCAATTTAATGAAAACAAATACATCCTTGGTGTATCCGATAAGGACGGAACACTGGACTCCCGTATGAAAGCTCTACAGCACATTTAGTTCTTCAAGTCCAGCCATATAAGAAGGATAAAGAGTAAGTGGGGGTGGGGGTAGGGGGGACTGACACAAGTGACCAACTGCCAGGGTTTATATGTAAATCTCCCCTTACCATCGTAGTAATTCCTCTTTTGAAATAACCTCGAGGGCTAACTCGTCACTAAGAACATGCACGAATATGGAAGAAAATATTCCACTGCAGTTTCTTCGAACATTCTTTTTATTCCTTATTCTCAAAAAATGTCGTAGGTCTTGACCCAAACTAATCGATAAATACGTGTACGGTTCGTGGGATGCTTTGGTACCTATGAGATGAAGACATGAAGACATGAAGACATGAAGATATGAAGATTCCCAATGCCAAAATATATGAATATAAATTGTTGAAAGTTTGAATCTCAAATATGTTTGGAAACAAGTGAGATATTTCCAAGTTGATCACATTCATATTATATACGCTTCTGTGGAAAGACAAATTGGCAAAGTCTGTTATTTTTTATATTGGCCATGGGCAAAATATTTATGTAAAAGAAAAAGATTTGTTTCTTCTTTTTCATCTGAAATGTTTTAATTAGAACCATAACAAAACCTAAAAGTAAGACATATTTGTTGGTATGCTTTTGAACTTGAGCTAGAATTTAAATATATTTTTTCTTTGTTATTTAGTATATATATATATATTTCTTTATTTCTTTTTTAGAGCGGGATTAATCATCAAAACTGTCTTGTCTTTTTGTCAATTACGAGCGTTAGCTACTGGAATCCCATTTGGGTATATTAAGGATGTTTTTCGCTAAATGGCCTCCCTCTTCTCGAATACGAGTATATTTCTAGCAAAAATTTCTTTTATTTGAATGGGCTGCGTACTTTTTTAAAAGTATTTTTTTTTAATATTTCAGAAACCACCAAGCAATTGTTAGTTGTTACTATACTTAAATAAATTCTGACCAGTATCTACATGAACAGGTTTAACTAATTAAATATTCTCTAAATTGAAAAAAGATACATAGAAACGATAATCAAACCTGACACTTTCCCGTAAGGCAGAGTTTGTGCTGGTCATGCGGAAATCATCATCTACAAATGTGAGATCAATTAAAATCACGAGCAATCAGATAACGCAGCCAACTTCAGATTGGAAGAGGTTTATCCTGCCAATTTTTGAGTTTCAATATTGTATGAATTCGCATATCATGAGGTTTAAATTGTAAAGCTATTATATTTTTTGATTATGGTTAGAGCTTCATATAAATATCTATATCAATTTAGAAAATATGATACAAAACATTGTCCGAGAAAGCTATATATTCAGCGCTTTCTTTTATTAGAACATTTTAGTTTGATTTTTATAGCATTTGTCAAATAGTTTACACTATTCTAAACCATTATACGTGGTAAATTTTATCTTCGTTTGTCGTAAATATAGACATATTTCAATAAATGTTTAAAACTCCTAATTGCTCTTAGGAATCAGCCTGTTAAAAGTGTATAGCTAACTGTAAGTTATTAGGGTTAGAATATAGTCAATAAGCCAAGACTTTCAAATTTATTTTTTATTCCTCTAGGCTTAAGTGTTATGCCTATCTGGAATATACTTATTTTAATCATAATAATTTGTTACAGATGAGGATGGTAGGGCCTAGAGCTCACATGTTGGAAGGAGAATATAAAATTATTCAGTTAAAATCCAACTTCAGTTTCATACCATAATCAAAGCATTTTTTTTAGTTATGGAGATAGTACAACCCCTCCCCCCCCCCCATATAAACAAACCCTGCATCCTTTTCCAAAGGCCCAGTAAAATTTTAAACATTTTCATCCTTTAATATTAATATTTATCAATACGGTTAGTTTTACCTGACTGCAAGGTTTCAATTTTCTAGAACACTTGGATGTGGTTGCTTATTATTAGTTTTTTAAATTTCAACCCCCCCCCCCATGCCCCCCATAACATAATTTATTTAATTCACTCTTATAAATTCAGATTTCAAGATGTATTCGGTTTCCTGGAGTTGTTTCTCAGCCTGTGACCCCTGTTTACTTTTCTACCACACATAAAAGGTTTTTTTCCTCACTGTAGGCCTCCAAGTTCCTGGAACCTCATTTAGAAATATCCCAATATTAAAAGTTTATATTTATATTATGGCTATCACACTACCTTTCTACTAAGCAAAATGTCAAGTTTCCATAGCCAGGAGATGGTGAAATACAGTGATGAGGGAATCAGTGCATCCCAAACCTTTCTACTCCTATTCACCCTATTAGGGGATGAAATACAAAATTCTTTGAAACCTTCTCACCAAATTCTAGAAATAATCCTTCATTTTAAATTTCAAGGCTCTATTATCTTCTGGTTCATCTTGGCCAGGACCAAAAAGCAACTTACACGCAACATTCCAAGTTTTCAGGCCAAGACATTGGGTAGATACGGTCACTTAGTCTTACTATTATTTCCGGATACAAACAACTGCAATAATTACTCTAATTGGGTAGAGATGAGAGAGGAAGCCACTTAGAGGTTATATAACCACATTTGCTTAGGAGGAGAGTGGGAAACAATTAAAAAATAAAACCCTAGAAGACCCAACTGTGATTCGAACTTAGATCTCCCCATCATCAGCAGGACAGTCTAACATGGAAATGACGCCTTAAACCTTTGATCAGTTGAAGCAGGTAGCAACTTAGTCAAGGAAATACTTAAAGAGAACGGCCTCTTGGTCTAGGTGTCAGCATTCCTGGCTACTAATATAGAGGTCCAGTGTTTGATTCCCGGTAGTACTTTAAGTAATTTTTTAAAATAGAAGGTTTTCCTATGGTTGCCATGATTTGGGTAATAAGGCTTAAGATAGGTTTAAGACTTCTACTGACACCACGTGATGATCATCAATATCATGACAGTAACTCATCAGGCCGAAGTAACATAGTGCCCAACTTCAGAAGATGGTTATATCTCCCACAGTCAGTAGAAGACCAGGAATGCTTGGACAACAACAAGAATAGCGAAGAAAATAAATTAATACACTTACACGTCTAAAAGACCAATAATAGTCACGATCAAAATCTACTCATTTCAGTATACTGGTGTTTAGTTTCAAGGCCCCGGAACTAGAATTTACAATAATTTGAGTGCTAGAAACATGGTATAGAAAATTGTGATATTAAAAGCCACTCTCGAATATTTCAATATCAGTAAGAATAGAGGTTATTGATGACCTTAATTTAACGTTTTTAGATATAAAATGTATGTATAAATTTAAATACCTATTTCAAAACACTTCCTCAATTAAAAAATACTGAGTCTTTAGCTCTTTTTATGAACATTTACATTTTTCTATAATTTTAAATCTTCCAATTAATTTCCCCATCATATAACTTGTCATATTCTGCTTCGCCCCATTTCATACTCCTCCATATCTGGTCCTAGCGTTAGTTAAGCAATGTCACACACATCTATTGAGGACAGCACTTAAAGAAGTCAGGTGACGAATAAAAATAAAAAAAACCCACCACCAATTCATAATAATAACAGTAATTTACTTACTGAGTCCATTCTATCCAGAAGAAAGGTGTGGCTTAGGTAAACAACATTCTGAAAAAAAAAAAAAAAAGTTTCTCCTTGCGACGACTCTTATTGAAATATTTTTATTTGTTTAGGTTTGTCGCCATGCATTGTGGGATGAAGAGGCGCCTGGATGGCGCTCAGATCTTCACACAAGTGTGTTAATTTGTTAGGCTAAGATGCCTTATCTCAAATTGAAATAATAAAACGTTTATAGGAATTCAGTGTAATTTGATTTTTTTCAATTATAAACTCTACTAAAAACATGTATTTATTCACTTCACTCTAACCTTTAATTATTTCCTAGCATATATTAATATTCTATGAAAAAAGTTTAATTAACATTATAAATAAAACTAAACAACTGAGTTCAAAGAAAATGTACTGTACATAAGACCTTTTACATTAACTAAGAAGTATTCTTTTTTTGTCGAAATATATTTGACATCATTTTAAACTTAATGTAAACATTATTATTATTATTAATAATAATAATATTAAAATAGCCCTTGCGGGATTAAAACATTCACTACACACAAATACAGATATTGACGATGAGAAGAAAGGATAACATTACATAAAATAAAGTCCTTGAAATTATGACAGCTCAAAGCCTCCATTACACTAGCTGGGCCGATTATCTTTACAAATATGATATATCTTAGTTACTTTTACTGAATTATAAAAATATCTTCGCTGTTTTTTCCAAAAGCTATTAGTATAAAATATTATTCGTGGTTGTATGTTTCATGAAGAACCAGAATTGGCATTCATGTTGACTTGATGACAACTGTGAAAATACTATACTGTATAGAATAAATATAAATACAGTAATATATATATATATATTATAAATACTGTATCTATACTATATCTACAGTATATATACTATAAATACTGTATCTATACTATATCTACAGTATATACTATAAATAATGTATATATATATATATATATATACATTATAAATACAGTATATATATAATATATATATATATATTATTATTTTATATATTTATCAGCTTGCTCATGTTCAGGCTACACGAATGTATTCTAAAAAATTTTTTTTTTAAGTTGGAGCTGAGTTGCTAATAAGCAGAATTAGAGCCATAAAAAATAATTCAATTCAAATTTTGAGAAATTGATCTTTTAAATATCGAATCAGATATTTTATCGTATCTTCCAGTCTCAAATATCCTTTGTGATTCGAGGGTTCAAGGAATCAATCCCGAGTGATAATAATATTTTATTTTAAAAATAGCTAGCAAAAATATATATTAAATACTAAATGTGAATAATTATAGTACAGATTTCATAAGATATCTGAAAACTAGCAAAGTTATTAAATATACGTTCACAACTACTTAATCTCACTCTATGTTAATGATTTAAAATTTAACCTTTTAATCTATTATTCTGCTACTTTGTTCTACTTATATCAATTAATATTATATGACCATCTTTTAACTACGTTTTTTTAATCACGTTATATCTCATGAAATTATTTTACTTATGTTCTTATCTGCTTTATATTTCACTCTTTTTTAAAACTGTATCAATTGTTTATATTTGGTTTACTTATTTTTAATTAATCCAACTTTCATTCTAATTGTTATTACCATGTTACACCCATTGTTTTGTTATATTTTTGACTTGCAGGTTTACTTTTAAATATTGCCAACCATATATATGTATTTCACTCTATTAGCTTACCCCTTTGACTCATATTATTGTATATGTTTTTATTTAATGCTATGATTCTCATTGTAAAATGTTTTAACGCATTAATTATCACTTTGCTTTAATTTAACTTTTTAGCCTATTCTTTCTCATTCATCTTTATTATCAATCACTATCTAAGTCTTTAGTTTTAACTAAATGTTAAAGATAAATAGGTAAATAGGATAAATATTATGAGTTTAAAAAATAAAAGAGCCTGTATGACTCGGTGTATGGATGTTGTCTAAGCGAAGGAAGTATGTAAGGATAGGGAAGTGTTGATAAAGTTAGTGAGGATGAATTAAACACGAAGTTTTTTGAGATATATTCACAGTTTCTTGCCTACGCCGTAAGGGAATAGCGTGATTAGGCATGTAGATATGTATCTAATCTGGTTGCTGATTATGGGAAAATTAGGGCTCGAATATATATTTGGTATATTATGGGTGTGTTTTCCCTGAACGGTTTTCCACAGTTTCTTTACTCAAATTTAGGTACATTACATTTCAAATGTACCTTCCTCATCCATACCTTAATATTATAAGTAAATGCATAAACACCTTCCGTGAGCAACTTACGGCCCACGTGCCGTGTGATATAAGTTCATATTGTAAGAAATACTTTAGTAATACATTTTTTGCAAGATGATTTGAAGTGGTACGAGTTAAATGGGACAGAAACTAGTTAAGCTATTACAACTTATCATACTATTTCATAGAATATAAACTTATCATATAATTATTTAACATAACCAAGTGAAACTTAGTATTCGGCCGTGATGCTTAACTATTCCTTGTCAATTATTATTAAGTTTTATACATAGACAATATTGGTTAATTTCACATGTTATAAGACTTAAGCTTATCTAACTATATAAAAAAGGTATAGGCTTACATATGCGTTGTTAATTATTTCACTATATATATGGCCTATATATACATATGTATACATATATGTCGATGTATATATATATATATATATATTTATTTATATATAAATTAATGTGTTATTATTATTATTATTATTTTACAAAATTTTTTTTTTCTTAGTACCGCGTTTTACTACCCATTAGGGTTGTACGCTTTCACACAATCTAGGACTTTAAATATGTTTTTTAAATGTTTTAATCATTATTTCACACAATCTAAGACGTGGGCTTATTTGACCATGATTTTTAAGGTTTTTTAAAATTCAGATTTTATATATATATATAAGTCCAAGTCTATATATATATATATATATATATATATACATATAAGTCCAAGTTTATATATCTATAAGCTCAAGTCTTAGATAGTCTTAGATATACATATACATATGTGTGTGTGTGCTACCTGGAATTAATTTTTAAAAAGATCATCAATTTTAAAATGCTTTCAGTGCTTTTAACATAAGCTCTTAGAAAAGTGAAATATAAATATATATTCGAGGTCTCTGTGTTTATTTGGAAATCATTCCCATCCAATATCTCCATGTTGGTCACGGTAGACATGCTCCTAATCAGTACCCCTTCATGTAACACTATACTTAACTTAGTTACGATTACTATGCAAAGCCAGCAGTAGTAAAGCGACTGCCTTCCCAGACACAACATCCGTGATCAGGCCTCGGGTAGCAATTTTTAAGGCATGCGCTACTAACAATACGTTCACGCTTGTGTTAAACCTCAACAAAACTTCCAAATCTGCACGCGAGAGTTTGATCACTTTCAGAATATGTCTCAAGGGTAACTTCGTCCACTACACTGTAAAAAACAAAACTAATTACTTGGGTTGAATGTCCCAATTTACATTAGGGATGGTTATGTAGCGTCTGTTGTAGTAATTAAGATGTCTGAGAGTTGTTAGCATCTCTGCTTACTTAACTAAGGGTCCCAGATTTGATTCACGACATGGACGAGATATTTATTGTTTGTAAGATGTAGATATAAACTCTCATTTTGATGACTTAACTGCCCAGAAATTATTGTTGTGCCTGTACTAGAGATAAGCTTCTATTTTTCTTGTTTTATTTTATAACCAGTCAATTCAAAACATTTAAGTCAAATAATTGAATTTAAAAACATTGATATTATGATATATTTTATATTAACATGTCTTTGAATATCTTAAAATCATTTTTTTAATGAAACACGTTTTAATAACATTCACTAATTGGGTGAGAATTATAAAGTTAGAATTAAAAGAAATATACTCACATATACTAGAAGAAAGATTAGGATATTGTTAGGATAACAAATATTCTTCAGTACACCTAACCGGGATTCAAACGCTGACCTCCTCGTCATCGGTAAACCAGGCTAATCAATTTGAACGTTCAACTCAAATGTCTACCGATGCAGTTATAATGGATATTAAAATTTTCAGAAAACAATTTTTTTTATATTTGAGATTTTAAGTGAGTAGGCCTATTATTTTTTTATTTAGAACTTGATAAAAGTTTAGAATAGCAAATAATTATGAAATTTAAAAAAAATCTCTTAAACATACCTCACACCCCTAATCTAACTCTAAAGTTAAAGTTGGTTAATGTTTTTGAAAATATAGGTTAGCCATTTCTATTTCCTTTAGCAACATTAGAATTGATGTAATCCAAATCAGAATCTACAGCAATGTGGCAAAGCTAGCCAATATAATGTCTTATAGTCCTAGGGTCTGGGTTTCATAAGCAAATTTAAAATTCGAGAAAAAGTGTATTCTACCCATTTCTACAAATTACATTTGAGAACTTTTTTTGTTGTGAAATGCATCATATCCTATTACCTCCCCAATATTTTTCAATCCAACCAAATAAATTTTTTAAACCAATCATTAATAAAAAATCTATATATATAATAAAATGTAAAAATAATCACAGTTCAAGTTAATACTATAGTTTTTATTTTTTATTTTAGCACCGCGCCTTAGTACCCGTTCGATTTATATGCCTATGTAGTAATTACACTAATGTGTCAGGGATAAGGAAGGCTTAATTTAGAAGAAATGCGCCTGCATTTGCATGGAGGCAAAGTGGAAAACCATTTAGGAAAACCACCCTAAGTGCACCCGACCTGGATCGATCCCCAATCTCCTCATCTTTGGCAGTCTAGTCTAACACGAGAGTAGCGAGCTAGATAACGCGGTCACCCAAGAGGGTAATACTAGAGGAAATGTATAGTTGATAAACAGTTTAATGAAATAATTCATTTCTTTAAGGGTTTAAAATCAATCATTGTAAAGTTTAATATATATTAGCACATAAAGTTATTGGATATGCGGCGGTTGTTATATATAACTAATATCAATAACTGTGAAATAATATAAAAATAGGTTAAATGTTTCAAAGTAGACAAAAATGTTTGTATTTTATTATTAATATAAAAATTACAATTCAAGAAATGATTTTCAGCTTAATTTAAATGGAAAACTGTTAGAACAATTGAAGAATTTTTGGTATTAGGGCAAAATGTTCTGTAAAAATGGAAAGATGTATGGTGTAATCGATAGACAGACGTGTGAATGCATCTCGGAAAGTAGTTAGATGTATGTGGACTATTTAAAAGAATTAAATAATATTGAAAAAGGCAAATATAGCAGCATATAACAGTGTGTTGACGCCAACATTGATATGGATTTGAAGTGTGGGTTTGTCAGAAGAAACAAAAGAGCAAGGTGAATATGGTTGGAGTGAGATATCTAAGAAATGTATGTGTGTATGTATGTATGTATGTATGTATGTATGTATGTATGTATGTATGTATGTATGTGTGTTCACATATGAGACCTGATACAGATACATCCATGACCAAAATATCATTTCCATCATCACTCATGTGGATTTTTTTTTTTTAGTATTGTGTCTTAACAACTTTACGTACTAATAATGTCATTATGTGTTATGGATTAGAAGAGTTAAATTTTGAAGAAGTGTATCCGTGTTTGCGTGGAACAAGATTGTAAATCCATTTAGGAAAAACCATTTCCAGTACACTCGACCAGGATTCGAACCCCAAAATACATCTAATTGGCAGTATAGTGTATTGCATGAGTGACGCCTTAGACCATGCAGCCACTGAAGCAGGTTATGGTAAAATTTATAAGGGTTTATTTTGATTACCCCTATATTTGTATTTTCTAAAAGCTTGTTTCCACTAAAATTCTACAATAGTAATTTTATTTTAAATTAATTATTTCAGAAATATTATGCTGGCTCTTGAATGGGTTCCAAATATGCCAATAAATATATATATAAACATATATTATTCCTTTTTTCTTACCGTGAGTGTCTTTAACTGACCGTTCAGGTATATCCGTAACTTCTTAATGCAGTAGCGTTGCTTTCGAGAACTCGCTACTGGCCAGCTATTACTCTCCCCCGCCCAATGTAGTTAGCTGTTCAAAACTGCCATTCAAAGTTCAAGACACATTCTCTAGTCACATTTCGGTTCCCAGAAGCGGTAACCAGTCATGAGAGATTACAGAAGGCACCAAGTCATAGCCTAAAGGGGAACAATCGGACCATGACGTGATCTACTACCACTATGTCAACAGGGCTATTAGCTTCTTTTTGATTGTGGTCTGTCCATATGCAAGTGATTTGACTGATTGGGTTGTACAAGACGTGATCTACTACCACTATGTCAACAGTGCTATTAGCTTCTTTTTGATTGTGGTCTGTCCACATGCAAGTGAATTGACTGATTGGGTTGTACATGACGTGATCTACTACCACTATGTCAACAGGGCTATTAGGTTCTTTTTGATTGTGGTCTGTCCACATGCAAGAGATTTGACTGATTGGGTTGTACATGACGTAATATACTACCACTTTGCCAACAGGGCTATTAGCTTCTTTTTGATTGTGGTCTGTCCACATGCAAGTGATTTGACTGATTGGGTTGTACATGACGTGATCTACTACCATTATGCCAACAGGGCTATTAGCTTCTTTTTGATTGTGGTCTGTCCACATGCAAGTGATTTGACTAATTGGGTTGTACATGACGTGATCTACTACCACTATGTCAACAGGGCTATTAGCTTCTTTTTGATTGTGGTCTGTCCACATGCAAGTGATTTGACTGATTGGGTTGTACATGGCGTGATCTACTACCATTATGCCAACAGGGCTATTAGCTTCTTTTTGATTGTGGTCTGTCCACATGCAAGTGATTTGACTAATTGGGTTGTACATGACGTGATCTACTACCACTATGTTAACAGGGCTATTAGCTTCTTTTTGATTGTGGTCTGTCCACATGCAAGTGATTTGACTGATTGGGTTGTACATGACGTGATCTACTACCACTATGTCAACAGGGCTATTAGGTTCTTTTTGATTGTGGTCTGTCCACATGCAAGAGATTTGACGGATTGGGTTGTACATGACGTAATATACTACCACTTTGCCAACAGGGCTATTAGCTTCTTTTTGATTGTGGTCTGTCCACATGCAAGTGATTTGACTGATTGGGTTGTACATGACGTGATCTACTACCATTATGCCAACAGGGCTATTAGCTTCTTTTTGATTGTGGTCTGTCCACATGCAAGTGATTTGACTAATTGGGTTGTACATGACGTGATCTACTACCACTATGTCAACAGGGCTATTAGCTTCTTTTTGATTGTGGTCTGTCCACATGCAAGTGATTTGACTGATTGGGTTGTACATGACGTGATCTACTACCATTATGCCAACAGGGCTATTAGCTTCTTTTTGATTGTGGTCTGTCCACATGCAAGTGATTTGACTAATTGGGTTGTACATGACGTGATCTACTACCACTATGTTAACAGGGCTATTAGCTTCTTTTTGATTGTGGTCTGTCCACATGCAAGTGATTTGACTGATTGGGTTGTACATGACGTAATATACTACCACTTTGCCAACAGGGCTATTCGCTTCTTTTTGATTGTGGTCTGTCCACATGCAAGTGAATTGACTAATTGGGTTGTACATGACGTGATCTACTACCATTATGCCAACAGGGCTATTAGCTTCTTTTTGATTGTGGTCTGTCCATATGCAAGTGATTTGACTGATTGGGTTGTACATGACGTAATATACTACCACTTTGCCAACAGGGCTATTAGCTTCTTTTTGATTGTGGTCTGTCCACATGCAAGTGAATTGACTAATTGGGTTGTACATGACGTGATCTACTACCATTATGCCAACAGGGCTATTAGCTTCTTTTTGATTGTGGTCTGTCCACATGCAAGTGATTTGACTGATTAGGTTGTACATGACGTGGTCTACTACCACTATGTCAACAGTGCTATTAGCTTCTTTTTGATTGTGGTCTGTCCACATGAAAGTGATTTGACTGATTGGGTTGTACATGACGTGATCTACTACCATTATGTCAACAGGGCTATTAGCTTCTTTTTGATTGTGGTCTGTCCACATGCAAGTGATTTGACTAATTGGGTTGTACATGACGTGATCTACTACCATTATGCCAACAGTGCTATTAGCTTCTTTTTGATTGTGGTCTGTCCACATGCAAGTGATTTGACTGATTGGGTTGTACATGACGTGATCTACTACCACTATGTCAACAGGGCTATTAGCTTCTTTTTGGTTGTGGTCTGTCCACATGAAAGTGATTTGACTGATTGGGTTGTACAAGACGTGATCTACTACCACTATGTTAACAGGGCTATTAGCTTCTTTTTGGTTGTGGTCTGTCCACATGAAAGTGATTTGACTGATTGGGTTGTACAAGACGTGATCTACTACCACTATGTTAACAGGGCTATTAGCTTCTTTTTGGTTGTGGTCTGTCCACATGCAAGTGATTTGACTAATTGGGTTGTACAAGACGTGATCTACTACCACTATGTCAACAGGGCTATTAGCTTCTTTTTGGTTGTGGTCTGTCCACATGAAAGTGATTTGACTGATTGGGTTGTACAAGACGTGATCTACTATCACTATGTTAACAGGGCTATTAGCTTCTTTTTGATTGTGGTCTGTCCACATGCAAGTGAATTGACTAATTGGGTTGTACATGACGTGATCTACTACCATTATGTCAACAGGCTATTAGCTTCTTTTTGATTGTGGTCTGTCCACATGCAAGTGATTTGACTAATTGGGTTGTACATGACGTGATCTACTACCATTATGCCAACAGTGCTATTAGCTTCTTTTTGATTGTGGTCTGTCCACATGCAAGTGATTTGACTGATTGGGTTGTACATGACGTGATCTACTACCACTATGTCAACAGGGCTATTAGCTTCTTTTTGGTTGTGGTCTGTCCACATGCAAGTGATTTGACTAATTGGGTTGTACAAGACGTGATCTACTACCACTATGTCAACAGGGCTATTAGCTTCTTTTTGGTTGTGGTCTGTCCACATGAAAGTGATTTGACTGATTGGGTTGTACAAGACGTGATCTACTACCACTATGTTAACAGGGCTATTAGCTTCTTTTTGATTGTGGTCTGTCCACATGCAAGTGACTTGACTGATTGGGTTGTACATGACGTGATCTACTACCACTATGCCAACAGGGCTATTAGCTTCTTTTTGATTGTGGTCTGTCCACATGCAAGTGATTTGACTGATTGGGTTGTACATGACGTGATCTACTACCATTATGTTAACAGGGCTATTAGTTTCTTTTTGATTGTGGTCTGTCCATATGCAAGTGACTTGACTGATTGGGTTGTACATGATGTGATCTACTACCACTATGTTAACAGGGCTATTAGCTTCTTTTTGATTGTGGTCTGTCCACATGCAAGTGATTTGACTGATTGGGTTGTCCAGTTATTTAGGTACGTATCTTGCATCTCCACAGAAATAATACATCGCAGTTTAAATGCTCCCAAAACAGCTGTTTATTATAATTAATAGCTTACTACACTGGCCACATGGTCTAAGGAAGTCCTCAGCAAACTTTTTGATGTCGTGGGCCGTATAGGGTTACAAACTAAATAAATTGATGGGCCAGTTTAAATAGTTAATTCAACTTTATATTTCTCAGATAAACTTCGTAATTAGTTATTGTTTTTTTTTGTGATCATAATTGCATGTTTTCTTACTATTCTGGGAGCCAGATAAAATATGCTGGTGGGCTGGGTCCAGCCTCAGGGACGTTGGTTATCAACCTCTGGTCTAAGAAGTCACTTTCACAATAGATTGAACCGCTTATAATGGGGAGATAATGTTTTGTATCCTGCTCGGATTTCCTGAGGGTGTTTGTTCCTAAACTGTATTCCAATCTCCCTCCACTTTAAGGTGGGTACACTTCATCTGACTCAACCCTACTCACCTCTTAAAACATTATCGTAATAATCAGTATACATGCATATAGCCCAAACAGTTTTATAAGACCCAATGATAAAATAAATAGTTGGTGGAATTATCACTTGACTTTAACATGCTTATTAGGTGACCTGGTGATTTAGGGGTAAGGTGTCAGACTTCTATGCTGGGGGTCTGGGGTTCAATCCTTGGTCCCGGCACAGATATATCTGATTACCAAACCCTTCCTTCACCTCTGACAAGACATCTTGTGAATGTGGGGAATGCCAGGCCTCCACCGTGGTTCGGATTCCACGTTAAACTGTAGGTCCTCCATTTCATCTCACAATCACCCTACCATTACACATTAGCTTAAGTGAGTATAACCCGAACGGGTAGTAAGACGCGGTGCTAATAATAATAATAATAATAATAATAACAATAATTAATAATAATAATAATAATAATAATAATAATAACATGCTTATTTTTCACCTCGTTTTACTACACGTCTGGGATGAACTAATTATTTCTACTAAGCTAATGCAGTTGGGATTAGTAAGATATAATTTAGTGGAAGTGTATGAACATTTGCTTGGGAAGAGATTGGGAAACTATTTATTAAGATTTACCTCAGTACTTCCGGTAGGTCATCAATCTTTCTATTTGTTTGCTACGGCTAACCTGGAACATATTGCTTACATCTTTGTGCATTCTTCTACGCATGTAGTCTGCTATCTGATTCATGTACTTCAGTATTGGTCTCCCTCTTGAATTTTTGACTTCCACATCTCCTACTGTAATATTTTCGTCAAAGCATCATAATGCCCCACCATGCTAATTATTATTTGCTGTATATCTTTCCAAAGTTTCCTTTCTTCTTTATTTTTTCTTAGCACTTCTGTGTTTCATACTATCTCCATATTTAAAACATTGTTCTTTTGTTTATTATATAAATTGCCAAAATATGGACCTTAGCTCACCATACCAACCCATCACTCTTAAAAAAAACTACAAATCTTTAATCAGTGTGTAATTTGGCTTACGGTAATTACATATATTTTCCAAAAAATAAGCCACTTTTTAATCGTTCCAATTTCTAAACAGGCAGATCTAAAATAGGAGAAATACTATTATCTTCGTGCTTCCAAGAAACAACTAATTTACATAAAATAATATTATATGTGGGGCCACATTTATGGTATGAAATTATACCGTGGACAATACCGTTTGTTGTGTGAAATTATAGTGTTTTGTGTTTAGTATCTTGATGGAGAGAAAGTAAAATAATTCTCTGAGCCAAGTAAAATAATTATAATTGGTTTTGTGACTCAACCAGACCAATTTTAGTAATCCATAAATTTTTGTTCAACATAGATGTGAAAATTATTTCTTGGCAGTGCTGTCTATTATCTATACTTCGCGTATTTGATTCTGAAGATGATATTTATAGTTTAAAGTTTTGGGATTACTTAAAGTCTTGTATTTTAGAATAACATTATTTAATATTCTTATAATAATAATATTTATGGCAGTTTTATATTAATAAAATATCAATTTCCCTTATATTTGGATATCAAAACCTAGAGTGATTTTTTTTAGTAGCTTAAACTGTAGAAGCACACTACTAGTATATGGTCAAAAATCGAATGCATGAGCAAATTAAACTTTCTTAGCTTGTGTTATGTATATATATATATATATATATACTACCTGTGGTACTTGTAGTGTGCTGCCTACAGTTTAAGCTCACTTTAAGCTCAGTTTAAACTCACTCTAGGTTTTGATATCCAAAAATAAGGGAAATTGATGTTTTATTAATATAAAACTGCCATAAATATTATTATTATTATTATAATATTAAATAATGTTATTTTTAAAATACCAGACATTAAGTAATCCCAAAACTTTTAACGGTAAAATGTATCAAGTTTGGCTTATATTTATCTTAAAATATAAATATGCTCTTCAGAATCAAAATGAGTAAGTAACTATTTGAAGAAAATTATCCAACCCATCATATATATATATATATATATATATACAACCCTTAAATAATATTTTTTCAATACATATAGGGTCTGTGTTAACCTTTAAATATAGTGTTGTGTCAGTTTAAACAAAGGTAATTTGATTTTGTGTATGAGAAAGGTTTGTGTTACCATTTTAAACTACTAGTTTGATAAATTGTAATTTGCCCTAAATTTTTGAATCTCAAGTATTTTTATTAAGTTTGACCAAAACGCATCTTCTCTTATAATTTGTTTGGACAATCTTTTTGTATTACAATGTGATTTGTTTAGTAGAAGCGTGACAATGTTGAGATGATTAGCTCCTTCTTGAACTATTTGAGGTGCAATTACCAAAATATTGAAAGATTCCTTATAATTTATTTATTTTTTATTATAAACCTCAGAAGCATACAAAAAAAATGTTTAAATAAAGCTACAGTTATTAAACAGGTTTTTGGCTTATTATGTTAAAGTTAAATATCTTTAGGCCAAAATTTCTATGCCTTTTTAATATACCTCACTCTGTTATTATAGTTTAAATAGGTTAAGTTGCAAGAGTTTTATAGATGAGTGCCTTATTTATACTTTTTTTTTAGAAATCTTCCAATTAACTTAAAAAGAATTAGGAAAACACTAAAGAATAAGATAATTTATAATATTGCTTGCTATATTTTGTCACATTATAAAAATGACCATAACTTGAACGGTTAGTAAAATCAAGGTGCTGAAAAAAAACTGTGGATTTGTTTTTGCAACCCACATAAAAGTTTATATTTCTAAAAAAAAAAAATCAGACTAATATTCCGCATAATATTTTGCATAGTATTGTACAATATGAGGTTCAATACATGCCTATATTATATATTATAGCCCTATTTTATATATTATATATTTAGCGGCATGTATGGAACCTCATATTGAAGTAAAAAAACGTTAAATATGTTTGCTCTTTGCAATTGGCTAATGGTTTGTACGGCACGTGTCTGATGTAAGTTATGGCTGAAACACTCAACCAGTCGCAATTGTATTTTATTCATCTATTATTATATATAAACCATTTTAAATAATTTATCCCGATTGAACAGTGGAAGGAGAAATTTTATTTGAATATGTAGTTCTAGAAAAAAAAAACACAACAAAAAGTTTGCTTACTGTCTTCCTAAAGCAATCCACCTATAATTTTCTCAGGTTATATAAATTACGTCTCTAATAGCCCATACAAGCCTTCAAACATACCAATTAAATAATTAAATATTAACAATAATGATAACTATAGTAATAAAATATTCCACATTTAGCTCTCACTAATTGATGGGAATGAGTAGTTAAAATCACATAAAATAAAGCCTACTTTTTTATTTTTTATCACTTATTTTAACTCTTTTGTTTCAGATCTTTCTTGTTTTATTTTATACATAAAGAGAGTTACTAGCTTGGTGTGCGCCCCACGTGACTACATGTCTCGTTCACTTTCTCACGATTGTCAATTGTTCGTTAGACAGCTGGTCCTTGTTTGCGACGGTCATTGATCTTCTTTTGTTTTTTATGTCTCTCAAATGCATAAACACACATATGTATACATATAATACCTTTGGTGGAGAGTTTAGGTGTTCTTAAAAAGAGAAAAGGTGTTAGAAGAGAACCTACACCATATTTTATTTATCACAAGGACAAGAAACAGATCGACACACATTGTTGTTGTCTTTCGTTCGTTTTTGTTGCATAGATGTGCACATAAAACATTATAGCTTACGATCATTTAAGGCCATCATTCTTTTATTTTTAGACCAGCTAAAAAGGTAAATATTGACTATTTGAGTCTAAAATTATAGGGATAGAACATTGCTGTGCAAACAATTCCCCAAAGAATTAAAGGAAAAAGAACATTCATTTTTTGAGAGACTTATTTACGTTTTACTCAATGGCATTCAATAATTAAATTAAATGTTAAGTAGTATCTTTGTGCAACTAAATCTCACAAAATTGTATTAATATATTTGCCAATATCTCAGAAACTATTGGTTTTATAAAGATATATCTCAGATTAAAAGGTTTTTATTTTAAATAGTGCTACAATCTTGCAATGAAAAGTTATTTATATCTCAAATAGTTGCAGAGATATGGAAATTTCCGCTTCAGTAAATTATCCTAAAAGTCATTTTCATGGGAAAATGGAAATTGCCATTTATTATATACTCTTACCCTAATTTTAGGGTAAAATTTACAATTCCAAAAAACCCCTATGAGCGATCTTATGTAAACCCTAGATATCAAGTTTTAGCCCAATCGGTAAAATAGTTTAGGCTTTACTCCAAGGTCCAGACTAACGGACGGACATACGGCAATCCAAAAACAACTTTTTTGGATTCGGGTGGTCATGAAACGTCGACAATGATAAAAATCTCCTGCTCAATTTTTTGGGACGATCTGTAAGGTAGCGCTAAATTAAATATGACTCAAAATGGAGAGAAATGGTAGCAAAACTACCCTGTAGGATTATAAACCTGAAGCTTTAAGCTTTATAATTTACAACAACAACTATCAAAAATAGTTAATCTTTAGTTAATTTTCAGTGACGTTTTACGCCACTTGTTATTGTAGCTGGGAGATGATTTATTTAAAAATATTATTCACGAAACAATGGGGAAGAACGTTATCAGAGTGTTCCACTAACATTAAAATAGTTTAAACGACGTTCTATTATAAATATTGCACTTCTGAGATTAAGGAAAACAGGAATGAGCATAATTATAACCTATAGCCCGAGTCGGTAGTTAGACGTGGTGTTAAAAATATAGTTTTTCTCTCCAGATATACAGCGCCCTTCTAGCCGTGTCACGCTAGGAAACTCTCGCCCGGCAACTATCGCTCTTTCAAATTAGCAGGTAATCATTGGCAACTTGCTGGCAAAATCAGCACCAACCTAACCAGAGTACAAGGAGAAATTGGTCATTTGTGATTATGAATTTCGGAGAACGAGCTTCTTTTTCTCTGGCTCCTTCTAAGAAGGAGCTGGCAAAGAAAATCACAAGATTAAGGCGGATATTTTTCTTAGGGAGCGATTGGAAAAGGTTTTCTTCTATAATAGTTACTAAGACCTTCGATTAAATTAAGATAAGTTTTTAAAAAGTAATTTTGGATGTCATTGACATCTTTTAATGACATTCTCGGAAATATGAGAGAAGAAATTCTAAAGTAAGTCACCGTTATCTGAATGCCAATAGCACAATCTTATGATAAATTCCTTATTGCTGGTCGTTGTTACACCTCAGATATAAAATCATCGATGTTTAATTCAGATACACATAACTCAAAACAACGGCACAATATTTTACAGTATAGATGAAAACCAACATTCAACATAATTATATTCAAATAACCAATTAGAAAAAGATAATCTTCCATACACTAACATTGCAGAGTGGCTGTGACCTGGTACTACTTGGGAGACTGGCCGGTGATTGTGTTCCCCTGTGTGAACGAAACAATATCAACACGATCAGTCACCAGGTGTGTGACAATCCCCTGATGGGCAACTACGCCACAAATCGCCAATATCGGGTCACTTCTGATCGACTGTTGACAGGCTGGGCCTCTAGTTGCTTCATGTATAAACCCCAACCTACCTCTGTGTGTCAATCAACAGAACGCTAGTTGGCCACCGATAGTTCTGGACGATAGTTGCTTCATGTATAACACCCAACATACCTGTGTGTCAATCAACAGAACGCTAGTTGGCCACCAAGTTCTGCGATAGTTGCTTCATGTATAACACCCAACATACCTGTGTGTCAATCAACAGAACGCTAGTTGCACGAATGCTGACATATCTCATGTATACCCAAATACTGTTTCATCACAGACGCTTTGGCACGATAGTTGCTGACGTAGTCTTCATGTATAACACCCAACATACCTGTGTGTCAATCAACAGAACGCTAGTTGCCACCGATAGTTTCTGGACTATAGTTGCTTCATGTATAACACCACATACTTGTTCATAACAACTGTTGCCACGATAGTTCTGACGATGTGCTTCTGAAAACCAAAATACTGTTGCATAAAGAGAGTGTTGGCCACCGATAGTTGCTGGACAATAGTTGCCTAGTGTGAAAGAGCTCTTAGGGAGATCATATAATTGTAAATTTTGTAATGATTGTAAATACTTTCAAGTTTAAACTTTGCTTAGTGGTATCGTCTACTGTTTGGTTCTGAAGTGGAGGTGCTATTTGTGCGTGAATCTTATGACACGGTCTTGAAATTATACCTCTCCCAAATATTGAAATCTGAGCGCTCAGTTTTTTTAACAGCCTCTTACTACCCGTTTGGGGAGCATTCATATTCAAAGATTATTTTATTTTATGCAATATGTATTTTAGAAATTTAAGATTAAAAATATAATAAATCTAACTCCTGAAATTTTGATTATGCTGATACATAAGCACAGTATATAAAATCCTAGCTTCGTCCAATAGCATAGCTTAAATTGGGATTGTAGGAGACTCGAGGAAATAACAGGGTTTTTGCAGTTTTCATAGTAAGACACTTTTATGGCCCAAAAATATGAAATATATTTCCAAAAAAAAAAATGAAGAGTTTAATTTTCTCCACGTGGTGTTACAATCATTTCTTGAATATCTTTCATTGAGATATTGATTTGATGATAAACTTTTAAAAATAAAAGAAAAAGTTGTGATTATGTTCCAGGACACCCTTTACAGATAATTTAGATAGCTTTGATATCACCATGTGAAGAAAATTAAACTATAATTTCTACTGAAGCAATTTTACATTAATTTTGGTCAAAAATTGTTTGCTGTAAAAATTGCAAAAATACATTTTCTCACGTTGCCTAAACTTCCGCCATAACATTATCTCCGAAGAATTCTGGTGGATTCTACACAATTACACTCATTGTTATGTTTTGTTTAGTTATGTTGGGTCATTAATACTCCGCACGATGGTAATCTTATATTTTTTCATAGAGTAGCTATTTTAAAATAAAAGCCCCTTTGATCAGAAGACTCATTTTCAGATCACCCACAGTTTATTTTATTCTATTTATTATTTTTAACGATAAATTTACTATACGTTTATATATAATAGTCTATAATGTGAGATTTTGAAATATATATTAGAATAGTAAGGCCTAATTTTTTATTGTGATATTTAAAAAAATGGAAACTCATGATATAATTAACAAATACATTTAACATGTTAGATAACACGTTTGTTTTAAACTCCAATTTGAGTGGGCCTCTTTTTTATTCTGAAAAATGAAACCTGGACACAGGAATCGAACCCAGGACCTTTGGCCTAGCACGCCAATGCTCTTACCACTGAGTTATCCAGAAATCGTCCCGTGCCCAGGATCCTTCTTCACTCATATTATAAGGCAGAGTCTGTGATGGACATATGGAAATCGTCGGCTACAAATGTATGCTTTATTAAGATCACTAGCTATCAGATAACGCAGCCACCTTCGACCCAGTTATTTGATTCTTAATATGCGATCTCTTACAATTATAATATTTGTACAAGTGGCAGTAATAAGTCAATTACCGAGTGCGTTATCTGATAGCTCGTGATCTTAATAAATCACACATTTTCAGCCGACGATTTTTGCATGTCCATCACAGACTCTGCCTTAAAAACTGAGTGAAGATTGACCCTGGCACGGGACTATTCCTGGATAGCTCAGTGGTTAGAGCATTGGGTACTAAGCCAAAGTTCCCGGGTTCGATTCAATTGTCCAGGTGACATTTTTAAATTTTCATAATGTAGTATCTAGCAGGAGTAATTCCCACCAAAACATAATAATAGCTTTGGCTATTTGATTCTCTTTTCTTATGTTTAAAAGTTCCTCGTGTAAGAATTAACAGCCCATTTTCTCTATTAATAGCCACATATCCGAGTATAATCTTGACTTTCAAGTCTTAAGAGAATATTTATTTACAAACACTGCACACTCGTGTACAGAGATAAAACTGCCTACATTAAAGTTGAATCTTACCATTTGCTTATTTTCTAAAAACAATTAAGTGGTTTTCTTCATTTAATGAAATACTATCAAGTCTAAGAAATTTTATTTCAATTGATTTATCAATATTTTTATTTTTTCCTTCAAAAGATAAAAACAGTATTAAAGCTATAGTATTATTTTATTTAAATTATTATTTTTGTAAACCATGCATAACTTAAGATTAACGTTTAGAAACAAGTTATGTGATTAAAGTATCATCATTTTAATATAATTATTTAGACTCAAGACCCGTACAAGTGATCTAGTGGGCAAACGTATCAGTCAGATATGATTTGATTTTCCAGCTATGGGGGTATTGGGGCTAAAATCCCAGTCGATTGTATTGAGGGTTAATTTTCCTAAATGGTGTTCAGCTCTCCACGAAAAAGATGGTGCAGTTCTTATTTCCGCTTTGATTTTACTTTCTTTACTATTTATGGTAAATATGAGGATATCCCTTGAGTAGAGTAAGATACGGAACACCAAAATACATATTCTGAGGAACATTGTATAATGGCGTGAGTGAAATGAAGTTTATACCAATAAAAGTGACTAATTAATAATATATAAATATATATTAATATTTGTTCAGTCAAGCTCCGGGAATTGGTTAAAAAAATTAAAATGGTAGTGTTACGTTCCAGAGGGTATATCTTCCCTCAATCCCTGTGTGGTTCGTCGAAAATGTAGTTTTTAATTTATTTTAGTATCATAGATGATTATGTTATTTTCCATTAGTCATACACATACATCGATTCGACCCATCACATTCTACAAATAAGTTTAAACTTATATAATAGTCTATTTTCTCTGTTCATATGTATCTAAAAGTCAGCGGTATTTTTACAATAATTACAGAACTATAACGAGCTTACATGGTGGACCACTTTATTTCGAGCTGACCCAAGACATTTGTCATTTAATTATCATATGATTGATTATGCTTTCGATTATGCCCATATATATATATTTAATAATTAACATATTTCCATTTATAAATCCTTATGAAACTCTTCAAAAGACGATAATTGTGAGATATAAGTTTCCTCTTAGGATTTGTGTGTACAGCTTGGCAGAGACAAAGTCATATATGCGGCTGACTTACAGTACAATTTTCTTAAGGAATTCATCTGACAGCTATAATAACTACTAGATCTATTTTACGTACCCACGCATCAAGTTATGTGATCTGCAGCTATACAATTCGATATATATCATCAATAGCTAATAAATAATTCTGCCAATAAGATAAAAAAATTATCAATTTTGACTGCAAAAAACTATTTTTTTCTATTTTCTAAAAGGCTCTTTCTATGAAAATTGAACAATACCTGTTTTACTCGTCCAATCTCCAAGCTAATTCATCAATGTGAAGGAGGAGATGCGCATTTGAGAACTGATGAACTTAAGAGTCTGGCGATTTTTCTTTCATTGCTTCCCAAAACATTATATTTTTCATTTGTTTGTAGAAAAAATCCTGGTGGATTGTTTTTCATGGTAATTATTACCTATATACATCCTTCCTGCCTTGCATCAGATATGTTATTATAGTAACTGTCTGGAAATGTGTCACTCTAGATATCCATTCCCTTGAGTGGTAAACAAAGAACAATATTAAAACTTTTGCCAACATAATACAGAATAGCTTTGCAGTCTGGGAAATTTTAACCAGTAATTTTAATGCAATGAACTTACACAACACAAAATGGTTAATTCTGTTTAAATAAAGACTCTTTAGACCCTCGGGTTTCTCATTACATGTAAATAAGACATCACCGCGGCAAAACATCAAACGAGAGAAGATATAAGACATTTAGCTAATACCATTCACGTTGGTTTTTTTCATGTACATTAAAATTAAAGTAAAGTCTTTTACGACTAGTCTTGAGGGGGGAGGGGTGTGTATGAAGCACTCCGAGGGAGGAGATTTGGGACGGGGAGACAAGAGAATCTCCGCCTGTGACGTCATTGGTTTTGTCATTGTTAACACAATCATGAGCATAAATCTAACTTTAAGAGGACTGTGTAGTACAAGCACTAAGATTACTGAGATGCATTGCAGACGTTTAAAAATCCTACATTATATAATAAGTGGTTTGATATTTTCTCATGATTTTCAGCAAAATACAGGTGAATGCTTTCAACATGTTTATGACAATTTAAAAATTTTAAATTATAAGTTTAGAGTTAAAAAACTCAACAATGTTTTACCAAAAATTTGTACTTTCGAGATTAAGGTAAAAGATTAGAAACCTAGAACTAGAGTCCTCTTCTACACAAAATTATGTTTTGATGGCGTCACAACACTACCGGCTTGCTAGGTCTGTCGTAGCTTCATATACCTTATAACCTAACTTAAGACTAGGACAGACACAACATCCTGTCCCCAGCCATTAATTCATCACTGTGAAAGGGTAGATCCACCATTTTCACCAATGATACATTTTTTCGGCCATGCCAGGAATTGAATCCGGGAACTTTAGCTCAGTTGATGGACACGCTACCAACTGAGCTAAGATGTCGGATTAAATATCACCAATGGTACAATAATTTTACTTTAAATGAACGTTTTATACGCTTAGTAGGCCTGCTTAAAATGTTACTATCATTTATAATTTTCTTTAAGATATATCAATTTGACAAATAACTGTAGCGCAAATTATTGAAATTGTTAGAGAAAAAGCAAATTTTAAGGTGTAAGATTTAACACTTATATCCTTTTATTGGTGCCCACGTCTTACGAAATGTTTGGGATATCAAATTATTGACACTTGGACTATTTGTGTTACTAGTGATTAAGATAAGTGAAAATATATCCACAATTTCGTGGGGGTAGATTGGAAAACACTTGAGAAAAAACAGTCTCAGTCTATCCGGCCGGTATTTTAGCCCTAACCTCTCAGCCAACATTAATTCAGACCAGATAGGAGCTACGCCTCAGTCCATGTGACCACCGATGTGAATCCTTAACACTCATAGTCAAAGTTTCTTTTATTAAATGTTTTAGCTATCGTAGATGTTGAACGCTTGAGGTGGCACAGTCTAAATTATTGTAAGACGAAAATGTATTTTCTGCCTTGTTGGCCGCATGGCCTAAGGAGTCTCTCTCTCTCTCTCTCTCTCGGTAAACTGGAATGCCAAGAACAGGCTATCGAGGTTCGAATCTTAGTCGGGAATATTGAGGGTAGTTTTCCCTAAAAGGTTTTCCACCTTTCCTCTCGCCAATGCGGGTACACTTTGTATAAATATAACCTTCCTCATCCCTAAAACCGTTAGAATGATTGGCCAATATGCGTGTAACCGGAATGTCCAGTAATACGCGGTGCTAAAAATAAAAAATAAAACAAATCCTAATCCAAATGATCAGTTGAGGTTAGAAAGAGGGTTGGGGAGGGGGGTTACGAAATAAAACTTGTACTGACTAAGAGTATAGTTTTTTTTAACGGACCTCCCCCCTAGTAAGATTAGCTTTTACCTCCTTGGTTATATTGTTACTATTCATCGGTTGTCGACATATGCTTCTTTTCTCATGTAAACATAGATACAGTTACTCATTATCTTGTGAATGTGGGGAATGCCAGGCCTCTACCGTGGTTCGGATTCCACGTTAAACTGTAGGTCCTTCATTTCATCTCACAATCACCCTACCATTACACATTAGCGTAAGGGCGTATAACCCGAACGGGTAGTAAGACGCGGTGCTAATTAATAATAATAATAATAATAGTTACTCATACTTATATTTAATATATCATTTGAAGCTAAAAGGTTATTTCTTCACTCGAAATAAAAACTATCGTCATGGGTTAGGTTAAGTCACTCGAGATTTTAAGACACCCATTTAGAATTATTCACATCCCCCTCTTTGAACATTTTTCAATTTTTTAAAAATTCAATTGGGAAGCGTTTACAAATCTTTAATTAATATTATTTTTAAAATTATTTTTTAGTGAAAAATATATATATATATATACCTTCCTTTGACTTTCATTAGTTTATCTTTAGTAAATTGTATTTTATTGAAATAAAATAAATAGCCACTAAAGGAGTTAAAAAATAACCGTACACTGCAGTAATATATACTTACTCATAATAGTATAGAGTCTTTGCAACAAAAAAAAATTAAAATATGTTATCAGTTTGACTATATTTAAATAAATATTTCCTCTGAAAGCCGTATTTACAGTGTTAGCTGTCATTTATCACTTTCTACACTTTCATTCACTAGAGTTATTTTAGAAAATACTTTTTTCTAAGCACAATGTCTTACTACCCGTTTGGATTGTACGATTATATACTAATTACGGTAGTGGTTTAGGGATTTGGAAATATATATTTAAAGGAAGTATACCAGCATATGCATGTAGTGAGAAAAGTACACTTAACCAAGATTCGAACCTCGATCTTCCTGTCATGATATCGACAGCCTAGTCTACTGCGAGGGTAGCGTGTTAGCTCACGCGGCAACAGAAGGGAATGAACAATTTTATATTTAAAAAATAAGTCACAATAAAACTGTTCTTAGATTATTTTGTCTCCAAAAAACCACTATAGCATTATCTGTAATACTAAATACTCTTCAGATACAAACTTTAAACTAAATCTTTAAGACTATTATCAAAAATATTGAATTCTCAAAAATACCTTTTATTTTAGACCTAGAGTAAAATTCTCGATTCCATTTCAAGGTACGGCCTTACAACATCTAAATGTCATGAGAAAATCCACCAAACATTGGATATAGCCTCGGCCACCGAATCCGGCCCTACAAGTACATGTTCACCGTACGGCGACCTGTCCGGTCTTACCTGACAGGTTTTCCGGCCCTACACTATCCAGGTTTACCTGTCATAATATCACAGTTATACTCTGATCTTGTTGCGGTAACTTTCTTTCATTCCTTACTAAAATTGATACGCTGATTATTTATTTTCTTTTTCGCTGTCTCGCTTTCGTCCCCGGATCCACAGTCTTCAGTAAGTGTTTCTATCGTCGTACCTGCTGCTTTCAGTGCCCGATTATTGTTTGCTTTAAACCTTCCAAAGGCAGGTTTAATCTCTATACACCTCCAAAAAATACAATTGGCTGACCTGTGTATGCACCTACACGATCAGTTTTACCTGTCAGGCGAAAATATCAAGCTATGTTTTATTTTCAACAAGTCTGAAAAATAACTGAACAGGCTGACAGGTTTTCCCGTACACGGTCAGCTTTACTTGTCAGGTTAGACCGGACAGGCGACAAACTTACGGTGAGCCTGTAGCGTAGGGGCCCTCAGACATTTAGAGGGACAGACAAAACTGTAGACATAGATTGTGTCTGTTCGGAGGTACAAAGTCAGTACCCGTCGTAATTGCTAGGCATACAAGATTCACGATAGCGATAATTACTCTACCGAGGAAGTATAAAGGCTTTTGAAATTGATAAATATATTAGACTTCACCCTTTCTTAGTTAGACTCGCACTAGATCATGTTAACAGAACATTAACATTAAATTAAAATGTTAGCAAAATAGTGAGAATGCTGTTCTTATTATAATGAAATATTTAAATATGGCACCTTTTTGACTGTGACATGTTAAAATATAATATATATTCAATGAGCACACGTCTTTAAGATATACATGATTTTTAATCCTCCTTGAAAATATATATTTTTAAAACTAGTAATTTTAATATAGCCCAATTTATAAGTGATCTTAACAGTTAGCCTCAGGAGTAGCGACTATTAGAATGGTATCTTATACCATTCTCATGGAAGGAGTATGTGAAAACCAATGTGATAAATAATATGTGTTAAACAACTAATAGTTCGTTGAAGCACCTTTTAAATTTGTTTAATTTTAAAAGCCAGCATTAGAAAATATCGCATCACTTGTTATTTTCTCACTATCTTAAAGGTAGAGAAAGTATTTTGATCTTTAAAAAATTGAACTCTAGATTTTGATGAATCTCGAAGTTTCATGACCCCCTAAATCTGGAAAGGTTGTTTTTGAATTTCCGTCTTTTTGTCTTTGTGTGTGTCTGTAACTCCAACTAGAGCCTAAACAACTTTACCACTAACATTTGGTATCTAGGGTTTTAATAGGGTTGCCCCGAGGGGTTTTTGGATTTGGATATCTAACCCTAAAATTAAGGGTAGTTTACTGAAGGGCATAAAGAGGAAAAGTCGATTTTCTCAAAATCAGCTTTAACGATTTTGATTAAATTTAATTTCTAAACATTTAAAAATATTCTAAATAAAATGGATACTCTCAATATTTCGGCCAAATGACTTTAAGGGTTCCAGTCAGTGGCGTAAATTAACTTTCTTTTATACTATATCCTCAACTATTTGAGATAATAAATAACTTTTCATTGTAAAATTGTAGTGCTATTAAAAATAAAAAAATGGGTGTGTGTACTTATGTACGTGCGCGAGAAGTTATACTTCTTTGGCATCATTAAAAAATAGTTTTTAATTGCATGCAAATAATTAATTACAATAAAATGATAATATTTAGTATTAATTATGTTAAATAATAATATTTTAATTTATATCAATAAATAATACATACGATTAGTTAACCTCAATTATATTGGAGCACTTGAAAAAGACTATAAGCACAATTTTTTTCACTAATATTTACGAATAGTAAATAATATTAATCAAAATATTCAATTTAAATCACTACTGAATATAATTTATTAGCACATAATAATTCGCACTTGTATGAAACTAAAACACGTGTTGTGAATGTAGAAACTAGAAACATGTGGATAAATATTATATATATGAAAACAGTGATCAGAGGCGACGAGCGTACCATAGAGAAAGTAATAACATAGTATACATTTCTCTATGAGCGTACCAACATGCGCGACTAACAGAGGTTCTATTTCTATTTTGTTGGTAGCTTTTTTTTTTCGAGACTTAGTGAGCGGTTTACCTTCAACCTGTTACTTTTGTGTTACAGTGATGCGCGCGCATCTTAAAATTTCACTCTCATAATTTTTTTTCATAACGCGCCTAAAGAAGTATAACTTCAAAAAACCTTTTATTTTAAATATATTTTTATAAATCCAACAGCTTCTGAGATATTGACAAATATATTAGTACAAATTTATGAGCAGTAATTAAATATAAGGAAGTCTCTAAAAGTGTATGTTGTTTTTCCTTAAACCTCTTAGGAGAAATGGTGACCTGGTGGTCTAGGGGTAAGGTGTCGGACTTCTATGCTGGCGGCCGGGGTTCAATCCTCGGTCCCGGCACAGATTTATCTGATTACCAAACCCTTCCTTCACCTCTGACAAGTTATCTTGTGAATGTGGGGAATGCCAGGCCTCCACCGTGGTTCGGATTCCACGTTAAACTGTAGGTCCTTCATTTCATCTCATAATCACCCTACCATTACACATTAGCGTAAGAGCGTATAACCCGAACGGGTAGTAAGACGCGGTGCTAATAATAATAATAATCTTAGGAGAAATGTTTGTACAACAATTATATACCTCCATTTCAGACTCAATAGTCAATATATAAACTTTGTATTGGTCAAAATTTATTAATGAGGAATTTATTAGCAATGTGATGCTATGAAGATTTACAACACTTAATAAGATGTCGAAAATTTTAACAGGAACTTGAAATTTAAATAGGAATTGTTGACCCTTGTGGACACAATATTGATCTGTCTTACACAAATATTGAGCAACTTATGCTTGGGTTTGCTAGTGTATATTATTTCGTTTAATATAATATATTACGTGTTTTGAGTAAATATCTCCATTTTTAAACAATAGAGTGAGAAGTTCCGTGCGGAGTTCCGTACCAATATTTTTTTTATAATAGTTTAGATACGTGGGAAATAAAGACATTTTGTTCTGTATAACTGGTAACTTTGTTAAATTTATTGCTACTCAAAAGTAAAGGTAATCGTTAAATATTGAAAAAGATGTATTAAAGTTACAAGAAAGAGAACAAGTTCAATTAAACAAAAAGATCTAAACAAGAAATTAACCTGAATGACAAGAGAATTAACCGGAGTTTAAACAAGAATCTGGATTAGCCTCTTTTATAACATCGTTTGGGTCGCATAAAACACTTACAGCCTTCCCGTCTTTCGTCATGAAAATTTAATTTTGATCTAATGAGGTACTGGTTAATTTTTAAAATTTGGAGGAAGATTCCTTAAACTCGTTCTATTTGTCTCATTAACATCCTGTTAACCTTTCGACCAAGCACAAAGAGCATTATGACCATCCACAGTGGAGGGAGCAAAATGCATTTCCTGTTCACGCCCTGATTATCTGCAAAAATAATGAACAGGGCATCAATGAGGGTTAAATCAGACAGGATACGAGGAACCAGGAGCACATAATTATAAGGAGATTACAACCATAGTAAGATTACCACAGGGAATGTTACAAAAGTTAATAAAACTGTTTTCATCTACTCGTATGTCAAATCAGCAGATGTTATTTTGATTTATTAGTTTCATCCACAATTATGGACACGCAGGCTAAATGTAAAACTCATCTTGTATATTTAAGGGTGAGGGAAGGTCTCTGTTGGAAAACTGCATGAGTGTAGTGATGCTAAAAAAAATTCACTCACTCTTCCATCAAATGCTATTACATTTATTGTAAATTCTGCCCTTCTGATCCCTTCTCTATTAGTTTAAATATGTGGATAGACCAGATAGATAGTAGAATACGATTACAAAAATAATAATTTGTAATTAATTTCTTTGTTGCTTCGCAGACCGGTTTATATTAAATCATCGAGTTTTTAGAACGAGTCGGCGTGGGTCGTGAACCTAAGACCAACAAGTCTTCATATTTCTCAGGTAGCCCAGCCACTCCCTAATGGTCTCAACTTCGCAGTCGGCAAACCTTTGGCTCTCAAGATAAGTATTGTGTCTGATCACGATTAACACACACACACACACTCAAGCGATCATCTCTTTGGTGATTAGCGCTAAGATTTATGTGTATTAGGGTCTACACCCCGGTGGGTAAAACACAGCGCTAAGCTCGAGCGCTTCCAGTGTTTGCTCGACCGGACACTGTAGATTCTTGAGAGTACACTGTGAGACAGGAAAATGTCCCAGCTGTAGTCGAGTAGCCAATGAAAGAACATTTTAGAACAGGGTTTCGGCAAATGATCGATCGCTGTCTACCGGTTGATCTCTTGGAATATTTCACTTGAACGCTTAAGAAAACTAAATGGTTATTAAAAGTGTATCAATGAGTCCTGCCAATATAGCAAGTACTTCCAAATATAATTTGAGTGTGACCAAAATAGCCTTGGTCGGTCACAATTTGTAATGGTACAACACAATTAAATCGTTCGATGTCAAAACATACATTTTATTTATTCCATATTTTTTTCTAGAAGAGTTTGAATATAATATTTTTTAAATTCAATCAAATAATAAAAAAAAGCTAAATTAATTTGAGGCTCAGCAAATTCATTAATCAATTTAACGTTTAATATATTAATGTTAGTTCATTAATCAAGTAGTCAAAACATGAGTACATAAATAAAATATTTGAACGTTATTAGAACATTAATATTATTATTATTATCATCATCATCATCATCATCATAATCAGGGGTTCTGTCTCATGATTGGTCCATACCTTTTGTCATTTAATTTAGACCGCCAATGCGCCTTGTCCTCTGCTCATAGAATTTTCTTCTTTTCTTCAAGTCATATAGTATTTGAATCATACTTCTTCCTAAGTTCCTCTTCCCCTCAACCGTTCTTTCTATGATGTCATGTGGAAAACAGTTCCTCCTAAGGATGTGTCCGATCCAGTTTGGTTTGCACCGAAGAATTACATCCAAAATAGTTCTCTTCTTACCCACTCTTCTTAGGACTTGATTATGTAACACTGTCTGTCCCCTTGATTTTCTCAAATCTTCTGGAGCATCATATTTCAAAACGTTCCCAGTATTTCTTTTCCACCTTCCTAAGATTCCAAGTCTCTGTTCCATACAGCACGATATTCCAAATGCATCATTTATTCAGTTTCTTCCTCAGTTACAGACTCAGCTTGCTGGTCAGCAACAACTGTGGATTCACACGTTTGCTGAAAAAAAAAGTGCAGAACATAAACATGGTCACGTGATTAGTTCTAACAAATTTCCACCTCGTTTGCGCGAGTTGTTCTGTCTAAGTTAAATTCATCCCTACTTTGTCCACTCTGCCTGAGATCCTCAGCACGGGAGAACAAATCAAACCACAAAACCAACAATCTCAACTCAGTGCGCATGACCATTTGACAGCAAAAGAAAGCAGACAGCTTCGTTGGCTTTTGTGAGGAAATCTTAAATAACCCGTTAATAAAAAGCGATGGATCAATTCATTGGATTCTCTCACGACACAGCATTATAATTTGAGAACACACGTAGTCACATTGATCTAAAATATATGTCTATACAACAAAGAAATAAAATATTTTGATGATCAGCTGTTTTAGGTTTGCGTTTAAATGCATCATGGGTCAACATAGTTTCTTCTAGCGTGTGAATTGCTGCACCACTCAATCAAATTCTTGTTTCTATTTTCGGCGAACGTGTGACTATTGTTGAAATATTCCTTGGCCATGGCGATCCTCAACCTAATTTCCTTTGTGGAGTAAGCACACAGATTAGGTTAAATAATTCTTAGCCTAATTTAGCCTAAAACTAACTTATGAGAAAGCCTAAAGTAATTTGTCCTAAAGTTCAGACCTAAGGACTTCAGGCCAACTGATATGTGGCCTATAATATATTTGTTAACACAACCATGAAACAAAAAAACCTTATAGTTTTATTAATACGTTTTGTTCTTTAAATTAATTGTTCAAAGCCAACTATACAGTAATGTTGAGAAAACTATTAATAGAAGCGTTCATTGACACTTTTGATTAATAATATAATATTAAAAAGAAAATAATGAATTGTTTCTACATGGGTTGGCATTAGTGACTTTCAGCAAATGTATGCAATAACAATCTTCTGTGGGCTGTCATTACCACCAATACCACGCTGGTGTTACTTTAACGTGTCTGTCCACTGAGAAAAGGGTCAGAAGAGACCTAACTCTCGAAACAGTGAACCAATTAATAAATGCTAAATTTCAGTCACAGATTATATGTTAAATACCCAGAAAAAAAATGTAATAAGACAAAAATATTTATATCAAATTTAATGGTTCTATATTTCTCAAACAATAACTAAAATACAAGTGTTGATTCATTATCCATTGGTTTAAAAAACAAATACAGGAATAACCTAAATATAGACGGTATCATAGACATTAATTATATTTTACCTCGGCTTAGCCAGAAATTTGACAGCTGAGATAATATATTCTAGAATTTGTGCTGTATACTTCTAATTGTTTTCAGGATCGCAGGAAGATGGCCCGTGAGACTCATATGACCCACAGACTTGGGGTCCCAGCCTTCTTTTAAAAGCGAAGGTTTTAATGGAAGGGCCTAACTTTGGCTTATCACTGCTCCATTTGACTGTGCTCATAGCAGAAAGTATGTGTTTGACAAAAGGAAACATTTTTTCTTCTAAAAGAGGAGCGTTACTAGCCAATCCCTGAAGGTCCTATTGAGGTATGTAGACACTATAGCATATCGTGTCGCTCGCTTTATATTTGATAGTAAAATATTCCGAGTATAGCTTTTCCATATTTTTATTCGACTCCATGGTTTTAACCCGAAAGCGAGTTATGTCACCATTAGTATTGACATTTGTGGAAAGAGGTTGTCATGTGTTCGGCACAATGAACTCTCTATCCGTTAATCTCAGTTTTCTGGATCGGATCTGGTACTTCTCTATTCGAGAAGATCCTCATTCTTCCTCACGAGGTTGAGTTTGACTCTCTATTCTAGAAGCTCCTCATTCTTCCTCACGAGGTTGAGGTTGACCCCGTTCCAGACCCAATGCCTAACAGATAAATCTGGAAGCACCGGGGATTGAACCCGGGACCTCTGACCAGTGAGCACAGAGTCGCTCATTTTTATCCATAGTAATATAAAAATGAGCCGATATTATTTGCTACAGAAACTGTGCGTCAACATGAAAAGTTTCATACCGAAACGATATGAAGCTGTAACGGACATATGTGAATGCACCTTTGCACTAATCTACATAATTTTCTACATGGTCCGTTCAGATAAACACCACTCTGGACTTTGTGGACATTCGAATATCACCTGTATGTGTTTATTATATAACAATACACTAATAGTAGGGTTTAGTCTGTCACATTAGCTCAGTAGGCTGTGCTTGGGGCTCAGGTTCGAATCTTAGTTCAAACTGTAATTTGACCATTGTTGAAATTGTGTCTTTACTTTTTACAGTGTTGAATTAACGGCCAGCAGAATGCATGTATTCTCTAAAGTTAGTTTGTAAGTCGTGTGTGGGTTCAGAAATTGCACCCAAAAAAATCCATGGTTTTGATAAATAATATAAAATCACTTGGCTTAAGCGAATGTAAGATGTCAAGTAATCAATAATATTTACTAAGTAAAAGTCATTGTTAAAATGATTAGTTGGCGTTGAAGACATTTACAAGTGACACATCGGAGATATAAAAATGATTCAGTAAATTTTCGGGAGGAATATACAGGGAATGTTGAACAAACCTTAGGAAATGTTCTGGAATAATTTAGATATAATATAGTATATACGTGTTTTTTTTATCTAATGGAAAGTACACGTTTGGCCCGAAGAGACTTGACATCCAGTTCTGTCCCCTGTATGTAGACTATTAGCCTCTCTACGGGAGATCGAGGTTCGAATCTCGGTCGGGTGGACTGGGGGTGGTTTTTCCTAAATGGTTTTCCACTCTCTCTCTCCACGCAAATGCGGGTTAACTTCCTCTAATTCGACCTTCCCAATTCCTAATCCATTGGCGTAATTAGTACTTAAAGCGTATAACCCGAAAGGGTAGTAAGACGCGGTGCTAATATTATTATTATTATTAATATTATTATTAGCCTCTCTGGTGGCACAGAGCGTTTCCCAGGATACACCGTAGGAGGGTGTCTGCACATACCAGCAATGAGATGATATGAGGATATTTATTATGATGTTGTGAAGCTGGGGTGAGTCTTAACATAGCATAAGCCGAACTAGCCAAACCCTGGTGACCATTGGGATTATTCCCCTGAACGGGAATATATCCGAGGTACCAGCCGGGAATTGGACCAGAGACCCCTAGGCTCATAACCAGGTGCACTGACCACTACACCACGGAGTCGCTTAGTATAGAAATGACAGACAGTCATTATTAAATATATATTTAGTAGATGTTCTGAAGGAATTTACAGATTATATAGTGTAGGATTAATAGACGATTAAAAGTAAAATAATCTGCCAGGAAATTTGAATTTGGTGGTGAATTTTACATTGTTTTGTTGAATTTGCGATGAAGCATCAATAATTAACAGAGATTCTGCAAATGTTTTAGTGGAATATAGATAATAATTTGTGTATCATTGATTATCTATGAAAAGTGAATAATGTTTTAGGAAATATAGTGGAAGAATTTACATCGGACTCATTATATCAAAGATGACCAATAAATAATAATAATAATAATATTTATCACCACGGTTTACGACCCGTTCGGGCTATACGCTTAAGTACTAATTATTATGCTAAAGGGTCAGGAATTGGGAAGGTTGCATATAAAGCAAGTGAACCCGCATTTGCGTGGAGGGAGAGTAGGAAACTATTTAGGAAAAATCCTCCCCAGTTAAACCGAGCAAGATTCGAACCTCAATCACCCCGTCCTTGGCAGTTTATCTCAACACGAAACTAGCGCGTTAGATAACTATGCCACCGAAGTGGGTATTAACAATAAAGAGTGAATAATTCCCAGGGAAAAGATCACGTATAATATATATCAAACTTAGTATAGCAATGATGAATAATTATTTTTTTTACTACCAAAACCTATTGAAGCTATACGTAAATTAGATAAACTAATCTAACGGGGTAGGTATGAGGGAGTAAGCCTTTTTAAGATAATCTACTCGTATTTACATGAAAATAGAGAGGGAAATATTTCAGGAAAAACACACTTAGTAGACTCTGCTGGGACTCGAATCCCGATATCCCCACCATCAGCAGTTCAGTCTAAGACAATGGTGACGCCTAAGATCATTGAGTTGGGTCCGAAACATAAATAGTGAATAATGCTCCAGGAAATAATCTGGAGGAATGTATTATTCCTCACATCTTGTTTATGAATAATGAACAATAAAGATTGATCAATGTTTCAGTAAATGTGCTGATAGACTTCACAGGGAGCTCAGTGTCAACAGTGTGGACAGCAAATATAGCACAGTGTTTACGTATCTTGGTGTGGGCAGAGTCAAGCGCTGATGAACAGTGAAAGGTCTACAATGCTCTCGTCAATGTGCTAATAACAAGTGGGCAATCAAACAACGCTAAACACTTAACTAGCGGTTTGTGTGGCCGATAACGGTACCACGGTAAACAAAATACTCAAAAACTAAGTTGAGAGTCGTTTCTACAGACAGTCCCCTTTCTGCTACCTGGCGGCTTTTCTCAGTAATAGCTGCCTGCATACAAAAAATTACCCAAAGCTTTTCGACGTTTTCAGGAAAACTACTGTGGCACAAATTCAGCACTAAATGTTGGCATAGGTCAAATAATTTTTACCGTTATGGGTACTACCAACTTTACGGACCTTTATTTAGATGTCCTAGATCGATAGCACCTGGGTGCACAAACTTTGCGCTAAACAAACAAAAAATATAACATAATATAAAAAATATTGTGTTTGCTTTTGTTTATCAACCATATTTAGAGAGAAATTTTAAAATAAAAGATAGATTTTACCACGTTCATTATCTGAGATCTTGTGCTTCTGCCCAATCTACTTTTGTGAGACTTGCATTGGTGATCATGTGGTCTAAGGAATCAGTCTGTCAAGCAGGATTCCCGTGATGAGTAGGTCGAGGTTTGATTCTCAGTAAAGTGCATTGGACGTGGATTTCAACATGTGATTTATCACGTTTTTCCCCATCACCTCTCCTCGTTTATGCTACTGTACTTATTCTAAACTAGCCTCCCCATTCCTATTCATTAGTTTAAGCCATTAATAACCTCAGTTTTGAATTACTAATAGATAAAGTACCTTTATCTCCGTAGTTGTTGACTCAGATAAAGTGCTAGTGACGGTTTGTAATGTTTTTATTAAATAATTTTCTACAGCTTATCTTACCACACATACGTTACATATAATTTTATTCACATCATGTGTTAGTGACGAGTTGAATAGAATATAGAGATAATGCATCTCAAATTGCGTAGAATAAAAGTGATAAGCCATTTATAAAAATACCCTCAGTACAACTGGTCAAGATTCGAACACCAATCTCACTGTAACCAGAAAATCAGAATAGGTGATATTGACGTTTAGTCTGCGTGCTTGTCATAGTTGTGGATTAAGAGGTTATTTGTTGAGTATTAGACAGGTCTCAAACACCCCAAGAAGTCATATTCTGATCACTGAATTTTTTGTATTAGTAGTTCAGGTGATTTTATTTTAAAATTGATAATGATTAATGTTTCAAATGATAGCTTATTTCATATAGATACTTGCTCATTGGGTGTTTTGGTGTTTGAGACTTATATATAAATAAAACATTAAACACACCTATCGTATTAATCACTATATTAACCTAAGCACACATCTTATGGAGATACTTAGAAAGAGGTAATCAATGTTAAAATTATAGCTCTCAACTTAACTCAGATGAAGATGAAGTTGAGCTAAGCGGAGAGTATATGAACTAGTAATCAAGGTAAAACAGTTCTGTTATGCTTGATTTACATAGATTACTTGCTTCCATCTCCTGAGTGAATGTTTCAGTTGAGATCTTTGTGCCAGCTCCATTTCGGGTGACTTTAAAGTGCCAGCTCGTCTCTACACATCAGAAACAAGGTAACGAATGTTAATTATTAGCAAATAATGTTAGGCAAATTAAATTGTTTGCTGAAGATGTGTTTTATAAAAGATTTTGAGCAGTATAAGGTCCAAATTCACCCTTTTTTATAGTTGTGACACTAAACAAACGTGACAGACATATATTTATTTGTTATTTTTCATATTAAAATAATGTTGAATTCAGGACAATTTTTAACTCGAAATAATCTTAATCTTGACATTTATGTGGCTCATAACTAAAAACTAAATGGTACGACACAATCACAGATCCTTGTATAATTATAATTTTGAATTTTTTTCTTCAAAAATAGGTTTGTCGTAATCAACCCCTAAAATCACATAGTATTTTTAATCAAAATAAACAATTTTTTATACATTTTAAACCAAATCGTTCAAATATATATAAACAAATTCACTTTCTTAAAAATAAATCATTTTTAACTACCATAAAATTATTTGTTATTTGTAAGACTAGAAACGTATTCTTATTTATAAAAAAAAACTTATTCGCATATTTGTGTTTGGATTCAAACTTCAAGGTCAATTTACGAAAAATTCGAGTTATCTATAATTTGTTGTAAATAAACTACCGTTAAATTACTTTATTTTAGATAAATGTTTTAATTGATATGTAAAATAGTCAACCGATACGAATTATTTCTAAACAAATCGTTAAGGTAAAATTTAAAATATTCAATTTATAAAAAAATATATTATCCTCCAAAATAAGTACACAGTTTATTTGTCATGTTCATGTCAAACACACCCCAGATATACTTTTAAGCAAAATCGTTATAGCTATTTTTTAAATAATTTGAATTTAAAAAAATCCCTCCTTAGTAAAATACTCTTTATCAAAATTTTACCCAAAACAAAGCATAGAGGGCTATTTGTCATTTCAAACACTACTTAGATACCCATTTGGAACCTATTAATTGCAATAGTCATTAGTAAAATATTTCAAGATTTGAAAAATCAATTTTCAATAAACTATTCTTTAAAGAATTTTTGACCATAAAACAATTTGTCATGTCAAACAAATCCTAGATGTGCATTTTAAGCAAAATTGTTATAAACATTTGGGAAAAATTTGAAATCCAAAAAAATTACACCTCAGTAAACATAGGTACCCTTAAATAGAGGGCTAGGGTATAAAATTGTTTTTTGTTACTATCCTTTAACATTTAGATATCAATTTTGAACAAAATCCACAAAACCGTTTCGGATTCTTGGACAGGGACGGACAAAATTGTAAAATCCAAGTTTTTGGGTTCATGTTCACGTAAAACGTAAACATTTGTCATAATCACAAGATAGATTCTTTTCACGATTTCAATTCTTAATCTTGATATAAGTAAGTAAAAATGGCTCTTACAAATCTGTTGTCTGTACTTGAGGAATTTAATTTAAATTCATAATTCTAATAAAATCAGTTTTATCACTAGGTTATATCGTGATATTAATTTTATCTAGAAAATTAAGATTATTTATTTACTTACTTATTTATGGAATTATAAATTCAAAAGTTCGTTGTCACACTTAGTAAATTACGCCACCTAACCCTATCTTGAGCTAGTTCTATCCAGTCCACCTCATTACACAGGATTATTCTAATGTTTGCCCACCGTCCTCCTCTAGGGCCTACCATTGGTTTCTTCCCATTGGTTTTGTCAGTCAATACTCTGAACAAGGTTCTAGAATTTTCCATTGGTGCTGCATGTCCTGCCTACCCTAATCTACGAGATTGGATTATCCTAACAATGTATTGTGATAAATATAGGGTATGTAACTCATCAATATGTAGCCCCTCCACTTAACAGTAGCCTCATCCTATTTTTGGACCATATATATATTCTTAAGCCCCTTGTTTTCGAACACCCTAAGATTGTTTACGAGTACTTCATGTAAGGTAAGTGACTACGTTTCACACTTGTAGAGGACTATGGGTAAAAAAAGTCTATTTTTTGTTTATTCTGAGGTCCAATCCAGACGAGTTGTTAAAAGCTTACTGACCAAGTAATAGAATGCATTTCCATACTGTATTTTTCTCCTATATCCAATTTAATATTATCATTGCTAGTTAAAAGTGTTTCTAAATATTTAAACTTATTAACCCTATCAAATGACAAGCTGTTCTACGTAATATCTAAATTATCGTCCTCAATAGTTGTTCTCTTAATGCTCATGTGCTTAGTATATTCAGCGTTCACTTTTAAACCTATTTCCTTATTACTTCATCTAAAATAAATTTTGCATTCCTAAAACAGCTTCATTTTTTTGATTAATATTATTTTAAGGTTGATATTTGTATAAGCGGTTAAGAATACTCTGTTCATAATTGAAATATACTGAGTTTTCCTCATATCATACTTTCTTTTTTTTTTTTTTTTTTTGAGAAAAATGTATTTAATGTATTTATTAATGACTGATATTTCAATTTTTTTGGAAACGTTTCCTCAGGTAATTATAGCTTCACCTTGAATGAATTAAATTTGTTGTGTTAGTATTCAAACAAAATATTTTCTATAGAAGTTTAAATTATAAAAGTGAGGGATCATACATAACGCTGTATTGTGTAGAATGTAAGAGATCAGATATTAACTTGGATATTAATTTTCTGAAATATTGACTGTATTGCAACCAAAATCCTTAAAGATTTTGTACAAAATAGCTATAAGGCCTATGTGCCATCAACAATAGTAATTTTTTAAACTTTACAGATATTCTTACATAATTATAGATCTTATTGTGGGGTGGGAGGAGGGAAATTAGTAATGTAATAATGAACTAGGAGGTAGGGTATATCCAAGATTACTTTCTCTCTCCTCTCTCTCTCTCTCTCCTCTCTCTCTCCTCTCTCTAGGATATAGTAGTTCTTCACCAAAACACAAACTTTGTCTTAACAGTGGAAAATATATTCAGGAAGCTGTTTTAGTTACACGTTCCAACGTTACAAGTTCCAACATCATATCATAAAAAAATATTACCTTGATTTTGATACATGGTAATTATTAAAGTTATTAATAACATTTTAATGTATTCATACGTCATATCATGTTATTATTTATGTATATTATATTTATATAAAAATATAACACAAATAATAAAGTAATATGTTATAAATGTTGGCCGCAAGGAGATAAGTTCGAAATTTCTCCACTGCTCTTCCAATAAAAATATTATTGGCGTGGTGTGGCATATAGCAATGTTAAGTAAAACTTAACCTAACTATACCTGTGAGCTGTTTCTACCACTCAGTAGCCCATCACCAGGGAGGTATCACTTATAATAAACGTCCTTGTGTTGTAAAGAAAATGTCTAGAATATTTTAACACCATGTTTTACCACCTGTTAGGACTACACGCAGATTTAATAACGACTCTAGTGCGTTAGAGATGAGTAAGCTTGATTTCAGATAGTATACCCACATTTTAATGGAGGAAACATGTGAAATCAATTAAGAAAAACCATCCTAATACAATCGACCGGGATTCGAACCCTTATCTACACATCAATGCCAGTTTAGTATATTGTGAAAGTGATATCTTAGACTAGTGGTTTTCAAACTGTGGTCCAGGTGGTCCACGCATAGGGCCACAGGGAAATGATTGAGTCTGACAACATTGTGTTTGCTTTCTCAAATATTCCATTATAGTTTGAAACTAGGTTTTAAAAAAATAATTAGGTCTCAATTGATATTTACTATACTATCACGTGAAGAATTACCAGATATCCATTTTAAACAAAGTCGTTATGTCATTTTAGAATATTACCTAACACTAAACTATTCTTTATATGAGGTCTTCAATCGAAATCAAAACAACACTCTGAGGAGGGACAGGAATGTTTTTGTGTTTTGGAGAATATTAAACGTAAATATTCATCATGAGCACTAGGTCAACACTTTTAACAGTAACAACATTTTTTTTATCTTTATTAGAAAGTAAAAACGTGAAATAAATCAAAAGATCAGAATTTTGACAGACCATATCCACAACAAGTAGAGTCCTATTTTAAAAGGAAGAATGACTTTCAAAATGATTCTAATACATTATTAGTGCCAATATTATCAAAAATGACAAATTGTATTACTTGACTTGAAGGTAAATATATTATGGTTTATATTAATCTGTCGGGTTATTTATATGAAAATTGGACTATATAGACTATATGGAACGCTTATAAATATGATCCATCACTTAGAAGAGTTTGTGGAATATTGCCTTAGACTATTCGACCACTGAAGCGGAGAGTAATGTTTAGTTTCTCAAATGATTACAGAAGGATTGAGAGCATAACCATAAGTATGTTTTTATATACTCTGCGTACACTGGAAACCTTACACGCCACGCCACGGTTTTGGATAGTTCAGAGTTTTATTTTTTGTTGCAGCCATGTCTTAGTGTTGGATTATACGCACACATCAACTACTCTAATGGTGTTGAAGGGAAGAAAGTGGAGTTTTAAAGGAAACATCTGAGGAAATGGACCTGAGTGATAAGAGAGTAGGAAAGAATTTAGGGAAAATCACCCTCAATACACCCGACCGGGTTCAAACCACGCTCTCCCCGTCAATGGCAGTCTAGTATATTGGGCTAGTGATACCTTAGACCACGTGGCCACGATCAGTGTCATCCTAACGGAACATTTTTCAACATAATTGTTGGAATAGGCAAGACTTTAGGTATTCGATATATTTTATCTTGGCCTCAAATGAAAGTCTGCATTGAAACATGTTGTGCAAAAAGTTTTCACGAGATGGAAATATATTTGGAGTAATATTTTCTAAATAAGTTGAGATTATTAAGAAAATATCACACCATCATTTTATTTAAATAAATAGCAATAATAAAATTAGCTGTCTACGAGTTTACTTTATTATACATTTATGTAAAGGGGATTATAATTCAATTTTTGTAGATATGACTATACTTACCAACAAACTGTTGAAAAACAAATGAAAACAACTCATTTATTACTATTTAAATATACGAAGTCATAGTGCTATGATTTTAAGTACCTTGGTAATAAACCCATACACAAGACCAAATTATTTTAACCGCCACTTAATATGCAATAAAATATCCCTCTAGACTTTATGTCAAACTCTCCAATCACTCATCTCCAGGGTGTGTGTTCACTACCCATCCAGGATATCCACATGCTTACAATAATGTGATAGGAGATGTGACGATACAACTTTGAAAGAACCACACTCATTAAACCCCACTGGAGTGAATTACAACCTCCCCACTATCGGGGATTCTGACCAAATTGATCTTAGACCACGTGTGCACCAATTCGGGGACATAATATATTATTTTTGGTCAAAAAAACTCATCTTTTAATGTCTTAAGGTGTACCATTTAAATTAAAAAGCTATCTTTATAAAAAGGTAGAACTTTTATGTTTGCAATAGGAATTAATTTTAAAGGATATACTATTTTTTAACTCAATATTGAAAAAATGTTACTAATTTTATCTTAAAGCACCCCGTCAGTAAGCGAGAAACTGTCGCACAGACGTCCAGCTCTAGCGCAATAGTTAATTCAACAATGCGTTATTTCAAAATATGGTTCAAGCCAAAATAAAGTCGAAAGATTCCAACAAAGTTAAATTTCCTTAATAAACATATATTTTGTGTTGTATCATTAGAGTAGATTAAAAGTGTTAAAATGTTTCATTAGATCATTTTCAACGACATTTCCCCGTATTTGCAGAGCTTTGAGACTGTGCTTGGTTGAAAGGGTCTCAAGATGTAGCCTTCCTCTAACAAAGACAGTGAGCTTTTGTCGGTCTCACAACCGAGAGTTCTCAGATTAGAGAACTAGCAGCAAGCTTTCCTCTCTAGCTTGAGATAATAAGTTTCCTGATTGTCTTTTCTCTCTTTCTTATTGACTTGACAAAGGGTTGCTCATGGTGAAGGGAAAAAAGAGTATAAGATTAAGTATTCCCAGAAAACGACACAAGATATTGTATTTTAGCCGTGTGGTCTGAATGCAATTGATTTTTTCCTCCAACTGAAGCGGCTGTCTTAATCTATAAAGGTTTACGCCATAAGTCAATTGCAAGAGATGACGTATAAACCATGTATTGGCTTGTATGAAAGTAGACATAAGCAAATGCTTTGAACAAAATTATAGATTAAAAAAATTGGGAGCTTTCTAAATCGACTAATTATATAAGAACATGACTTATAAATTAATTTAGTTCTTTAACAGACACAACACCCAGTTGCTCGGCCATCAATCCCTTAGTGTTAACGGAAAACCCCCAATTTCACCAATGAAAGATATTTCGACCCTGCTAGTACTCAAACCCGTGATCATTATCTCGGGAGGTGGACACACTACCATCATACTGATTAGGTTCTTCTTGAGACAACCCGACTGTACTAAATATCTCATCCCCTCATCCGAACTAGTTAAAACATTCCTCGCCATCCATTCATCCATCCATCCACTCGTAGCGAACACGCTCTTCAGTGTGTACCAGTCTAATTGAGGCAGAAGCACGGTGTTGAGGATTCATCAGCCTCCTGAAACACACAGATGAACGCTGGATCAGAAAGGAAGACCACCCAAGAAGTCTACCCCCTTCTCCCTTCCTTTTTCTCGACATTATCACCTGTGATGGTTAGGTACCACACATCGCATCACTCATGTGTGATCCATTGAAGGAGACATGGTCTAGGTAGCTCGTCAAAGAAGACCGTAACTGGGTCCTCTTTAAGAAACATATTCTGAGCCCATAAATTTATAAGCTAGAAATTAATATTAGTGTCGTTAAAGATAATTCTACCTCTCTTCATGGTTAAATAATCTATTGGGGCGTTTTATTAGCGTTTTTCCTACTCAAATTTTCATTGCATGAAAGATGGAGCTCTGATACGATTTTAAGGAATAAAAAAAATATTATTTAACATTGAGGGGGCTCAATTTCCAGAACTACCGAAATTTTTTATTTTTGTTGGAATGAGAGTGTCTTCATTAAGAGTGATGAATTAACGGGTGAAGGACTGGAAGTTGTGTCTGTTTTAGTGCTATATGCTAAGATAATAAATTGATTTATATTTTGGGTGTATAATATCTCTAATAATTATTTAAGTTTAAAGTTTTAATAAAAAATGATTACCTCTTTTATTGTTATATTTCTTTCCCTCTCTAGATCTGCCCTCCCTCTTTTTCTTTTCCGTAATTTAATATATAGTGTATTATAAATGATTAATATTGTATTTATTACGCCTTATTTAACACAAACTAAAGGTGGGGTTACTTGTCTCCATTCATCGTACATTATCTAGGTATATATATATATATAACTATATATATATATATAGTTATATTGTTATATATATATAGTTATATTGTTATATATATATAGTTATATATATATATATATATATATATATATATATATATATATATATATATATATATATATAAGAGAGAGAGAGAGAGAGAGATAATATGAATATATGAACATTTAGTAACGTAAAACATATATTTAGTTTGTAAACCAAACTATGTTTTTGTAAACATGTTCATTGTGGATAATACGAGATTGAGACTAAATAAAGACTTTATTTAGTCTCAATCTCGTATTAGTATATGTACATTAAGTGATAATTGTAGAAAATCTTTGAGTAAATATTTTTTAATCAACAATGTATACTGGTAATAAACGATCATCTACAGCAAAATTGATAGTAATATATTTGTTACTAACGTTATATATCTTATGTAAAAAGTTGTATCTATAAACATTGGGCCTGTACCGTGGTCGCATACTACACCGCCACCACTTAGTTCGCCTGGCTACTCACCCTGTTTTACTGCCCTGTCGGAGAACACATTCGAGGCCGAAGGCGAGCTTTTTCGACCAGTACGATCCACTCACACAACAAACAAACTCTATCTAACGTCCTGGAAGAACAACCTGTTGTTTCATCATCAAGATAGATGGAGTGAATAAAGCGCGTGCGCGATCTGATAAACTTGGCTAGCTCTCAATTGTCGTGTACTCGTCACCCCCCACCCCCTGTTATCCAAGACCAAGACTTCATAGCGTTCTGCGCAGGCGCCGATGAGGTCTTCTAGTCGCCGATTGGACAATATGATATCGAATTATGGCTATTCATTCCAACCCCCTTTTTTTCTCCTCTGAATTCAAATGAATAAAGGCGAGTGTTTGACATGGAAAAATCACTCTTTGATGCCACTAGCCGTTAGAGGAACTAATACTCCCAACAATGTAAGTTGACATAATGATGACGAGCTAGTTAGAGGTATTGCATCGTTAAATGGTAGACTGTAGGTTATAAATTGATTCTCCAGTATGTGAACAGTTTAGCAGTACTAAATGTAGTACTTTGGATACTTGTTGTACTTTAATGTTATGATTAGAAATTTAGGACAATTTACTTTCAATATGTTTATATATCTAATTTCGCAGGTTTACCAAAATAGCCTTTGGAGAACTAAAGTTAGTTGCTTAGATATTTGTCATGTTATAATGTTATGATTAGAAATTTAGGACAATTTACTTTCAATATGTTTATATATCTAATTTCGCAGGTTAACCAAAATAGGTTTTGGAGAACTAAAGTTAGTTGCTTAGATATTTGTCATGTTATAATGTTTTGATTAGAAATTTAGGACAATTTACTTTCAATATGTTTATATATCTAATTTCGCAGGTTAACCAAAATAGGTTTTGGAGAACTAAAGTTAGTTGCTTAGATATTTGTCATGTTATAATGTTATGATTAGAAATTTAGGACAATTTACTTTCAATATGTTTATATATCTAATTCCGCAGGTTAAACAAAGTAGGTTTTGGGAAACTAAGTCTAGTAATTTAAATATTTGTTATGCTACATTGTTTTGATTAGAAATTTATTTCAAGTAACTTTCAATATGTTTATATATTGAATTCTGTGGGTTAACAAACGTAGGGTATGCTAGTTTAGGAGAACTAAGTATAGTACTTTAAGTAGTTGTCATGATATATTGTTTTGACTAGTTAATCAGGAGTATCTATGTTTTGATGACCAGAGCGAGTAAGAATGCGCCAAGCTTAAATTCTAAATATTATGTCATATATATATTTTTTTATATTTTACATCTTGTTATATTGTTAAATAAACTGGCCAAGGCTAAGTATCTTGTTATCTCCTGTTTTGTTTTTGCGAGGTCCCTGCCTTATATACAAGTTGTTTAAATAATCTAATAGGGAATATTTACTTAACTTGAGTGGTGGTCAATAAGGATCCCTGTGATTTAACTAAATAAATGCCTAAACCATTTAAGCATGGTAGAGCTGCCCCCACTCTGCTTCACAGGGTTTTATATTTATATTTATATTTATATCTTTTTGATCATTGCACTCATATTGTTGTTTGTTTGTTACAATCCTCGTTCTACGCCATGGATCGGACACCGATGGACACTTCTGAAATACTTGGCTGTAAATCTCAAGTATACAAGCTAAACGAGAGGCGTTAATTGCGGAGCTCGTGGGCCGAGGGATAGCCGTTAACCCCGAATCCACTGTTCGTGAATTGAGGACCATGCTGTCTCGGGAGTTGGGTGAGAAAAATCCATTATTTTCTGACGTTGATAATAGTGATGTGCCCGGTCAGGTGGTCGGTAGGAATAGAGAGGTCCCTATGACCAGTGTTGAGAGGCAGGCCCCATTAGATCCTGTTGGTAACACATTATCTTCGCAGAACCCACTCTCTAACCATGTTATTGTTCGGTCAGACGGTTCACATGATAGTAGGACTCGGTCCAAAGTAGTCAGTGATTGGTTGAATCGCATTCCTGTGTGTGATGGACAGAATAGTTCCGCGTTATTCGCTTTCCTGCTGGAAGTAAACAAAGTCCATAAATTACGTCTGGTTGAGGACGCGGAAATATTAATGTTATGTCTGGGGAAAACTTCAGGGTTCTTAACACACCTTATCTCCGAGGGGATAAGTCAGGGGACCCCTGGGTTACTGTTATGGATAACATATTTGACTCTCTAGTTTCTAGGAGAGAGAGGGAATGTTTATGTTCAGAATTCGTGTACCGTTTCCAACTTCCACACGAGTCTCTTAGGATTTTTATTCTTTCTGTGTCAGAAGCAGCGAGCATCCTCAATTTAAAACTCAGTGAGCGACAAATCGTAGAAATTATTCTAGAGAATGTGTCGCCTCTTACTAGGAGACATTTTGTATTTTCCCAATTGCCGTGTTCCTTTTCAGAGTTGTACTCTCTGGCTTCCAAAATTGAGGGATCACTTTTGGGTGAACGGGAATATTTTGAGAAGCACCCTATTACAGTTTCTAAACCCTCCGCTTCATCAACCCTTTTTACCAGAAGTCAAAAAACAGCTTGGGTCAGCTTACATATTCTCAGACGCCCCCCGTGATTAATAGACCTTATAATAGCAAACCTACTGGACATCGAGGAGGGAATAATAGTCGCGACCTATCTCGAGTTAGATGTTTTTGGTTGTAAGCAATTAGGGCACCTCCGGTACCAATGTCCGGCGGGAAACGTGTGACGTGTAACCTGAGGAGTGGTAAAGTTACACGACGCTTTACTAATATTAATAAACCACTCGAGACCCCTATCCCCATGGTCGAATTTTGTATTGGGTCAAATCACGGTGCCGCTTTAGTCGACACGGGCGCTAACGCATCTTTCATTAATGCTGAGTTTCTGAGTAGCTTCCGGGGTAATAAACTCAAATGTGACGTTCAAATAAATAAGTGTGCTCCCCGTACATTTGTTTTAGGGAATGGAAGTAGCATTATTATTGACAGATTTGTTTATCCGTCTCTCAAAATTAATCGTTTTTCTTGGAAAAGAAAGTTATATGTTGTAAACAAACTAGTATGCGACGTCATATTAGGAATGGACTTTTTGTGGGATACTAGAGGTATCTTAGACTTAGGCTTGGGACATTTAAGGTTTGGGTTTAATTCTCAGATTAAAGTGCCATTGTGTCTATGTTCTAGACCCATGTGGTGTAGTCACTTAGGAAGCGATGAAGATCGCGTTAATACCTTGATTAAGAAGTACTCGGATGTCATAACACCCGTCTGGGGAAAATGTGACATACTCCCCTATGATATTGTAGTCACGGACGAGATTCCGGTTAGGTCGGGTCCCTATTCATGTAACCCACCCAAAATGAAAATATTTCGCGAGTTGATAGAGGACTTAGAACAGAAGGGGGTGATTAGGCCATCTAAATCCCCGTACGCTAGTCCGGCATTTATTATTCCGAGAAAAGGACAAGGACACAGGTTGATTGTAGACTATAGGAAGGTAAATAAAAAAATCCAGTTTGATCCCTACCCCATGCCTAGTGTGGAGAGTGCGTTCCAACATCTAGGGGCGCTAAAGTGTATAGTCTCATTGACTTGAATGCCAGTTTTTTACAATGCGCTCTCACAGAGCGGTCAAAGAAGTTCACGGCGTTTGTTACCCCTTGGCAATTATACGAATTTAATCGTGTACCGTTGGGCGCTAGTATCGGTGGCCAGGCATTAAGCCGTGTTCTGGATCACATCTTCTCAGACTTAAAATATAAGTTCGTCTTTAATTACCTTGATGACATCTGTGTATACAGTAATTCTCTTGATGAACATCTTGAACATTTAGACATTGTACTGAGTCGTTTGCGTCTGGCGGGTTTGACTGTTAACCCGACAAGGTCACGTGGGCCAAGCAATCTATCAAGTATCTTGGGTATATTATTTCCAATGGGAATATGCTGGTCGACCCCGAAAGGGTGAAACCCATTGTCGATTACCCACAACCAAAAAACATAAAGGGTGTGATGCGTTTCGTTGGCATGTGCGCTTACTACGCACGCTTTATCCCGCATTTCTCTGAAATTGCTGCCCCCTTAAATTACTTAAAGAAAAAAGGTGTCTCATTTGTCTGGGGAGAGGAACAATCTCGTGCTTTCAAAACTCTCAAGAGCAAACTGATCAGCCCCGAGGTTTTGCACATGCCCGATTTCACTTGCCCATTCCTTCTTCATGTCGACGCTTCTTCTGTCGCCCTTGGCGCGGTTTTGTCCCAGAGAACTGCGGATGGTGTTCGTCCCGTGGCCTTTGCGAGCAAAACCTTGTCTCAGGCAGAACAGAAATATAGTGCTTTCGAGAAAGAATGTCTGTCATGTGTTGTGGGCGTTGAGAAATTCTCTGACTATCTAGAACAGCGCGAATTCGAGCTATACACTGACAACATGGCGTTGTCATGGATGTGGCGACACCCAAAGCAGTTAGGAAAGATCGGGAGGTGGGTGCTACGCCTTTCGAAATACAAATTCAGCACGCATCACGTTCCTGGAAGGGATAACGTGACTGCTGATGCCCTATCTCGGATGGCGGAAGATCTGGAGCCGATTGAGACCCAAAATATGGTACAGCCTTTTAATGTAATTCATTCCATCCCGGAGTCATTCATCTCGATTCGAGATCATCAAGGGAGTGACTCGTGGTGCTTGGAACTAATAGATAAAATAAATAAGGGAGAGGAGGTGGGTCCTTATTCTCTTTACAAAGGACTTCTTGTGATATCTAGTGGGAAAGGGAAAGGAAGGAAGATTGTTGTCCCGACTGTGGTACGCAAAATGTTGTTGCGTTATTTCCATCATTCTATTGTTGGTGGTCACCTGGGTATACTTAAAACTTATCGTAAAATTTCTAGGGAGTTCTTTTGGCCAGGGATGTACAGAGATGTGAAACTGCAAGTTAAGCAGTGTGAAGATTGCCAAAAGGCAAAACCGGCGCAGAACACGAAAGTTGGGCTTCATTCGGCCGATGTGGCTCGACTTCCGTGGGAAAAGGTGTTCGTCGACTATGTTGGCCCCCTGCCCCGATCCTCCTTAGGAAATACTTGTATACTCATTGTGTTGGATGCTTTCTCTAAATTTGTGATTATTTTACCGTTGAGGGACATGAAAGCAAAGACCACTGCTAACGCGCTTGCTAGACGCGTGTGGGCGATATTTGGTGCCCCCCGAAGTTTAGTGAGCGATAATGGGCCCTGTTTTAGGTCTGCCACTTTCAAAGACTTGTGCTTTGGATGGGGCATTAAACACATAACCACCAGCCCCCACTATCCTTGCCCTAACCACGTGGAGCGTTTCAATAGGAATCTTAAGGTGGCCTTAACCATTTTCCACTCGGTTGATCAAGCTAGGTGGGATCGTGATATTGAGTTCTTAAATGTCGCATTTAATTCCGCGTTTCATGAGTCAACCAATGCCTCTCCGGCTTCGGTGTTCCTGGGTAGAGAACTCAACCACCCTCTGTTAACGGTATGGGATGTGGACCCCTTGCTGGGCGGGGATGAGAAGTTCTCGCATAAAGATAGGTGCCAAAAGGCCTTCGAAGCTTTAAAAAGGGCCCACAAAAAGGTGGCTGATAGGTATAACCATGGACGTGCCCCTGTTTCGGTTGCTATTGGAGACCTGGTCCTCAATAAAAGTTATCCACAGAGCTCCGCAATTGACAAAATCTCAGCAAAACTCAGTCCGAAGTGGAATGGTCCATGGCGAGTGGAGCGCTTCCTCACCCCTGTAACAGTACTGATTAGTGATGTTGGTGACCCTTCAATCACCAGGCGGGCCCACGTATCTCAAATTAAATCCTGTGGCATCAAAGAGTCCTCATCCCTGGTCCAGGGATGAGTTTGTGTGTGAGTCCGTGCTGTAAAAGTGTAAGTGTTAGTATGTAAGTTATTCATCATCTCCGGGAAAGCCCGCAGATTAAGCAACAGTGATAATTACCAGATTTTGTATACTTAAGATTGTAAGATGGAATCTCCTAGTTGAAGCAATGTTAACTCCAATAAATGGATGATACCCTCGCAGGAGACATCATGATCTGGTATACTCCCAGTGTTATAGCAAAGTAAAATTACTAGAGAAATCTTTACTAAAGGTTATATAATGACTGTTTTTTTTTTATTTGTGACATTGAATGCTAGGTTAGATTTTTGCTTGCGATTCTGATGCCTTGTATTATATTAGGTTGTGTACGGCTAGTGGGGAGATAAAATTTTCGTGGTGTTCGTTGGGTACTCGCTTTGTGTTTATTTGTTCAGTGGGATCCTTCATCCCTCCTTCATTCCTGTCGTCGAGCCAAAGAACAGAAGAGCCCGAAATGCCTTCGGTTTGGTACAGCGCAGTTGCTGGGGTGGCGAGGACAGGCTGAAAGGCGTGGAACTCTTGCCAGATTGACGGAGAGCGGTGTTGACCAGCTGCTGATACTGAGATCAAGGAAGACGTCACTTGGATCGCTGTGTCAAAAGCTTGGACCACCCGAATTCCTGAGAGCGGAAGAGGCTGCCTCGTGTAGGGGCGGAGGATTTGTACCGTGGTCGCATACTACACCGCCACCACTTAGTTCGCCTGGCTACTCACCCTGTTTTACTGCCCTGTCGGAGAACACATTCGAGGCCGAAGGCGAGCTTTTTCGACCAGTACGATCCACTCACACAACAAACAAACTCTATCTAACGTCCTGGAAGAACAACCTGTTGTTTCATCATCAAGATAGATGGGAGTGAATAAAGCGCGTGCGCGATCTGATAAACTTGGCTAGCTCTCAATTGTCGTGTACTCGTCACCCCCCACCCCCTGTTATCCAAGACCAAGACTTCATAGCGTTCTGCGCAGGCGCCGATGAGGTCTTCTAGTCGCCGATTGGACAATATGATATCGAATTATGGCTATTCATTCCAACCCCCTTTTTTTCTCCTCTGAATTCAAATGAATAAAGGCGAGTGTTTGACATGGAAAAATCACTCTTTGATGCCACTAGCCGTTAGAGGAACTAATACTCCCAACAATGTAAGTTGACATAATGATGACGAGCTAGTTAGAGGTATTGCATCGTTAAATGGTAGACTGTAGGTTATAAATTGATTCTCCAGTATGTGAACAGTTTAGCAGTACTAAATGTAGTACTTTGGATACTTGTTGTACTTTAATGTTATGATTAGAAATTTAGGACAATTTACTTTCAATATGTTTATATATCTAATTTCGCAGGTTTACCAAAATAGCCTTTGGAGAACTAAAGTTAGTTGCTTAGATATTTGTCATGTTATAATGTTATGATTAGAAATTTAGGACAATTTACTTTCAATATGTTTATATATCTAATTTCGCAGGTTAACCAAAATAGGTTTTGGAGAACTAAAGTTAGTTGCTTAGATATTTGTCATGTTATAATGTTTTGATTAGAAATTTAGGACAATTTACTTTCAATATGTTTATATATCTAATTTCGCAGGTTAACCAAAATAGGTTTTGGAGAACTAAAGTTAGTTGCTTAGATATTTGTCATGTTATAATGTTATGATTAGAAATTTAGGACAATTTACTTTCAATATGTTTATATATCTAATTCCGCAGGTTAAACAAAGTAGGTTTTGGGAAACTAAGTCTAGTAATTTAAATATTTGTTATGCTACATTGTTTTGATTAGAAATTTATTTCAAGTAACTTTCAATATGTTTATATATTGAATTCTGTGGGTTAACAAACGTAGGGTATGCTAGTTTAGGAGAACTAAGTATAGTACTTTAAGTAGTTGTCATGATATATTGTTTTGACTAGTTAATCAGGAGTATCTATGTTTTGATGACCAGAGCGAGTAAGAATGCGCCAAGCTTAAATTCTAAATATTATGTCATATATATATTTTTTTATATTTTACATCTTGTTATATTGTTAAATAAACTGGCCAAGGCTAAGTATCTTGTTATCTCCTGTTTTGTTTTTGCGAGGTCCCTGCCTTATATACAAGTTGTTTAAATAATCTAATAGGGAATATTTACTTAACTTGAGTGGTGGTCAATAAGGATCCCTGTGATTTAACTAAATAAATGCCTAAACCATTTAAGCATGGTTGAGGCCTGCAATTACCATTTGACGAGAGAAACCCCTAGCTTGGAAATTGGCCTTGATGAAGGGAAAGTGGACATACGGCCATCTTCATGATCGGGTTAACGATCCCTTTAGGATGCATTAAGGATCCTCAATGGAGAAACAATAGAATACAAGGGTGTGTTTTTATCTCTTGTTTTCTAAGAAGACAGTTTGCATATTTTACTTTTTTGTTTTAATTATGTAGAGAAGAGTGATGGAAGATGATTAGTGGAAAGAAGAAGACGTGATTCATTTGGGCTATTACCTGGAAAATTGATATATACCTACATATAAATATGTAAATTTGTGACAAGAGAATGTTCGCTATGATGAGTGGTAATGGCTTAGTAAGGAGGAATACAATTTTATATTTTATTTTAGCATTTTAAAAGGTGTTTAGTAAGACCATCAATTAATTTTGAATGTCAGTGTTTGCCAGTATGTATAAATATATACGCATGTATTAGAGAAAAACTACATATATACTCTCTTATAAACGCACATAAAAACACACAATGCATGCTCATTCATTTCTATCTTTCTAATGCAATGGCTTGAATAGTAAGTATAATATTTGTTTTACTTTTTTTATAAAAATATATAAATATATCAAAAGTCAAAATTTACATTAATATCAAAATTAGTTTGATACATATATTTTACAATAAAAGGTTTAATTAGATACGTTTTGAGTTTACTTCAATTCTTACATACTTACCTTATGGCACTAGAAACTAGAAAGCCATTGCCACACTTACACAAGTTAGTTCTCTCTTGTCCATCTCATTACATCCTATCCCTATTTTGAGCTAGTTCTACCCAGTCCAACTCATTACACTCTATCCCTATCTTGAGATAGTTCTAACCAGTCCACCTTATTACACCTTATCTCTTTCAGGTATATTCTAATGTTGTCCTTCCATCTGCGCTTAGGTCTTCTAAATGATCTCTTACCATAGGGTTTACGAGTAAAATATGTTTATTATATACTATATGGACATGTGAATCATGTAATATGTGTGTATTTACATATGCGTTTGTAGTTTTTCTCTAATTCATTTGTATACATGTATACATATTGGCAAACACAATTTATTATATACATTTAACTGTACTAACACAGAACATTTAATTATACATTTAAAACTAAATAAATGTATCCTTTTAATTAAAAGGTCACGAAGTTAAAAAAATAATTCTGAATTCATTTTACAATTAAGCCTTTATAATCTTTACATTATATGCTTAGTAAATAGAGGTATATTTACACTAATTTAAAAAAGCGGTTTCAGAAAACTAGCAATCTCGTAGTTTGTATTTAATATTTATAAAAAGTGAACATCTTATGATTTTAAGCTAAGAATTTTTTTTGTTTTAAATAAACCATTTTAGTTATTTCGTCTCAAACTGTTATTCGAAATTTCCTAAATTTGTGTTGTATTTTTGTTGTGTTGGAATCCCAATGTTTCCAGCCTGTGGGCTCGTTAAGTTTTTTATTCAAGCCATATATTTTCCACTACCGGCTTGCTAGGCCTGTTTAGGTTCATATGCCTTATCATCTATCTTAAAACTTGGACAGGCACAACATCCAGTCTCCATCCGTTAATTTATCAAATTGAAATTGTAAAACCACATTTCACCAATGATACATTTTTCGGCCATGCAGGGAATCAAACCCGGGACCCTTAGCTAAGTAGACAGATATGCTACCAACTGAGCTAAGGTGTTGGATAATCTCAATGTTATAGAATATAATTTTAAACTTATACATACTTTGTAAAGTTTTAAAATAATAACCACTCTGATTATTAAAACAATCTAAGTGATAGTAGTTTATTCATGGAAATTAATTGCAGCTAACAGAAAATTATTCATTAATAATTTATAACAAGTATAACTTTCTACCGTCATTTTAAAAAGTAAAATATTTCCAGTAAAAAACAGAAAAATAAACAAATTTCTTTAATGGTTTTATTTCCAGATTAAATCCGCCTCAAAGAGTAATAAAATGATTGATCATAAAGAAATCAACGATTGGTGTGCTTGTCCTCAATATCCACGTATCTAAACTAATGGGGTATGGAAGAGCTAATTAACATATTTAGGATATGTAACCGCAAGTTCATGAATGGAGTGTGAGGAACTATTCAGTACATCCAAATGGGCTTCTAACCCCGACAAGTAATCAGCAAACTAGCTGGACAAGACGAGACTATAGCCTAGTCAACGCTGACATATATTTGCCCACAAACATGGCGGGCTGATGTAAGAGAGCTATTTAGTTACTGTTTAGAAAGGTCTTATCTTCCTGTTTTCTCTTTCTTTCTTCTCACATTCGTTTCTTTTCTTCGATCTCTCTTTTTATCTCTTTGTAACTGTTCTTAACTGGGGTTGATGACATTATTTGTGATTTTGGTAACTTTCTTTTTTTTATACTGAGGTTCCTTTTGGTAGAGGTTTGGTAGGGCTATTAGAACTATTGTATTTTAATACCATACACTTTTCGGTGGTTACATGGTCTAAGGCACTACTCTCGCAGTAGACTAGACTGCCGGTGGCGGGGAGAATGCTATTCGAATCTTATTGGGGTGGACTGGAGGTGGTTTTTTTGAAAATGATTTTTCACTATTATTCCACGCAAATGCGGGTAGACTTCCTAAAAATTTGATCTTCCTAATCCCTAAAACCATTAGTGTAGTTGGTAGGAGAGACTTAGTATAGTTGTTACAATTTTCAAAATAAATTTTTTCGAAATATCTGAATAGTATCAATTTTTTTAAATAACCTAATATTAATGTAGATTTAATTTACAACTATTAGGTGTTAAAATAACAATAGCTTTGTTGGATGTTAAATAATTAAATCAAGTTGATATAAATTCGTTCTGAAAGTGTACATTGACACAGGAAAGGGGTGAGACCTTACATTGGTGTAAAATGTGGAGTTCAAGGGTTTATAGGTAACTTTCCAAAGTTAGATAGAATAACTATACCAATATATAGTCCAGTCAACAAAGTAAAAATAGGGGAAATAATTCGTGTAGTCACAAATTTTTGTACAGTGGTAGGGGGGAGTACCATAAACAACATACTAAAAATCCTGACCAGTGGGGGGTGAGCGGGGGGGTAGGGGAGCGTTTAAAGGTCATTCTTCCACGTTATTCTCGTATAACTCGAAAACCGTGACCTCTAACGAAAAGGTGTTCATGTACAAAATTAATCTACATTAAATTCCCTACAAAAAAGTTCCTATTCATTTTTCTCTAGGATGAATTGTTTATGATATGCAGGGGATGGAATAATCGCGGATTATTAAAAATAGTGTTTTAATGGTATAAAATTAATGTTTAATGTTAAATGAACTTAGTACAGAACAATTACATTACTTATTAAAAACAAACCTCTTATCTTGAATGTGTAAATCTCAAAAATCAACAATTGAATCATCATAATTATCATCATCATCATCATCATCTTGAAGCTCGAGTAAAGGTGCACCATTCGTACATGTACCATGGCACGTGCCGCACACCATGGAGCATGGAATGCCGGCTTTTCGGCATCCACATCGTCCCCCACACCCAGTAGAACATCGGCAAAAGATGTTGTTCAGTGTCGCTTCAGGTGCTACTGGGTCTTTGGTTGTTACAGGGGTGAGTGATCCATCCTCCCCTCGGTTCCATCCCCACTCGGTCGGGGGTAGGGGGTTGTTGAGCCATTGCTGTATCTGTAAGTAAGTAGCAAAACCGCTGTAAGTAACAACAAATAGTGTTGTAAAAATAATTAAATAAAAACAGTAGGTTAGTAAAATTAATATAACTTACCTGTAAATAAACTCTAAAAGAGTGTTGCTGCGCAGCTCCTGTGGTTGGTGGCAGTGAGGCAAGGTCTGTTTTTGGCTTCGTTGATGTGTTTAGGAATGCAGCATACCGGCGTTGATTCAGGTCTTGCTGTTCTGCATTCGCTTGGTAAATTTCTAAAAACATTTTCTCACCAGCCTGTGCGACCTTGTCTGCTGGTGTCGAGGGGTTAGTAAAAATGTCTAATATTGTCTTCATTTTACTAGGAATCTTGCTAAACAGCTTAACCATTCCTCCTTTACTCTTGTTGTAAATGGCGGAGGTGGTGTCACACCCACTAAAGTCATGGAGAAGGAGGATGTTTTCAGCAAAAAGAAGTTGTTGGAGTTTGTTTGTTGAAAACAATGTTGATTCCACCTTGCCCCTGCCCGGCTTCATGAAGTATACGTTACTCCTTGGTCGTGCAAAAGCAATGAGTAAAACAATCAAGTTGACATCTTCCCCTATTATTGTGACAGTGGGATGTAGGGCAGCTTTCTCTAACCTACATCTCACTATAGTGTCATCAGCATCCCCGGTAGCAACTACTGTTTCTATTCCCCTCGCTGCCATTTTGTCACTGAAGAGATGAATAAGCCTGGTTTTGTTATTCTCGTTTGCAAGAAAATGCTCCTGTTGAACAGTGACATTCATGATTTCGTTAAAATTAATGTCAACTGAAGTTTTTGTGAGGCCCCTTCTCTTCTGCTCTTCTCGTTTTGTACTGTTGACGTCGCCATAACCATCGAAAACCACAGTACAGTTTTGACAGTAATGTTTGAGTACATAGGCTATGTATTGATCGCAAAGTACAGAAATCTTGGTACCCATATTCCATTTCACGTGGTGAAGGAGGAAGCCTCCATCTAATACATTGGTGCTCGTTTGTAGATCATGAGTTTCATAATTATCCTCTGGTAGAGCATCGTAGAGAGAAGACTTCTTTCCTTTCCTCACTTCCCCTTCATTAAATAGAGCCAACGGGAATGGAGATAATTCATATTCCATAAGCTGTGCAACATCTTCAGCACTCTTTTTTGCAATGGCAGTTCTTTGGTAAATGGTCAGAGGGTCTACAGTCACTGTTTCACCGTTCACTTATACGGCTTTGCTCATACTAGCCAATGACAACACCACATTCTTCTTAGACTGTTTTATGTCACCAAAATTACAACCAACAAAACTCTGCATGGTTGTGGTACCAATTTCTAGGGCTCGATGACTATTTATTTTTGAGTTTCCGATTATCCCTGTTGACAGAGACATAAGTGAATTTATTTTCGGAAAAGGAGGATGGTCATTGAACCATTCATAAATCTTTGCCCTGTCTTGCCCATCCCTATTTTGCCGTGATACCCGAAAATCAACATGCTGCTCCCCACTTGAAAAAATCACTCCGGTAAATCCTCTATTGACGAGCAGATGGCGGTTGCTCCAGAGGACCCACCAACCCACTTCGTTAGAACCGAATCAGTTATTCCTCTTCCTCGCGTCAGGCCACCTGAGCTTTTCATGGAGTGCATTAGAGTCTGCTCTATGGTCATGTCTGACCAAACTCCTGCCCAACGTGAAGCAGTTCGATTTATGGTGAAATAACCCTTATCTGCAAAGTCCTTGAACACATGTGGGTGGCTAGTTTTCAATGATAGCATGTCTTGAACGTAAAGATGGGTACATTTTGCATATTGAAAATGACCGCTTGCATGGAAGAATGGTATCATTTTCTGAACACAAGCCGAGTGGCCATTCCAATCACCACGGCGCTCAGAATCTATGAACGTCTTCATCAATGAAACCATGTTAAAATATTGCACCCACAAAGCAGCGGTAGGCCCGTTCTTCTCGACACGATCCAACTCATTCTTGAATTTATTTAAAATTGATGCCAACCAAGTATCCCCCTCAACTTTTTGTATAGTAAGATCGTCCATATTGCTCAAAATGCTGATAATCTGCTTCTTTTCTTCTTCAGAGACGCTAGCTTCTTCAAGAACGATCCGAGCTAAAACAGCTTGAACGAGTAAATGTCCTCGGACGGCTGTGCTGAAAGCATGCCCAGTTAAGAACAAACGAAGGAGTTGCTTGACCTCATTCCAGCCAGCCACCTGCCTTCCCTCACGCTTCAGCCCTCCAAACCCCTACCCCCCATATCCCCAGCACACAATTTATCTCTTAATACAGCACTACTGCACTTAGGTGTTGTACAGACATTTAATATTAGGTCTGAACCCACTTCATTTAACACTAAACATTAATTTTATACCATTAAAACACTATTTTTAATAATCCGCGATTATTCCATCCCCTGCATATCATAAACAATTCATCCTAGAGAAAAATGAATAGGAACTTTTTTGTAGGGAATTTAATGTAGATTAATTATTTACATGAACACCTTTTCGTTAGAAGTCACGGTTTTCGAGTTATACGAGAATAACGTGGAAGAATGACCTTTAAACGCTCCCCTACCCCCCCGCTCACCCTCCACCGGTCAGGATTTTTAGTATGTTGTTTATGGTACTCCCCTCTACCACTGTACAAAAATTTGTGACTACACGAATTATTTCCCCTATTCGACCATTTTTGGTCTTCGTTGACTGGACTAATAGTGAAATAAAGATTATTGCAGTATAAGTTAGTCATAATAAATTTTGAAATACTGATATTATACTTGAAAAATAAAATTGAATTATGTTAAATAAAATGTATTATTTAAGTCTTTTGTTTTATTAAATTAAATACAGAATTATTAATGCATAAGCAAACTAAGCAATATTTAATATTAACACTCATGTTCGTTAAAATATCGTAGTAATACTGTTCGTGAATTAGGAATAATATAACAGTCAAAATAATACATTATGAACATAGTTTATATCCAAACCTTAATCTTGCATATCAGTGTCACAATTCATGAGGATGTAGTTATGGCTTCCATTAGTGCATGCTTCATATTCCTACATTTTACATTTAATCCATTGTACCCTCTTCTCTTTAGGCTTAGACGATTGGTTAGAACACATGCAAACTAGACAGAAACACTCATCATCTGAATACTTCTTTGCATATTTGTGTGAGCTATTGTATTTTCCCAAAAACTTTTCATCACTACCAAATTCCAGTTTTCTTTTAATTTAGCTTCTTCAATAACTAAACATTATTTTTCTTGTGTGTCAGTTAGAATTGCGGAATGGCACGTTTTACGTCCTCTAGTTTTCTTTTTTGGTCCTGCCTTGGCAAATGGACGTATATTGCTTGGTCCTATCCCTCTTGAAATAGTGATAGGTGATTTTTATTGATTCCTTTGAATGGGTCATCATTAAATACTGGTGGCAATAGATTGACGAATTTATTAATGTTTCTAAAAGTTGTCGAAATAGGCCTACCTTCAGTTTGTTCAATTTTCACAATAGGTTTGTCAATGGAGGGAGGAGTTTCCGGCCTATCAGTGACAGCTTATAGCATGAAATGCTTATCTGCGAATATTCAAATTTTATAAAGAAAATACAACACAGATAAATTGTACTATTTATTCTCTTTTTACGTGCAAACACCTCTTAAGCCGGGTCCACACTTGCGTCATTCATCCATGATTAATCAACGAATTAATGACTCACGCAAGTGTGAAAAAAATATTCATTTTCATGTATTAATATTCGTTGTGCTTGGCGAGTAACGAACATTGCTCTGCTTAAAGACGGTAGACTATCATACATCAAAGATTACTAATAATCGCCTGAGAGCAGTTCATCCACAAATACAGAATATAAAGTATGTGGGAATAGCAGGAAAAACCAACTGTGAGAGATTCTGCCCCCCTGGAAATAATTAACCCCTCCCTGGAATAAATTCCTCCCTCCCCCCAGATATATTTCAAATCACTTGATATTATCGAATATGAAGCTGAAAGATGGCCTCATATCGAACTCAAATGAGTTCTAGAGGCATTCCATTGTCAAAAATTTGCCGGAGAAGACCCTTCAAATAACTACTAGACTAGTGGCATCTAACTGGCACAAAACGTCAGGGGAAGAAAGCTATAAATAGCTTCCAAGGTTGTCCAAATTTCAAACATGTCTAAGGGAGAACAACTCCAAATAACTTCTAGATGCATGTCATTTTGAAGAATTTTCAGGTAAGGACCACCCAAATAGCATAGTTTCTTATATAACTCAATTTTCAAAATTTTGTAGGTGGAAGACCCCTTAAAAGAATATCTACTTTAGGTATCTAACCATCGTAAAAAATTAAGGTGAGGATCAATCTAAATAGCTTTGAAACGCATCCAAATGTCATAAAATTCTAGGTGATGAACACTTTAAATGGCTTATAAAAGAATATAATTTTTAAAAAAATCCAGGTGAAGAAGACTACTTATAACTTCTATAGTGAGCCATTTTTCAAAAAATTGCTGAAGGAGGGCCCCTCCATTATTATTATTATTATTATTATCATCATCACCGCGTCTTACCCGTTCGGGCTATACGCACGGGCCACTTCAAATAATTTATAAAAAACTATCTGATTTTAAAAAATGAGAGGATTACCATGGTTTAAAACATACATAAGATCAAAATGAGTAAGAAACTATAAAATGGCTTTAAACATAAATATAACATTGTAAGTAACTATGCAATTTACAATTATGACCCCCTTATGAAAATGATCTGGATCCGGCCCTGGTCTCACAGATGCGGTGGTAAAATTAATTATATATCTTAATACCATACCCTTTAAACTAACCACTTTACTGAATGCTTGGTTCACATTATAGTAAAATTTAAACTTAGAATGGTGGGGTGAAGGTTGAATGCTAGGAAAGTAATAGCAACATGGGATTTTTAAGCTTTTACGCTTGCCATGTTTCATAAGATTAGAAATATTGTTTCAAAATAACAAAGATTTCTATTCGAAAGAAAGATGGGATTTTACCTATCTCTATTTGTAATCAAATTGTTTCCAGCCTCTCAACAGATAATATATCTTGAGTTGCACGCTATCACTTAACACCCCGTCCCCCCTAACTAACATTCCATCACTCTGACGCTGACATAGCTCAAGAATAGCCTCAAGTGCAAACATTAAATGGGTAAATAATTGCACTCTGAGAACGTAATGAGACTGCGAATAATGTTGGTTATATTATGACAGCCAAGACAATTATAAAATACTAAGTAAACTGTTGATCCTAATTATAACACCTGCAAGCCAAAAAGAAACGGAATAAGAACTGTAACTTTTTTTTTTTCCTTGAACACACAACGTATCTTACGAAAACAATCGTTACACGGTGCGTTCACAAACCCGCCAACAAAACAAATGTATTTGAAGCTAAAATTATTGCACTTAAATACTAAGCTAAAGTACCTTAACTCCCTAATCCAATATCAGCTTTACCCACAATCCCTAAATAATGGTTTTGAACATTTTCAAGTGAGTTAGGGACATTAGTATATTTATTTTTACCGATGAAGTGTTTTAAAGACAAAGTGATACTTCTCATATTTTATATGTGGGAAGGAAATAATTTCAACAAAATAGTAACAAACAAAATACTTGTTTTAACCAAGAATGTATATAAGCCTTATTCGTTTGAATGAAACCATTCCCACTGTGCTGAATGTGGCGAATACAAGTACTCTCCAATTACAGTGTCAGAACATTCGTGAAAGATGGCATTTAATTATAGTCGGTAATCTAACTCCTTCCTTGAGCCCGAAACATTTGTGTCTTCTCGTTTGCTTTGGTTACAGTTCAACACTAAATTTATGAGAATTTGATTCTTAATTGAAAGCAAGACTTGCCTGAAAAAAATTAATAATAATAATACGACAGTAGAGTAAAACGACAATGAAGGTACACTCCCGGATTACAGGGTATAGTCAAGGACCGAGGCTTCTAAAACTGTTTTGCTCCAATCCTCACTTTAAAACATTAACATAACATAATATTAACATAATGTATTTATTCTACAGTGCTTTTGTAATAAAACTAAAACAATTAGAAAGCCAGCAATATTTGCGTATTTTCGAGCACAAATTTGGTTAAATTGGTGAAATAACTTATTAACCTATTAAATATGAATTTATTAATATAATGGACTTACACTCTTTTGTTTAACACCGCGTCTTATTTTTAGGTCATACGCATATATACTAATTACGTCAGTGAGTTAGAGATATGTAAGGTTGGTTTTAGAAAAAGTGTACCCTCATTTGCAAGGAAGGAAATTTTTTTTTAAACCCAACCAGGACATGAACACCCATTTCCCTGTCATCGGTAGTCTAGTCCAATGCGAGAGTAACGCCTTATACCATGCGGCCACTAAAACAATGTGGTTTTACATTTGATGATATGAATAATAGTCATGTGAAATATAATTAGGGTAAGTTCATAAAATAATATAATAGCTTAACTTAATTTTAAAAGACTGAGTTTCTTATTGTTTTAAATATAAGGTTCAGTTCTGGGAAATTATGTTAGATCTGGCCATAACATTTTAAGTTACAGGAAATGTTCGATATGATTGTAAATATTCTAAACAATTTTTTGAAATCACCGCATCTTACTACCCGTTCATTTTATGAGCCTATGTAATAATTATGCTAATGGGCTTGGAATGAGGAATGTTGAATCCTAACTAATATTATAAATGCGAATGTAAGTTTGTTTGTTTGATTGTTACGCTTTCACGCCTAAACTACTCGACCGATCATCATAAGATTTTGCATACACGTTGTCATGGGTACAGAAAAGGACATAGGGTACCTTTCATCCAGAAAAAAAGTACTGTTCCCGAGGGATAGAAAAAAAAACTTTTAGACGATCGTCCGGCATAACAACTCGGCCTACTGATATGAACATGAATTGCAACATGATGCCTTGAGTACAAAAAAAAGGACCTGCGGTATCCCGGAAGAGAATCTGATATCCCGAATTAAAATCTATTCTCGAGTTATTTTAGGCACATCTATCATAAAATGATTAATAAAAATCTGTTCCCAAGTTATTTTAAGCACATCTATCTTAAAATTTTTAAAAATAATTACATTCAGCTAATTAAGCTTTGTCTGTTCACTCCGTTATGGTAAATGACAAAAGTGTCGAAAGAAGTTTGGTATTATAATGTGATGAGCTCAAATAAAAACATTATTTTTAATAAAATGCCTTTAACGTTTAGTACTATAACAACTCGATAGATGGCGTGGTATCGATTTGTACTATTTAATGTACTAAGATTTCATTACTCCCAAAATCCGATAGATGGCGCTGAGCACATTTTAAAGCGCTGTATAGTTTTGTATTATCTATGGCTATTTTAAAATCATAATTAAGAAGTTTGGAGAAAGGGAAGAAAGGGAGTTGGAGGACCGTATCGATGGGAAATAACAATACATGTTTGCGATTCATTTGTTTACAAACATTGATTTGTTACCGTTTATTCATTTTTGTTTAGACCTAATTTAATAATATTGTAATTGTTTTACGTTTTCAGTTTATATTGTTAATTTTACCTTGAGTGATAGTTTATCATTTATTATTTTTAATTTAGTTATCTTACTTCTAATCATATTTTTTTACCATTAAGGCAATAGTTTGTTTTAATATTTAAGTTAGCTTTTTTTTTTCTTAAAAAAGTTTTTATTTTTATTTTTGAAATGCCTTGCAAACGTAATTCTAACTTATCCAGGAGCTCTTCGTGAGCCCGGGCCGCTAAAATTGCTCAATTCCAAGAATTCTCAGTTCATGCCGAATTAAGGTGGCAAGGACAAGCGGAGCGACAAGCTGCTTTGAGAGCTGATGAGACACCTTCTCAAAGCCAGAAAAGACTGGAGGACAAAGCCAACCACCAGGCTTCTATGAGAGCATCTGAGAACCCCTTCAAACACAATTGCGTTTGGAGTTACAAGCCGAACGCCAGAGAGCTCTGAGAGCTACTGAAACGCTCCTTCAAACGCAGATCCATTTAGATGTACAAGCTGAACGCCAAGCTGCTTTGAGAGCAACTGAGAAGACGCCTCATAAAAAGCAGCACCCTTTGTATGAACAAGCTGAACGCCAGAGAGCTTTGAGAGCTAGTGAGACACCCATTCAAACGCAGCTCCATTTAGAAGAACAATCCCAGCGGCAGGCAGCCTTAGAGTAACAGAAACTACACAACACTCGCATGCGAGAATAATCGTTCATGCAGAAATGCAAACCGAACGCCGACGAACTTTTATGCGTAACAGTTGGTCCATATTTAATAATTCTGGATTTGAATACGATCCTCTAATTGATTACAAAAATCATACTTTAATTAATGTTGGTTTGATGAATAAAAAATGCCAGTTTTGTGATGATTTAAAATGGAAAGATGAGACCGCAGGGATGTGTTGTTCTAATGGCAAAATTTAGCTTCCTTTACTTGGTGAACCAGAATAGCCTCTGAAAACTCTATATTTATATGATACAAATGGATCACGGCACTTTTTAAATAGAATTAGAAAGTATAACTTATGCTTTCAAATGACATCTTTTGGAGTAGATAAGGAGATAAAAATGTCCGGGTTTTCACCAACCTTTACCATACAAGGTCAGATATATAATCAAATTGGTTCACTTTTTCCAACAGATAACGAACAGCATAAATTCTTGCAAGTTTATTTTATGGGTGATGAAGAAAATGAAGTAAACCGTCGTTGCCTATACATTCAAGGATTTGAAAGAGATACGGTATTAAAAATTCAAAATGTTACATAACCACAACATTTTGATAAATACCTTTAAAACCGCAATAAAGAACTGGCCTCAAGAAGATTATAAGGTTGTCATACATGCTGATCGAACTCCACGTGGTGAACATGAGAGGCGCTACAATGCACCCACAATTAATGAAGTTGCTGTCCTGGTGGGTGGCGACCAGTTCTCTTTACGAGACATAGTGTTACGAGCACACGATAATATACTTACACGCGTAGCCGATACTTATAAGTTTTATGATACTTTGCAATACCCATTAATTTTTAGCAAGTGACAGTCGGGATACCATTTTGATATTTCACTCATTAATCCCACTACAAAACAGCTAGTTCCCAATAAAAAAGTTTCATGCATGGATTTTTACGCCTATCACATGATGCTGCGAGAAAATAACTTTAACCTCCTTCCGCGGTCAAGACAGCTTTTTCGCCGATTTTTAGTAGATATGTACATCAAAGTAGAAAGTGAACGTCTTCGTAACATTTCTTTAAACCAGAAAAAACTGTTAGCTGAAAATTACATTCACCTGCAAGATGCAATTAGCACGGATGTTAATATAAACCCCAACAATTTAGGCAGAATGGTTATTCTTCCCTCTACTTTTGTGAACAGCCCCCACTATATGCATGAATACACACAAGACGATTTCGCCTATGTGAGCACTTACCTGACCTATTCGTGACTTTCATCTGCAATCCCTCATGGAAGGAAATAACAGAAGAGCTTATGCCTGGGCAAAGAGCTACTGACCGACATGACTTAGTTGCCCGCGTGTTCCGTTTAAGGGTCCAAAAACTAATGAATGTTATTACAAAGGGAAAAGTATTTGGAAACGTCCAGTGCCACATGTATTCCATTAAATGGCAGAAACGAGGACTGCCACATGTGCACATTCTTATTTGGTTGTAAGAAAAGCTGCGTCCCAACCAAATAGATAACATAATAAGCGCCGAGATTCCGGATCCAGAACAAGATAAGGATTTGCACGATACTGTAGTCAGAAACATAGTTCATGGTTCCTGTGGGGCACGCAATCCAGCATCGCCTTGCATGAAAAATGGAAAATGTACAAAAAAAATCCCCCAAGAGCTGCTAAAGGAAACAGTGTACAATGATAACGATTATCCTTTATACAGAAGAAGGCCCCCGAAGATGGTGGTAGAAGTGTTACGATTCAGACTCGCTGTGGGGTGGTCCAAACTTTTGATAAGAGCTGGGTTGTGCCGTATTCGCCCATTCTATGTAAAATATGTATTGCCCACATTAATGTAGAAGCCTGCAACTCTGTTCGTGCTATTAAATATATTTTCAAATACATTAATAAAGGGAGCGATCAGGCGATCTTCAATCTGCGAACTAAGGTGTAGCGCAAACACTTAATGAAGAACAAACCTATCAAGCAGGGTGATATGTCAGTAGTAAAGAAGCAGCGTGGTGGCTCCTTGGTTTACCCTTAAACCAAATACATCCGACTGATACACATCTTGCCGTACACTTAGAAAATGGACAGCGTGTTTTCTTCAATGAGAGTAATTTCCAGGAAAGGATTTCATCACCTCCTAAAACCACATTAACTGCCTTTTTACAGCTTTGTCAGACAGATACTTTCACTAAATCATTATTGTAATCCCAAGTCCCCCATTATTATACATGGAACACCTAAAAAAGAATTGGAAACGCCGCGTTCAAGGTACGCCTGTTGAAGATTTGCCAGGGGTTAAATCATCAGATGCTCTTGGTCGTGTCTACACCGTCCATGTAACGAACTTTGAATGTTTTTGTCTGCGCATGTTATTGCATCATGTTAGAGGTCCAACTGGCTATAGAGACCTTAAAAATTGTCAATGGTCAGGAATGCGGAACATATAGAGAAGCATGTGAAGCTCAACGTTTGTTAGAGAATGATAACCACTGGGACGAAACTATGGAGGAAGCCGTGCAATGCCGATCACCAGACAAAATCAGGGAACTTCACGCAACCCTCATATCATCTTGCTGTCTTTCCAATCCTCAAACGCTGTGGGATAAGTACAAAGAGTACATGGTGGAAGATATTTGGCTGCGGCTACATTAAGTACATTCAGATATGACTTTTAATGAGCACATCTACTACGAAGCACTGACTAAAATGGAAAACAAGGTTAAGACAATTACGGGGAAGAAGCTTCAAGATTCTGGAATGGTAAGCCCTCGACGATCAGATGAAAATGACTTAAACGATGACATTACTCGGGAATCAAAGTATGATTTCACAGCATTGCAACAGAAAGTAACCGAATTAGTTTCTCGGTTGCTTCCAGAACAAAGTCACGTATATCAACAGGTGTTACGTCAAGTAGAGTAAAGGAATGGTACACTCCTCTTTCTAGACGACCCTGGAGGAACCGGGAAAACGTTTTTGCTGAAATTATTATTGGCATTCATAAGAAAACACCAAAAAATTGCTGTTGCTGTGGCTTCCTCCAGTATAGCAGCTACACTACTGAACGGCAGCCGTACTGCACATTCCGTTCTAAAATTTACATTAAATCTTGCACTCGCAAAGGAAGAGTCACCCATCTGCAATTCCAGCAAAAATATCTCTTAAGGTATGATGCTAAAAACAATGTAAACTTTTAGTGTGGGACGAAATTACGATATCTCACAAAAAGGCTATAGAGGCGTTAAACCGAACTCTTCAGGACTTGCGAGACAGTATAGATATTATGGGAGGAATGGTAGTTTAACTGGCTGGTGACTTCCGACAAACTCTACCGGTGATCCAGAGGGGCACACATGCAGATGAAATCAAAGCCTGTCTCAAGTGATCAAGATTTTGGGCAAAAATTAAAAAATTCAGCCTAACAACGAATATGAGAGTCCACCTTTATAATGACGTAGATTCAGGACATTACGCAGAGACACCATCGAAAATTGGCGATGGACGTTTGGATACGGATGCTGAAGGTTTTATATTACTTACAGGGGTATTCTGTAATTTGGTGGAAAATGATGTGAAGCTCATTGCTAAAGTTTACCCAGACTTACAACTAAATTTTAATTGTGATCACTAGTTGAGTGTAAGAGCAATTCTTGCACCAAAAATGATATCGTTAACAAAATCAACACTGACATTTTGAAAGAATGCAGGGAGAAATAAAGTAGTATTTGTCAATAGATACAATCATGGACACAGAACAGAGCACTTCATATCCCGCTGAGTTTTTTAATTCTCTGGAGCTATCAGGTGTACCCTCGCATAAACTACAATTGAAATTAGGTGTGCCAATTATGCTTATGCGAAATTTAAATACAACCCGATTGTGTAATGGGACGAGGCTTCAGATTACACAATTAGGAAGAAATATAATCTTTGCAACCATTTTAACATGTGTGGAGAAAGGGGAAAGTGTAATCATACCGTGAATCCCAATAATCCCCACTGACCTACCATTTCAATTCAGAAGACTCCAGTTTCCAATCGAACTTAGTTTTGCTATTACTATTAACAAAGCGCAAGGGCAAACATTGCAGGTATCAGGGGTGCATTTGGAAAAGCCATGTTTTTCCCGTGGCCAGCTATATGTAGCATGTTCGCGTGTGTCCAATGCCCAGAATTTGTATATATTTGCGCCAAATGGAAGGACATACAACATAGTTTATAGGAGCGTCCTAAAATAATTATCTATTCTGTTCCCATGATTGCAACGGCCAAGAACAAGCGGAGTAGATAAAGGATGTTAATTAACTGTAGGTAAAATTTAAGATGGAGTGGGATTTTCAATTCGCGGCAAGGTATAACCTATGACTATGACACTCCGCTACTTCTTTTCTACTCCTTGACTTAATCCTTATTTATATTGTGTAGTTTGTATGTTTCTTTATCTCTACCTGTATTGACCAAAAACCTGAATAAGTTCATAGTTTTTATTTTCATATACTTCTTGTGTCGACCGACAACCTGAATTTATTGACAAAAAGACATTAACGCGAGTGAAGCCTTGGGCAAAAGCTAGTTTATAATAAGTATACCCACATTTGTGTAGAGAGAGGGTGGGAAATAAATTAGGAATACCATCCTCATTACACCTGACCGAAATCAAAAACTTTTACTCCTTCATTGGCAGTCTGGTCTATAGCAAGAATGACTTCTTAGACCATGCTGCCACCTAAGCGGGTCTAAATAAATAAATGTCGCTTTTGATGTCATACCATGTTCAGAACTTTAATAAGCCTTTCTTTCTTAACATTTGTTTAATTAGCTTACCAATAAGGATTTATTAAAATTTGTACTACGCATTCATGCTTTTAAAAAAATCAGTTATATGTGTGTATTATATAATTAAGAGTTTGAAGAGGTATGTTGACTAGTCCATGGCCCCAAAAGATAAACATGATAGTCTAGGGGTCAGCCCATGTCCTGTTGGGAAATTTACATATAAAGTATTTCTTTTCAGATATCATTAAATATGTGTTTAATGATGTTTTTCATCTTGAGTACATGACCTGAATACCTTAAGTTTTTTTAATGGCTGCCAAATATGGTACATGGCTTTAAACATATAGCACCACTCAATGCGTAATGTAACCAAGTTTGGTATCAAATGAAAGCTCTTATTCGTGGAAATGAATCTGATCAAATGTTATTTACATATGTTCACATACATTTGAGTGAAATGAAAAATATTGTTTGTTCACAAGTATTTTATTTATTATGTATATTGAGCAGTTTCCTGTACACTTGCAAAATCTTAAATATGAAATTTCTTTTCTGTGACATGGGCAGACTGGGTTTCTGAAACATTTTTTGTGAGTGCAGAGATGTGGTAATTCACCAGAAATTGTTTCATGGTGACTTGGAGCTGCAGCTCACCATCAAAACAATGTTGGAAGAATGGGGGCTGTATCAACAAATCCATGGTACCACCTGTAACATTGCAAAAAACCTCATTTGTTGTGTACGCCTAGCCTGGAAGAAGGTGGCGTGAGCTTCTCTACATTGAGCCTTTTCAATTGATGATACTGGTGGTCCCGAAGTGAAATTTGATGTTATAATTCCAAAAAAGAAACTCTTTTGCGCCCATCATTGTTTCACTGAGATATGTTTTACCAAAGGTTTGTAATAGATTTGGTGACAGTTCACCATGCTCTAAAGCTGTAAGTTTTGTCCCATATTTGCTTGTCATGTCACATCCAGTGATGGAATTTAAGGCTGGTAGAGTTTCAATCAAGCTGTGCTCAAGGACTTCCACAAGTTTATGAATCGGCACTGCACGTGATGCAATATCCTTTCCACTGAGAACTCATATCTCAGACAATCCTTCCTTTTTTTAAAAGTATTAAAGAAATGATAGACTACACATACAAATAGATCAGTGCCTGAAGATGCTATCACAATGCGCTCTAAATTTCTATCAACTTCATGATGTAGGCCTACACGAATAAGAAGCCGCTCATCAGCCTCCTCCAGGTCAAATTGAAAAGATGATGTCTTATTTCATACCATTTTCAAGAAGTATGCTTGTCTGTCCATCCTCACCGTATCCACCAATATAAATAGGCTTAACACTGAAATCATTGTATTCTATTAGATATTGAGTGAATAAATGCTCCAACTGGTATTTATTACTTGAAGATGCCCGGAACGCATCAATATCTTTTGGAAGAGGAGTATCCACTCCATCAATATTAATGTTAATTGGACGAGTGGCTCTTCTTTGTTGTTCAGATGAATTAACACTATATTCTTAGTATATATTAAAGAATATGTAAATCCTCGAAGAGTTTAGAGCAATCGCTTTTAATCTCTGAATTATGAGCTTTGTAAAGTCCCCAAGAGTCTTTATAGAATTATACATAGCTGCTTTAGTATAGCGGTGGTGTGATATGAAGGAGGAGGCGTTTTGAAAGTTGATTCTCTAAGATCTTTCTACAGTTCTTGTACCAAACTAGCCTTATTGGTTTTTTTAGAAATCCATCTTTTGTTAAAAAGAACGAAGTAGAAACGAGTTCATAACATAGAAACTGACCAATGGAGTATCCTCTTTCTCGTGCAACATCAATTAAATGTAGGGCATCAGAAATCTCATTTTTCTCATGTTTTGCTGATGATTGGGCATCTCCATCTTAGTCACTTTATCGAAGAGCTTCTTGGACTTATCAATTAATATTTCTTCCTTGAATAGTTTGCATGCTGTTCCTACCGTTTTATAACTTGTAAACTTGAAGTTCTCCTCATGTTCGTCAAAATGTTTACTAGTGACAATGTTGTACAACTTGTCTTGTGCATTATTTAAATCTAACGGTTTTTTTCGTTCAGTGATGAAATAAATGATGCCTCCAATGCTTTCCTCATCTGAATTAGTTAAAGTGGGTAAAATCTTTACTCCTCATCGTCTTAGAGACCCCACATCTTTTTATAGAACTGACTAATGCATAGTTTATTATGTTTAATGACATATCTTTGTGACACTGCTTGTTTCTGACGAATAAGTCATATGATGCCTCCATGACCCTTAGCAGGGTTATTATAGACCCACTATAGAGCTTGGTTCATTCTGACACAACTAAATTTTCTGGTTCCATGTTGAGCACTAAAGCTGCCCTTCTTGAAAGACGCATAAAGTTTGTGATGTAATCCTTCCAGTTTCTTGCAATCTTCTAGATATACAGACCCCCGGCTTGCGTAATTTATTTCTACATATGAAAGAACAAAGGAAGTGCTCTTTGAAATGTTAACACATGTAAATCTCAGTTTCCCTCTCGGTCTACCCATGTCAGATTGAAGTGCCCATTGTATTTTATGAATAGTATTATACGCCCTAATTTAAGTGCTATTATTATGAATGAGATGCTAAAATATGATAAAGTGTGATTCGTTGCATTGCCATGAATAAGAGCTTTCATTTGATACCAAACTTGGTTATATTACGAGTTAAATGCTGTTAAACGTTAAAACCATGTATTATATTTGCGGCTATTTTAAATAAAACTGACTACATTCAGTTCATGTATCCAAGATAAAAAAAAACATAACTAGACTTCATTTAATAATATCTGAAAGGAAACCCTTTATGCATAAATTTTCAACAGGACATGGGCCACCGCCCTCTCCCCCACTACGATTAGAGAAATAATTTAATCAGATGATTGTATAGACCTTCCCATACATATGATCAATCCTAAAGCGTTGAGGGCATCACCTTCTTGAAGGAACATGAACTCACGCTATTTATTATGGGAACGGCAGTGCTAAGGCTTCAAATCAACTCAAACAATTCACACTAATCTTAAAATTTGATTTAATCAAAGTTATAAAATCATATGTTCTAACCTTAACCTCCTTGATCTTAACAATCTAGACTCTTATGAGCCTGACGTGACCTGGTGGTCTAGTGTAAGGTGTCAGACTTCTGTGCTGGCGGCCGGGGTTCAATCCTCGGTCCCGGCCAAATTTATCTGATTTCCAAACCCTTCCTACACCTCTGACAAGATATCTTGTGAATGTGTGGGATGCCAGGCCGCCACCGTGGTTCGGATTCCACGCTAAACTGTAGGTCCTTCATTTCATCTCACAATCACCCTGCCATTACACATTAGCGTAAGTGCGTATAACCCGAACGGGTAGTAAGAGCGGTGCTAAAATAATAATAATAATAATAATAATAATAATAATAATAATAATAATAATAATAATGAGCCTGACACCTTAAACTACCATGGTGGGTAGTATAGTTGTAATTTTTAACTACTAAGTTTAAGGAGTAAGATGAGTAGGAAAGTTTGGAGAAATGACACCTTAAAAAGCGTGACGGAAGGATGGAGAAATAGACCATGAAAATAACAATGTGAATAATAGCTTTATGGTACCCACTATGTAACGAAATGAGCCCGACTTCTCAGTCTACGACTACTGCTGTTGGTAGGTTCCTGCAATAAAAGACAACAAACAAATTTATAAAAACGTTTCTTTTACCACCGCGTCTTACTACAGTCTCGGGCTGTATGCACCTGAAAAATACATTCATGTAGGTTGAGTAAGGATAAATTTTGAGGAAGTGGGCCCGCATTTTTGTAAAGGAATAGTGTAAAACCATTTATGAATAGTCCCCCTCATTACACCCAACCGGGATCCAAATCCAAATCATCCCGTCATCGAAAGTATATCTGAAGCGATGTTAATGACTTAGATCATTCAACCACCGAATTGGGTAAAACAAATTAGTTAAAATCATGTATGTCAAAATGGAAAGCAACACAGTAGTAACAAACATACATACAGAGAGCCAATCAAAGATATAATTAATGAAACAGGTTTAGAGAAAAAGTACATAGAAAATGCACTTGATACAGTCAAAAAACTCCCATGTAAAAATTAACTTACTATTCCGACTACAATTTTTTTTAATGAGTACTTTCTGGTGAAGTAGAGAGTTATACTTTATTTATTTTTTGTTGCAAGGGATCTTATTATCTTTTATTTACCTCTTTCGAATTCTAAGTCAAAGAGAATTTTAATTGGCGTTATATGGGGAAAGATTTGTAATACAATATTTTTAATTGGCATTCTTTTCTAGTTTTAATGATATATTTATTTTTTTACCATGCGATTGTTTAACAGATCATTTCAGCAGCAAAATGATACACGCCACATTTACTTAAAGTTCTACGAAAAAACATGTCTCTTAAGCAATGATTTTCATGATGACTGTTTTAATTGGTTAAGATAATTTAGATACAAGCAAATAATAACCTTGATATCAAATAATAATAGTACTTATTTATTTGGCTCTGGTAATATTACATACTTGATGTCCAAGGGGGTATTGGGTTTGTATCAAGTTTAGTGAAAATACTTTGTTTATTATTTTATTTTTAATGGAAGCATATAAAATAAATTATGTTTAAATTGTAATATTTAGCTTTATAATTAAGCTTTTTCTAATAAGTTGTACAATATTTGTTACTTTTATTTAATTTTCATATATATATTTTTAATAAATGGCTTGGTAGTTTGTGTTTTTTAATGTGTTTAACCATATTTATAGCACCAAACATTATTTTTTAATCTTTTTAAGATGTTTGACCCGTTCACTCCAACTAAATTCCGAAACAGGAATATAATCACGTGCATATTTACATATTAATTCTATCTACCCTCAATGTTCTAAACTGGACGTCTCACACTATGGCCCTATGTTAAAAGCTATACCATAGTGAAACTAGTCTTGATAGCATTGTTATATTTAATTGTAAACAAAGTGTACTTAGAAGTCAAATTATTTAATATTTCAAACATCATAATCTTTGTATATTTATTTTATTAAATAGGGTAAAAAGGATAAACTAGGTGCAGTTAGGTTTTCTCTAATCATTTTCACACTTTCCCTTCAAAAATGTTTTTTTTTCTACCTTCTAATTTTATCTTTGCTAAAGTATAAATGAGGATACCCGGATGGGTAACATGGCACTTAATATAATAAAATACAAAGTATATACTCATGTATTTTTGCAGTGGCGCTTTGGTTAGCACTAAATACGCCGACTAAATGAACATGGAAAATATACATGATTGGTTAACACTTGAAAGCTTGAAATTCAAATGCATGTTGACATAAGAGTTTAATAGAACAAACAAAGCAAGCAATTACAAGGTAAACATCAGAGCACAATCCATCATTTTCAATATTGACCTATTGAGTAGGTCAACATACCTAACATACCAATAAGATAATAATGTACACGCTCATAGATATAGCTCGGTGTGAAACGCCATTGGTTTAATAATACAATTAAACTCAGCTTGTTTTATAAACTATCACCTAACTCTTAAAAGAGGTATAATCATACTTCCCAGAGGGAAAGACAGAACTGAGTTTATTTACAGTTACTCCCCGACGGGAGACACGGGCTAAAAACACAATACAGTAGTAATAGTAAATTTGTTGCAACAGACATCTAAAGGATAATGACTGATGATCAGGGCTGAGCCAGAACTTACTCAAATTCTAATACAAACAACCCTATTTTAAGAGGTGAGAACGATATATGCCAGTGACCCAATTAAATTAGTTACATAAGTTACATAGAATTGTCTATTTTTCCCGGTCATAGAAACACCGGACCAATATTTTAGGGAATATTGTCATTCAGGATTTTAGGCCTCCATACAGTAAGGGCTGGCTAGTAACCAATTAGTATAACCAGGGATCTTGAGTTAAACCACACCTAACCTAGGTGCCAACCACATAACAAACATAGGGTATTATCTATCAACAAGGTATCATGCCGCACCTGAAGGGAGTCAGACACTGAACATCAAATAGGGCGCAAACCTCTCCAGAAGGGCAGTAACAAACCCACAAGTGGCACACAGTAATTAGGTGAACAACAATGTACAAACATCTAATAGAATGCGAACCTCGCCAGAAGGGCAGTAACAAACCCACAAGTTGCACACCGCAATCAGGTGAACAACAATGCGTGAAGTGCCAGTGTTCTACAAGAATAACTAACCATTATCTGACTATGTCCTTACATCGGGCCTAGAACAATCTAATCTCCCCCTTACCCGCCTGATGGCACAGCAGACCACAACACAGTCACACAGGCCAAGGAGTGAGACACATTTCAATGAAACTATAGGTCTTAAGGACCAAGTAGAAAAACAAGAGATGCGTATAATCTCTCATTACATGCTCAACATGACTTTGCCTATGAAAACCTAACTATATTATAAATTTAAATAGTTAATATGCTCAAGAGTGACAGACACTCTTAGATTATATTAAAAATCCCTTTTACTTTACATAATACAACTTAGTGCCTCATACTCCCTTCTAAATAAAAGTTTATAATTTATGACAAGTTATTTCCGTCTGTCCGGTGAGCTTGACGGCACCATCATCGTGCCCACAATGTCTTGTTTTACTTTAGATCAGAGAGACGTCGGTCGAAGAATATTATATTGGAACTGTAAATTGTTTCCAGCGGACCGAAATTTTTTATACTGGTTGAACAGACAAACCACTGGCAAAGGGGAGGGGGGTTAGAAGCACCTCTAGACTTTAAGAACAGCACGTAGGCACCAGGCCATGACGTACACACCCTCATGAGCCACGATGAAATCCACTCTGTTCGTTTGATGGTCTAGTTGAGTCGAGTATAGTGTTGAATGGAGGCCTGTGTGTGTCCATGCTACTCTTCCAACGGAGCCGTTCTTACCCAGAAATGTTCCCGGGGCATGATACTTAACAAATTATGTTATAACATTAATATATATATTTAGATATCCATATTATTTTATTACGTGAAATGATTTTTTCTAGCTGATATAGTTTGTACGGGCAAGGACTGGTGAGCCCATTACATTTCATCCACTAGTACCAGTGGGGATGAGGAAAGAGGCTCCAGTATCGTCTGGTGTGGTCTGCAGTATATGGAGAGGTTGCGGTTAGAATCACAGCTGGGTGAATTGAGATGATTTTCTCAAATGATTGTATTAATCTCCCTCCAAGCAAGTGCAGACACACCTCCTCTAAGATTAAGTTTCTCCAGATGCTGATGGTAGGAGACTCGGGTTTGGATCCTGGT
>JBCFYV010000935.1:1280852-1308529 GCA_039000515.1 Timema cristinae | reverse complement strand
ATTTCAAATCACTTGATATTATCGAATATGAAGCTGAAAGATGGCCTCATATCGAACTCAAAATGAGTTCTAGAGGCATTACATTGTCAAAAATTTGCCGGAGAAGACCCTTCAAATAACTACTAGACTAGTGGCATCTAACTGGCACAAAACGTCAGGGAAGAAAGCTATAAATAGCTTCCAAGGTTGTCCAAATTTCAAACATGTCTAAGGGAGAACAACTCCAAATAACTTCTAGATGCATGTCATTTTGAAGAATTTTCAGGTGAGGACCACCCCAAATAGCATAGTTTCTTATATAGCTCCATTTTCAAAATTTTGTAGGTGGAAGACCACTTAAAAGAATATCTACTTTAGGTATCTAACCATCGTAAAAAATTAAGGTGAGGATCAATCTAAATAGCTTTGAAACGCATCCAAATTTCATAAAATTCTAGGTGATGAACACTTTAAATGGCTTATAAAAGAATATAATTTAAAAAAAAATCCAGGTGAAGAAGACTACTTATAACTTCTATAGTGAGCAATTTTTCAAAAAATTGCTGAAGGAGGGCCCCTCCATTATTATTATTATTATTATTATTATTATTATTATTATTATTATTATTATTATTATTATTATTATTATTATTATTCTCACGCGTCTTACCCGTTCGGGCTATACGCACGGGCCACTTCAAATAATTTATAAAAACTATCTGATTTTAAAAAATTGAGAGGATTACCCTGGTTTAAAACATACATAAGATCAAAATTAATAAGAAACTATAAAATGGCTTTAAACATAAATCTAACATTGTAAGTAACTATGCTATTTACAATTATGACCCCCTTATGAAAATGATCTGGATCCGACCCTGGTCTCACAGATGCTGTGGTAAAATTAATTATATATCTTAATACCACACCCTTTAAACTAACCACTTTACTGAATGCTTGGTTCACATTATAGTAAAATTTAAACTTAGAATGGTGGGGTGAAGGTTGAAAGTAATAGCAACATGGGATTTTTAAGCTTTTACGCTTGCCATGTTTCATAAGATTAGAAATATTGTTTCAAAATAACAAAGATTTCTATTCGAAAGAAAGATGGGATTTTACCTATCTCTATTTGTAATCAAATTGTTTCCAGCCTCTCAACAGATAATATATCGTGAGTTGCACGCTATCACTTAACACCCCGTCCCCCCTAACTAACATTCCATCCCTCTGACGCTGACATAGCTCAAGAATAGCCTCAAGTGCAAACATTAAATGGGTAAATAATTGCACTCTGAGAACGTAATGAGGCTGCGAATAATGTTGGTTATATTATGACAGCCAAGACAATTATAAAATACTAAGTAAACTGTTGATCCTAATTATAACACCTGCAAGCCAAAAAGAAACGGAATAAGAACTGTAATTTTTTTTTTCCTTGAACACACAACGTATCTTACGAAAACAATCGTTACACGGTGCGTTCACAAACCCGCCAACAAAACAAATGTATTTGAAGCTAAAATTATTGCACTTAAATACTAAGCTAAAGTACCTTAACTCCCTAATCCAATATCAGCTTTACCCACAATCCCTAAATAATGGTTTTGAACATTTTCAAGTGAGTTAGGGACATTAGTATATTTATTTTTACCGATGAAGTGTTTTAAAGACAAAGTGATACTTCTCATATTTTATATGTGGGAAGGAAATAATTTCAACAAAATAGTAACAAACACAATACTTGTTTTAACCAAGAATGTATATAAACCTTATTCGTTTGAATGAAACCATTCCCACTGTGCTGAATGTGGCGAATACAAGTACTCTCCAATTACAGTGTCAGAACATTCGTGAAAGATGGCATTTAATTATAGTCGGTAATCTAACTCCTTCCTTGAGCCCCGAAACATTTGTGTCTTCTCGTTTGCTTTGGTTACAGTTCAACACTAAATTTATGAGAATTTGATTCTTAATTGAAAGCAAGACTTGCCTGAAAAAAATTAATAATAATACGACAGTAGAGTAAAACGACAATGAAGGTACACTCCCGGCTTACAGTGTATAGTCAAGGACCGAGGCTTCTAAAACTGTTTTGCTCCAATCCTCACTTTAAAACATTAACATAACATAATATTAACATAATGTATTTATTCTAGAGTGCTTTTGTAATAAAACTAAAACAATTAGAAAGCCAGCAATATTTGCGTATTTTCGAGCACAAATTTGGTTAAATTGGTGAAATAACTTATTAACCAATTAAATATGAATTTATTAATATAATGGACTTACACTCTTTTGTTTAACACCGCGTCTTATTTTTAGGTCATACGCATATATACTAATTACGTCAGTGAGTTAGAGATATGTAAGGTTGGTTTTAGAAAAAGTGTACCCTCATTTGCAAGGAAGGAATTTTTTTTTAAACCCAACCAGGACATGAACACCCATTTCCCTGTCATCGGTAGTCTAGTCCAATGCGAGAGTAACGCCTTATACCATGCGGCCACTGAAACAATGTGGTTTTACATTTGATGATATGAATAATAGTCATGAGAAATATAATTAGGGTAAGTTCATAAAATAATATAATAGCTTAACTTAATTTTAAAAGACTAAGTTTCTTATTGTTTTAAATATAAGGTTCAGTTCTGGGAAATTATGTTAGATCTGGCCATAACATTTTAAGTTACAGGAAATGTTCGATATGATTGTAAATCTTCTAAACAATTTTTTGAAATCACCGCATCTTACTACCCGTTCGTTTTATAAGCCTATGTAATAATTATGCTAATGGACTTGGAATGAGGAATGTTGAATCCTAACTAATATTATAAATGCGAATGTAAGTTTGTTTGTTTGATTGTTACGCTTTCACGCCTAAACTACTCGACCGATCATCATGAGATTTTGCATACACGTTGTCATGGGTCCAGAAAAGGACATAGGGTACATTTCATCCAGAAAAAAAGTACTGTTCCCGAGGGATAGAAAAAAGAACTTTTAGACGATCGTCCGGCATAACAACTCGGCCTACTGATATGAACATGAATTGCAACATGATGCCTTGAGTAAAAAAAAAAAGGACCTGCGGTATCCCGGAAGAGAATCTGATATCCCGAAATAAAATCTATTCTCGAGTTATTTTAGGCACATCTATCATAAAATGATTAATAAAAATCTGTTCCCAAGTTATTTTAAGCACATCTATCTTAAAATTATTAAAATAATTACATTCAGCTAATTAAGCTTTGTCTGTTCACTCCGTTATGGTAAATGACAAAAGTGTCGAAAGAAGTTTGGTATTATAATGTGATGAGCTCAAATAAAAACATAATTTTTAATAAAATGCCTTTAACGTTTAGTATTATAACAACTCGATAGATGGCGTGGTATCGATTTGTACTATTTAATGTAGTAAGATTTCATTACTCCCAAAATCCGAAAGATGGCGCTGAGCACATTTTAAAACGCTGTATAGTTTTGTATTATCTATGGCTATTTTAAAATCATAATTAAGAAGTTTGGAGAAAGGGAAGAAAGGGAGTTGGAGGACCGTATCGATGGGAAATAACAATACATGTTTGCGATTCATTTGTTTACAAACATTGATTTGTTACCGTTTATTCATTTTTGTTTAGACCTAATTTAATAATATTGTAATTGTTTTACGTTTTCAGTTTATATTGTTATTTTTTTACCTTGAGTGATAGTTTATCATTTATTATTTTTAATTTAGTTATCTTACTTCTAATCATATTTTTTTACCATTAAGGCAATAGTTTGTTTTAATATTTAAGTTAGCTATCTTTTTTTTCTTAAAAAAGTTTTTATTTTTATTTTTTGAAATGCCTTGCAAACGTAATTCTAACTTATCCAGGAGCTCTTCGCGAGCCCGGGCCGCTAAAATTGCTCAATCCCAAGAATCCTCAGTTCATGCCGAATTAAGGAGGCAAGGACAAGCGGAGCGACAAGATGCTTTGAGAGCTGATGAGACACCTTCTCAAAGCCAGAAAAGACTGGAGGACAAAGCCAACCACCAGGCTTCTATGAGAGCATTGAGAACCCCCTTCAAACACAATTGCGTTTGGAGTTACAAGCCGAACGCCAGAGAGCTCTGAGAGCTACTAAAACGCTCCTTCAAACGCAGATCCATTTAGATGTACAAGCTGAACGCCAAGCTGCTTTGAGAGCAACTGAGAATACGCCTCATAAAACGCAGCACCCTTTGAATGAACAAGTTGAACGCCAGAGAGCTTTGAGAGCTACTGAGACTCCTTATCAAACGCAGCTCCGTTTAGATGAGCAAGATGAACGCCAGAGAGCTTTGAGAGCTAGTGAGACACCCCTTCAAAAGCAGCTCCATTTAGAAGAACAATCCCAGCGGCAGGCAGCCTTAGAGTAACAGAAACTACACAACACTCGCAGGCGAGAATAATCGTTCATGCAGAAATGCAAACCGAACGCCGACGAACTTTTATGCGTAACAGTTGGTCCATATTTAATAATTCTGGATTTGAATACGATCCTCTAATTGATTACAAAAATCATACTTTAATTAATGTTGGTTTGATGAATAAAAAATGCCAATTTTGTGATGATTTAAAATGGAAAGATGAGACCGCAGGGATGTGTTGTTCTAATGGCAAAGTTTAGCTTCCTTTACTTGGTGAACCAGAATAGCCTCTGAAAACTCTATATTTATATGATACAAATGGATTACGGCACTTTTTAAATAGAATTAGAAAGTATAACTCATGCTTTCAAATGAGATTTTTTGGAGTAGATAAGGAGATAAAAATGTCCGGGTTTTAACCAACCTTTACCATACAAGGTCAGATATATAATCAAATTGGTTCACTTTTTCCAACAGATAACGAACAGCATAAATTCTTGCAAGTTTATTTTATGGGTGATGAAGAAAATGAAGTAAACCGTCGTTGCCTATACATTCAAGGATTTGAAAGAGATACGGTATTAAAAATTCAAAAATGTTACATAACCACAGCATTTTGATAAATACCTTTAAAACCGCAATAAAGAACTGGCCTCAAGAAGATTATAAGGTTGTCATACATGCTGATCGAACTCCACGTGGTGAACATGAGAGGCGCTACAATGCACCCACAATTAATGAAGTTGCTGTCCTGGTGGGTGGCGACCAGTTCTCTTTACGAGACATAGTGTTACGAGCACACGATAATATACTTACACGCGTAGCCGATACTTATAAGTTTTATGATACTTTGCAATACCCATTAATTTTTAGCAAGTGACAGTCGGGATACCATTTTGATATTTCACACATTAATCCCACTACAAAACAGCCAGTTCCCAATAAAAAAGTTTCATGCATGGATTTTTACGCCTATCACATGATGCTGCGAGAAAATAACTTTAACCTCCTTCCGCGGTCAAGACAGCTTTTTCGCCGATTTTTAGTAGATATGTACATCAAAGTAGAAAGTGAACGTCTTCGTAACATTTCTTTAAACCAGAAAAAACTGTTAGTTGAAAATTACATTCACCTGCAAGATGCAATTAGCACGGATGTTAATATAAACCCCAACAATTTAGGCAGAATGGTTATTCTTCCCTCTACTTTTGTGAACAGCCCCCACTATATGCATGAATACACACAAGACGATTTCACCTATGTGAGCACTTACCTGACCTATTCGTGACTTTCATCTGCAATCCCTCATGGAAGGAAATAACAGAAAGAGCTACTGACCGACATGACTTAGTTTCCCGCGTGTTCCGTTTAAGGGTCCAAAATCTAATGAATGTTATTACAAAGGGAAAAGAATTTGGAAACGTCCAGTGCCACATGTATTCCATTAAATGGCAGAAACGAGGACTGCCACATGTGCACATTCTTATTTGGTTGTAAGAAAAGCTGCGTCCCAACCAAATAGATAACATAATAAGCGCCGAGATTCCGGATCCAGAACAAGATAAGGATTTGCACGATACTGTAGTCAGAAACATAGTTCATGGTTCCTGTGGGGTACGCAATCCAGCATCGCCTTGCATGAAAAATGGAAAATGTACAAAAAAAATCCCCCAAGAGCTGCTAAAGGAAACAGTGTACAATGATAAGGATTATCCTTTATACAGACGAAGAGCCCCCGAAGATGGTGGTAGAAGTGTTATGATTCAGATTCGCTGTGGGTTGGTCCAAACTTTTGATAAGAGCTGGGTTGTGCCGTATTCGCCCATTCTATGTAAAATATTTATTGCCCACATTAATGTAGAAGCCTGCAACTCTGTTCGTGCTATTAAATATATTTGCAAATACATTAATAAAGGAAGTGATCAGGCGATCTTCAATCTGCGAACTAAGGTGTAGCGCAAACCCTTAATGAAGAACAAACCTATCAAGCAGGGTGATATGTCAGTAGTAAAGAAGCAGCGTGGTGGCTCCTTGGTTTACCCTTAAATGAAAGACATCCGACTGATACACATCTTGCCGTACACTTAGAAAATGGACAGCGTGTTTTCTTCAATGAGAGTAATTTCCAGGAAAGGATTTCATCACCTCCTAAAACCACATTAACTGCCTTTTTACAGCTTTGTCAGACTGATACTTTCACTAAATCATTATTGTAATCCCAAGTCCCCCATTATTATACATGGGACACCTAAAAAAGAATTGGAAACGCCGCGTTCAAGGTACGCCTGTTGAAGATTTGCCAGGGGTTAAATCATCAGATGCTCTTGGTCGTGTCCACACCGTCCATGTAACGAACTTTGAATGTTTTTGTCTGCGCATGTTATTGAATCATGTTAGAGGTCCAACTAGCTATAGATACCTTAAAAATTTTCAATGGTCAGGAATGCGGAACATATAGAGAAGCATGTGAAGCTCAACGTTTGTTAGAGAATGATAACCACTGGGACGAAACTATGGAGGAAGCCGTGCAGTGCCGATCACCAGACAAAATCAGGGAACTTCACGCAACCCTCATATCATCTTGCTGTCTTTCCAATCCTCAAACGCTGTGGGATAAGTACAAAGAGTACATGGTGGAAGATATTTGGCTGCGGCTACATTAAGAACATTCAGATATGACTTTTAATGAGCACATCTACTACGAAGCGCTGACTAAAATGGAAAACAAGGTTAAGACAATTACGGGGAAGAAGCTTCAAGATTCTGGAATGGTAAGCCCTCGACAATCAGATGAAAATGACTTAAACGATGAAATTACTCGGGAATCAAAGTATGATTTCACAGCATTGCAACAGAAAGTAACCGAATTAGTTTCTCGGTTGCTTCCAGAACAAAGTCACGTATATCAACAGGTGTTACGTCAAGTTGAGTAAAGGAATGGTACACTCCACTTTCTAGACGACCCTGGAGGAACCGGGAAAACGTTTTTGCTGAAATTATTATTGGCATTCATAAGAAAACACCAAAAAATTGCTGTTGCCGTGGCTTCCTCCAGTATAGCAGCAACACTACTGAACGGCAGCCGTACTGCACATTCCGTTCTAAATTTTACATTAAATCTTGCACTCGCAAAGGAAGAGTCACCCATCTGCAATTCCAGCAAAAATATCTCTTAAGGTATGATGCTAAAAACAATGTAAACTTTTAGTGTGGGACGAAATTACGATATCCCACAAAAAAGCTATAGAGGCGTTAAACCGAACTATTCAGGAATTGCGAGATAGTACAGATATTATGGGAGGAATGGTAGTTTAACTGGCTGGTGACTTCCGGCAAACTCTACCGGTGATCCAGAGGGGCACACATGCAGATGAAATCAAAGCTTGTCTCAAATGATCAAGATTTTGGGCAAAAATTAAAAAATTCAGCCTAACAACGAATATGAGAGTCCACCTTTATAATGACGTAGATTCAGGACATTACGCAGAGACACCATCGAAAATTGGCGATGGACGTTTGGATACGGATGCTGAAGGTTTTATATTACTTACAGGTGTATTCTGTAATTTGGTGGAAAATGATGTGGAGCTCATTGCTAAAGTTTACCCAGACTTACAACTAAATTTTAATTGTGATCACTAGTTGAGTGTAAGAGCAATTCTTGCACCAAAAATGATATCGTTAACAAAATCAACACTGACATTTTGAAAGGATGCAGGGAGAAATAAAGGAGTATTTGTCATTAGATACAATCATGGACACAGAACAGAGCACTTCATATCCCGCTGAGTTTTTTAATTCTCTGGAGCTATCAGGTGTACCCTCGCATAAACTACAATTGAAATTAGGTGTGCCAGTTATGCTTATGCGAAATTTAAATACAACCCGATTATGTAATGGGACGAGGCTTCAGATTACACAATTAGGAAGAAATATAATCTTTGCAACCATTTTAACATGTGTGGAGAAAGGGGCAAGTGTAATCATACCGTGAATCCCAATAATCCCCACTGACCTACCATTTCAATTCAGAAGACTCCAGTTTCCAATCGAACTTAGTTTTGCTATTACTATTAACAAAGTGCAAGGGCAAACATTGCAGGTATCAGGGGTGCATTTGGAAAAGCCATGTTTTTCCCGTGGCCAGCTATATGTAGCATGTTCGTGTGTGTCCAATGCCCAGAATTTGTATATATTTGCGCCAAATGGAAGGACATACAACATAGTTTATAGGAGCGTCCTAAAATAATTATCTATTCTGTTCCCATGATTGCAACGGCCAAGAACAAGCGGAGTAGATAAGGGATGTTAGTTAACTGTAGATAAAATTTAAGATGGAGTGGGATTTTCAATTCGCGGCAAGGTATAACCTATGACTCTACTGATACACACTCCGCTACTTATTTTCTACTCCTTGACTTAATCCTTATTTATATTGTGTAGTTTGTATGTTTCTTTATCTCTACCTGTATTGACCAAAAACCTGAATAAGTTCATAGTTTTTATTTTCATATACTTCTTGTGTCGACCGACAACCTGAATTTATTGACAAAAAGACATTAACGCGAGTGAAGCCTTGGGCAAAAGCTAGTTTATAATAAGTATACCCACATTTGTGTAGAGAGAGGGTGGGAAATAAATTAGGAATACCATCCTCATTACACCTGACCGAAATCAAAAACTTTTACTCCTTCATTGGCAGTCTGGTCTATAGCAAGAATGACTTCTTAGACCATGCTGCCACCTAAGCGGGTCTAAATAAATAAATGTCGCTTTTGATGTCATACCATGTTCAGAACTTTAATAAGCCTTTCTTTCTTAACATTTGTTAAATTAGCTTACCAATAAGGATTTATTAAAATTTGTACTACGCATTCATGCTTTTAAAAAAATCAGTTATATGTGTGTATTATATAATTAAGAGTTTGAAGAGGTATGTTGACTAGTCCATGGCCCCAAAAGATAAACATGATAGTCTAGGGGTCAGCCCATGTCCTGTTGGGAAATTTACATATAAAGGATTTCTTTTCAGATATCATTAAATATGTGTTTAATGATGTTTTTCATCTTGAGTACTTGACCTGAATACCTTAAGTTTTTTTTAATGGCTGCCAAATATGGTACATGGCTTTAAACATATAGCACCACTCAATGCGTAATGTAACCAAGTTTGGTATCAAATGAAAGCTCTTATTCGTGGAAATGAAACTGATCAAATGTTATTTACATATGTTTACATACATTTGAGTGAAATGCAAAATATTGTTTGTTCACAAGTATTTTATTTATTATGTATATTGCGGCAGTTTCCTGTACACTTGCAAAATCTTAAATATGAAATTTCTTTTCTGTGACATGGGCAGACTGGGTTTCTGAAACATTTTTTGCAAGTGCAGAGATGTGGAAATTCACCAGAAATTGTTTCAATGGTGACTTGGAGCTGCAGCTCACCATCAAAACAATGTTGGAAGAATGGGGGCTGTATCAACAAATCCATGGTACCACCTGTAACATTGCAAAAAACCTCATTTGTTGTGTACGCCTAGCCTGGAAGAAGGTGGCGTGAGCTTCTCTACATTGAGCCTTTTCAATTGATGATACTGGTGGTCCCGAAGTGAAATTTGATGTTATAATTCCAAAAAAGAAACTCTTTTGCGCCCATCATTGTTTCACTGAGATATGTTTTACCAAAGGTTTGTAATAGATTTGGTGACAGTTCACCATGCTCTAAAGCTGTAAGTTTTGTCCCATATTTGCTTGTCATGTCACATCCAGTGTTGGAATGTAAGGCTGGTAGAGTTTAAATCAAGCTGTGCTCAAGGACTTCCACAATTTATGAATCGGCACTGCACGTGATGCAATATCCTTTCCACTGAGAACTCATATCTCAGACAATCCTTCCTTTTTCTAAAAGTATTAAAGAAATGATAGACTACACATACAAATAAATCAGTGTCTGAAGATGCTATCACAATGCGCTCTAAATTTCTATCAACTTCATGATGTAGGCCTACACGAATAAGAAGCCGCTCATCAGCCTCCTCCAGGTCAAATTGAAAAGATGATGTCTTATTTCATACCATTTTCAAGAAGTATGCTTGTCTGTCCATCCTCACCATATCCACCAATATAAATAGGCTTAACACTGAAATCATTGTATTCTATTAGATATTGAGTGAATAAATGCTCCAACTGGTATTTATTACTTGAAGATGCCCGGAACGCATCAATATCTTTAGGAAGAGGAGTATCCACTCCATCAATATTCATGTTAACTGGACGGGTGGCTCTTCTTTGTTGTTCAAATGAATTAACACTATATTCTTAGTATATATTAAAGAATATGTAAATCCTAGAAGAGTTTAGAGCAATCGCTTTTAATCTCTGAATTATGAGCTTTGTAAAGTCCCCAAGAGTCTTTATAGAATTATACATAGCTGCTTTAGTATTTCGTGCAAGTAATATATGATCAAACAATATTGCGGTGGTGTGATATGAAGGAGGAGGCGTTTTGAAAGTTGATTCTCTAAGATCTTTCTACAGTTCTTGTACCAAACTAGCCTTATTAGTTTTTTTAGAAATCCATCTTTTGTTAAAAAGAACGAAGTAGAAACGAGTTCATAACATAGAAACTGACCAATGGAGTATCCTCTTTCTCGTGCAACATCAATTAAATGTAGGGCATCAGAAATCTCATTTTTCTCATGTTTTGCTGATGATTGGGCATCTCCATCTTAGTCACTTTATCGAAGAGCTTCTTGGACTTATCAATTAATATTTCTTCCTTGAATAGCTTGCATGCTGTTCCTACCGTTTTATAACTTGTAAACTTGAAGTTCTCCTCATGTTCGTCAAAATGTTTACTAGTGACAATGTTGTACAACTTGTCTTGTGCATTATTTAAATCTAGCGGATTTTTTCGTTCAGTGATGAAATAAATGATGCCTCCAATGCTTTACTCATCTGAATGAGTTAAAGTGGGTAAAATCTTTACTCCTCATTGTCTTAGAGACCCCACATCTTTTTATAGAACTGACTAATGCATAGTTTATTATGTTTAATGACATATCTTTGTGACACTGCTTGTTTCTGACGAATAAGTCCTATGATGCCTCCATGACCCTTAGCAGGGTTATTCTAGACCCACTATAGAGCTTGGTTCATTCTGACACTACTAAATTTTCTGGTTCCATGTTGAGCACTAAAGCTGCCCTTCTTGAAAGACGCATAAAGTTTGTGATGTAATCCTTCCAGTTTCTTGCAATCTTCTAGATATACAGACCCCCGGCTTGCGTAATTTATTTCTACATATGAAAGAACAAAGGAAGTGCTCTTTGAAATGTTAACACATGTAAATCTCAGTTTCCCTCTCGGTCTACCCATGTCAGATTGAAGTGCCCATTATATTTTATGAATAGAATTATACGCCCTAATTTAAGTGCTATTATTATGAATGTGATGCTAAAATATGATAAAGTGTGATTCGTTGCATTGCCATGAATAAGAGCTTTCATTTGATACCAAACTTGGTTATATTACGAGTTAAATGCTGTTAAACGTTAAAACCATGTATTATATTTGCGGCTATTTTAAATAAAACTGACTACATTCAGTTCATGTATCCAAGATAAAAAAAACATAACTAGACTTTATTTAATAATATCTGAAAGGAAACCCTTTATGCATAAATTTTCAACAGGACATGGGCCACCGCCCTCTCCCCCACTACGATTAGAGAAATAATTTAATCAGATGATTGTATAGACCTTCCCATACATATGATCAATCCTAAAGCGTTGAGGGCATCACCTTCTTGAAGGAACATGAACTCACGCTATTTATTATGGGAACGGCAGTGCTAAGGCTTCAAATCAACTCAAACAATTCACACTAATCTTAAAATTTGATTTAATCAAAGTTATAAAATCACATGTTCTAACCTCAACCTCCTTGATCTTAACAATCTAGACTTTTATGAGCCTGACGTGACCTGGTGGTTTAGTGGTAAGGTGTCAGACTTCTGTGCTGGCGGCCGGGGTTCAATCCTCGCTCCCGGCACAAATTTATCTGATTTCCAAACCCTTCCTACACCTCTGACAAGACATCTTGTGAATGTGTGGAATGCCAGGCCGCCACCGTGGTTCGGATTCCACGCTAAACTGTAAGTCCTTCATTTCATCTCACAATCACCCTGCCATTACACATTAGCGTAAGAGCGTATAACCCGAACGGGTAGTAAGATGCGGTGCTAATAATAATAATAATAATAATAATAATAATAATAATAATAATGAGCCTGACACCTTAAACTACCATGGTGGGTAGTATAGTTGTAATTTTTAACTACTAAGTTTAAGGAGTAAGATGAGTAGGAAAGTTTGGAGAAATGACACCTTAAAAAGCGTGACGGAAGGATGGAGAAATAGACCATGAAAATAACAATGTGAATAATAGCTTTATGGTACCCACTATGTAACGAAATGAGCCTCGACTTCTCAGTCTACGACTACTGCTGTTGGTAGGTTCCTGCAATAAAAGACAACAAACAAATTTATAAAAACGTTTCTTTTACCACCGCGTCTTACTACAGTCTCGGGCTGTATGCACCTGATAAAATACATTCATGTAGGTTGAGTAAGGATAAATTTGGAGGAAGTGGGCCCGCATTTTTGTAAAGGAATAGTGTAAAACCATTTATGAATAGTCCCCCTCATTACACCCAACCGGGATCCAAATCCAAATCATCCCGTCATCGAAAGTATATCTGAAGCGATGTTAATGACTTAGATCATTCAACCACCGAATTGGGTAAAACAAATTAGTTAAAATCATGTATGTCAAAATGGAAAGCAACACAGTAGTAACAAACATACATACAGAGAGCCAATCAAAGATATAATTAATGAAACAGGTTTAGAGAAAAAGTACATAGAAAATGCACTTGATACAGTCAAATAACTCCCATGTAAAAATTAACTTACTATTCCGACTACAATTTTTTTTAATGAGTACTTTCTGGTGAAGTAGAGAGTTATACTTTATTTATTTTTTGTTGCAAGGGATCTTATTATCTTTTATTTACCTCTTTCGAATTCTAAGTCAAAGAGAATTTTAATTGGCGTTATATGGGGAAAGATTTGTAATACAATATTTTTAATTGGCATTCTTTTCTAGTTTTAATGATATATTTATTTTTTTACCATGCGATTGTTTAACAGATCATTTCAGCAGCAAAATGATACATGCCACATTTACTTAAAGTTCTACGAAAAAACATGTCTCTTAAGCAATGATTTTCATGATGACTGTTTTAATTGGTTAAGATAATTTAGATACAAGCAAATAATAACCTTGATATCATAATAATAATAGTACTTATTTATTTGGCTCTGGTAATATTACATACTTGATGTCCAAGGGGGTATTGGGTTTGTATCAAGTTTAGTGAAAATACTTTGTTTATTATTTTATTTTTAATGGAAGCATATAAAATAAATTATGTTTAAATTGTAATATTTAGCTTTATAATTAAGCTTTTTCTAATAAGTTGTACAATATTTGTTACTTTTATTTAATTTTCATATATATATTTTTAATAAATGGCTTGGTAGTTTGTGTTTTTTAATGTGTTTAACCATATTTATAGCACCAAACATTATTTTTTAATCTTTTTAAGATGTTTGACCCGTTCACTCCAACTAAATTCCGAAACAGGAATATAATCACGTGCATATTTACATATTAATTCTATCTACCCTCAATGTTCTAAACTGGACGTCTCACACTATGGCCCTATGTTAAAAGCTATACCATAGTGAAACTAGTCTTGATAGCATTGTTATATTTAATTGTAAACAAAGTGTACTTAGAAGTCAAATTATTTAATATTTCAAACATCATAATCTTTGTATATTTATTTTATTAAATAGGGTAAAAAGGATAAACTAGGTGCAGTTAGGTTTTCTCTAATCATTTTCACACTTTCCCTTCAAAAATGTTTTTTTTTCTACCTTCTAATTTTATCTTTGCTTAAGTATAAATGAGGATACCCGGATGGGTAACAGGGCACTTAATATAATAAAATACAAAGTATATACTCATGTATTTTTGCAGTGGCGCTTTGGTTAGCACTAAATACGCCGACTAAATGAACATGGAAAATATACATGATTGGTTAACACTTGAAAGCTTGAAATTCAAATGCATGTTGACATAAGAGTTTAATAGAACAAACAAAGCAAGCAATTACAAGGTAAACATCAGAGCACAATCCATCATTTTCAATATTGACCTATTGAGTAGGTCAACATACCTAACATACCAATAAGATAATAATGTACACGCTCATAGATATAGCTCGGTGTGAAACGCCATTGGTTTAATAATACAATTAAACTCAGCTTGTTTTATAAACTATCACCTAACTCTTAAAAGAGGTATAATCATACTTCCCAGAGGGAAAGACAGAACTGAGTTTATTTACAGTTACTCCCGACGGGAGACACGGGATAAAAACACAATACAGTAGTAATAGTAAATTTGTTGCAACAGACATCTAAAGGATAATGACTGATGATCAGGGCTGAGCCAGAACTTACTCAAATTCTAATACAAACAACCCTATTTTAAGAGGTGAGAACGATATATGCCAGTGACCCAATTAAATTAGTTACATAAGTTACATAGAATTGTCTATTTTTCCCGGTCATAGAAACACCGGACCAATATTTTAGGGAATATTGTCATTCAGGATTTTAGGCCTCCATACAGTAAGGGCTGGCTAGTAACCAATTAGTATAACCAGGGATCTTGAGTTAAACCACACCTAACCTAGGTGCCAACCACATAACAAACATAGGGTATTATCTATCAACAAGGTATCATGCCGCACCTGAAGGGAGTCAGACACTGAACATCAAATAGGGCGCAAACCTCTCCAGAAGGGCAGTAACAAACCCACAAGTGGCACACAGTAATTAGGTGAACAACAATGTACAAACATCTAATAGAATGCGAACCTCGCCAGAAGGGCAGTAACAAACCCACAAGTTGCACACCGCAATCAGGTGAACAACAATGCGTGAAGTGCCAGTGTTCTACAAGAATAACTAACCATTATCTGACTATGTCCTTACATCGGGCCTAGAACAATCTAATCTCCCCCTTACCCGCCTGATGGCACAGCAGACCACAACACAGTCACACAGGCCAAGGAGTGAGACACATTTCAATGAAACTATAGGTCTTAAGGACCAAGTAGAAAAACAAGAGATGCGTATAATCTCTCATTACATGCTCAACATGACTTTGCCTATGAAAACCTAACTATAATATAAATTTAAATAGTTAATATGCTCAAGAGTGACAGACACTCTTAGATTATATTAAAAATCCCTTTTACTTTACATAATACAACTTAGTGCCTCATACTCCCTTCTAAATAAAAGTTTATAATTTATGACAAGTTATTTCCGTCTGTCCGGTGAGCTTGACGGCACCATCATCGTGCCCACAATGTCTTGTTTTACTTTAGATCAGAGAGACGTCGGTCGAAGAATATTATATTGGAACTGTAAATTGTTTCCAGCGGACCGAAATTTTTTATACTGGTTGAACAGACAAACCACTGGCAAAGGGGAGGGGGGTTAGAAGCACCTCTAGACTTTAAGAACAGCACGTAGGCACCAGGCCATGACGTACACACCCTCATGAGCCACGATGAAATCCACTCAGTTCGTTTGATGGTCTAGTTGAGTCGAGTATAGTGTTGAATGGAGGCCTGTGTGTGTCCATGCTACTCTTCCAACGGAGCCGTTCTTACCCAGAAATGTTCCCGGGGCATGATACTTAACAAATTATGTTATAACATTAATATATATATTTAGATATCCATATTATTTTATTACGTGAAATGATTTTTTCTAGCTGATATAGTTTGTACGGGCAAGGACTGGTTAGCCCATTACATTTCATCCACTAGTACCAGTGGGGATGAGGAAAGAGGCTCCAGTATCGTCTGGTGTGGTCTGCAGTATATGGAGAGGTTGCGGTTAGAATCACAGCTGGGTGAATTGAGATGATTTTCTCAAATGATTGTATTAATCTCCCTCCAAGCAAGTGCAGACACACCTCCTCTAAGATTAAGTTTCTCCAGATGCTGATGGTAGGAGACTCGGGTTTGGATCCTGGTAGGATGTACTGAGATGGATGGTTTTTCCTTAATAACTTTCCCTTATCACTCCACGTAAATTAGTGTACAATTCCTCTAAATTCAACATTTCTCATACCTAACAAATAAAGGCACTGGGACCCTTAGAGGATGACTCACCCTGGAAAAGTTCTTTATAAAAGTCACTTTGTGTCACTCTCCTTACTCACCCAATGATTTGTTCTCAATCATATTAATATTTCTCACATGAATAGTTCTCTTGCATTTTGGCTCAATCTCAGAGAAAACATGCCGGAACAAATTTAAGACATAATTATAGCAGAGCAATCGGTTGACAATTTGGACTTATATGAAAATATTTTAATGCAGGCTAGTGGGAACTCAACCAAATTGTAAGTTATCTCTCGGACAGAACCATGAAGGATTTGAGTTTTCTTCTACCTGATAGTTAATAGTACGGATTTATATTACATATAAACTATTTAAGAGAGACAATAAAGGAACAGCCATTTATATTAAAACTATTAATACAAACAAACCACTATTGAGCACAGAACAACTTGCCTTATACATAAAGGTATTATAAAGTGTTCGAGATCCATAAAAAGTGTTCTTTTAAGATAAACCCGAAGTTAAAGGAAATATTTTACTAACTAATTTAATCTTCGTAAGACCAGGTTTGCGGGATGGGTTCTCCTTTAAGACCTCAAAAGATCTAGAGAAAACTCTTATGCTTGGTTTACACGAGGCGTGAAGTCGTGCTAGACAAGGAGCATGCAAGTGGATCATCAACATTTTCCTTGGCTAGCATGGAAGGAGCATGCTCAAAGCTTTGCTATAAATGTTTACACGTACAAGGTAAAGAGCATGCTAGAATGTGCCCTGTTAAATTTTTGCATCTCTTCTGACGGGGGTGGTGTGTTTGTTGGCAAATTAAATATACAGTACCCCATGGCTTCTTTGGTGCTGACTGACAGCTCACAGCTGACTTATGACAGTAAACATTTAGGTATATACCTAAATTTTGACCATCAGAAGGGATAGCTGCTAGACACATGTTTTTGCAGATCATCTGGTTCGGCGTAGGGATACATAATTTGGTTAGGTAACTTTTAAAAGCTGTCAGTCAGCTCCAAAGAAGCCATGGGGCCACTGTAGATCCTACCAATAAAGCTGTATTCTTCCAACTATTATATAATGATTTTGTAATTTTCAGAAGATTTATCTCAGAGATCTGATTCACCTTCATATAAGGTTACAAATTTAGGGTGGGATGGAGGGGGACGCGAGAAAATGCCATTACTTTTGCAGTTTTTATCTCAAAACTTTTTGGCCAAAATAAATCAAATACTGCTCGAGTAAAAACATAGGGTTTAATTTTCTTCACGCCTATCAAGAGTTCCTGAATATCCATCATGATCATAACGGCATTAGATGAGAAACTTTTTAAATGAAGAGAAAAAGTGTTCATTAAAATAATATCAGAACACCCATGACAGAGATTAAATAAATTTGAAGGTTACCATGTGAATAACATTAAATTCTATGTTTGCATTTGAACAATCATTTATTTATTTTGGTAAAAAAAAATGTTATAAACACTACATAAGCACTGACTTTTTCTAGCGTCTCTTTCCACTCCACCTTTGGTATTAGAGTGTCACTCGACCGCAGAGCCATACTTAAATTAAAATACAGTACACCAAACTACTACAACCCCACAGGAAGAGTAGTCCATGTCTGGATCCGAGTACGGAAAATCAAACACGGCTTGATTTTGGATCTGCACTCTAGAACCGGATCCACGTGCGTGCGCGTGCATTGAGACGTGCTCTTTATAGGATCCTTAGCATGCTCCGTCCACATTCATCTTGTAAACCCTCCATTAGAGATCTAAGAAGAAATGTACTCATAGGAGGCCTCACCGTATGGCTCTTAGGTGACTTCCGATAAACTCTACCAGTCATTCCGAGATGCAATAGAGCTGATTAGGTCAACGCCTGCCTTAAAATATCATACATGTGCCTAGACGCTTTGAAACATTCCCTGTCAACCAATATATGCAAATGCCTGTGCAAAGAAAAATCTAGATCTATTTGTTGATACATTTATGAAATTCGCCAATGAAATCTTTGCAAAGCATGAAATAAAGTTGTCCTGGAATAAGTCTCAGACATACGTCATGGTCAAGGATATCAAGGAATGAGTACTCTTTCGTGTTTCCAAACTCAAGTTATTCTAGATTCAATAGTGGATCGGATGGTAAAATTAACTACTGAATTTTAGGTCATTTTGAAGCACCATACCACGCTTAAACGTCCATAGGCACTATCCTGTTTATTTTTTTAATTCAATTAGTCAATTAGTTTTATCCATCAACGCTCTTGAATTAAAATTTGAGCACCCATCATTTTGATGCCTAATTTTAACCCATATAAACTGTGTGATGAGACCAGCTTACATATAAACAATTTGCAAAACTCTATCATAGAGACAAATGTCATGACAGATACACCACGGAAAAATGGGTCGTGATACCAAGAAAACCCATGATTCCATCAGACCTGACCCTCCAGTTTAAATGCATGCTTTTTCCTATCAAGGCTTTCCATGAAACGATCATTAACACAGCGCAAGGACAAACCCTGAAGATGGCAGGCGTTGTTTTCCGAGGCAAGTGTTTCTCACATGGACACCTATGTGGTGTATTCCCGTGATATGTTTAGCTGCAACGTGTAAATGCTTACTCCTGATGAAAAAATGATTAACGCCGTTTATAAAATGATCTTGTCTTAAATTTGGTAAAACGTGTTATTTTTATTTTATCATATCAATGAAAGGGGTTGTAATCGTGATAAATATCAACCTAGAGATTATGATAAATCTATGCATCTTATGTAAACCCGAACTTTAAAAAATTGATTTTACAGCTCTGTCTGGTCCCATGTGTGTCTCAGTTTGTCTCTGGTCATGTATACATAATGTTTTAATGGATTTTGTTTAAACACGACATTTAGATTTTATAGCGCTATACCACCAAACATTTTTTTACTCTAGCCCTTAAATTAAGGGTAGTTTAGTGATTAGTGAGTTTTCTAAATTACAAATGTTCAAAAATAGGTATAATGATTTGGTTTAAAATGCATATCTAGGATTTGTTTCAAGTGACAAACAGCACTATATAGCTATGTTATAATTACAAAGACTACAATAAGAATTGAAATGAATATTAAAAGTTGAATAGACGAAAATGATGTAAATGTGTAATCAGTTTAATACAAGAGATTGAGCTCTCGCCCATAAACATTCTCGTATATTGATAAAAAAATTATAATCATTCATCTCATAAAGTGTGTGTTAAGTAACTCAAAACCCATAAAAACAATCTATATTGTTTTTTAGGGGTGAACATTTTTGAAGGTGGTTTGCTGATTACTATTTAAAAATAATAATTTTAACAATGGCTTTAGATATTTTATTTAAAATTGATATTTAGGAACCAACCTATGGTGGCGTAGTTGGCCAACACGCTAGTCGTGTTGAGCCCGACTGCTGAGGACGGGGAGATCGTGGGTCAAATCTCGGTTGGGTGAAGTGGGGGTGGTTTTTCCTAAATGGTTTTCCACTCTCCCTCCATGCAAATGCGAGTTCATTTCCTTTAATTCAACCCTCCCAATTCCTAATCCATTAGCGTAATTAGTATTTAAGCGTATAACCCGAAGGGTAGTAAGACGTGGTGCTAAATAATAATAATAATAAAAAAAGATATTTAGGAAGCGGTTGATCTCTTAAATTACACTTTATACTTTATTTTTGGGATACCAAGTGGTTTACTGAAGAATAGTTTTTGTTAAGTTTTAATATTTTTGAAAATATCTTTACCGAAATTGTTTAAAATGGATATCAGGGGATCAATTTAGATGGTAATAAATAATATGTATTTATTTCTATAGAATAAATTAATTTAAGTTTAGTTTACTTACAACAATTTATTGAAAATATGATTTTTTTTAAATATTCAGAGTTAAAATTATTTATCTGGGAACAGTTTTTAATGATAAATAAAAATACGTTTTTATTTTTACAAATTACAAATAATTTTAGGATGATTTACAAATAACTTATTTTTGAAAATTGGAAATGTGTTATAAATATTTGAACGTTTTAGTTTAAATTTTATAAATAAATATTTTGTATGCGATTAACAAGATATGATTGTTTTTATGAGTAATATTATTTGAATAAAGTTTACGGAAAACCCATTTTTGACCATTTTATTCGAAGCTATAATACATGAAATGAGAAAGTTAATGGATTGTGTCGTACCATTTATTTATTCTATAAATGGTCCAAACTATGATGGAGTCTCTGATTGAATTATTACTCGCCCCTGGCACGAAAGAAAGCATGGTCGTAGATGAGATTGCAGGGACCGACCGAGCAAGCGAGGCTTCCCTGGAGCAGTAGTATCCAGGTAACATGAGACAAGACGAGAGTTAATTCCCGCTGACTTAAACCGTCCATAAATTAACTAACAGGGGCCAAACGGTCCCAAGACAATGGGGACCTAACCCCGCAGATAATTTACACGACAGCCTGCTGCCACATCTTTCATGTGGGGGGGGGGGGGGGGGCACGTCACTTAGGTGGAGTCTTCTATTTGCCCCTCGACTTGTTTTGTTTACAACAGACCTCTCGCAAGATAGGAAGATGCCCGCCAGGAGGTACGTCGATATTTCTAAGACCAATATCCACTAAAGGGGCGTTATCATTCGTAACCTCTTCATGTCAATACTGGTCATTATTGGCTCTTAGCAACCTAAGGTACCAGGATGAGAGAAGAATATTCAGAGGACGATGACGCCACCAGATTGCATCTATATTCAACCTCAAATAATAGTTGAAGTTTGACCTTTAAGTTTGAATGAAAGAAAACGAAATTTGAGGTCCATATTTTCTCAGTTTTGTTACGATAACTAAATGAAATTTAGTGTCCAACGATAAAATGGGTTTAATATTCTACATAGTGTAGATTCAACAGTTTTTTAATATACATTACTTGGTCATGGCCACTGCGTAGTTTGATTAGTACTGTTTTTCATCACAGCTTATTACCACCACTTCAAGTAATACGCATATATAATAACTATAATAGTTTTGGGATGAATAAGGAAACATTTTAGATGTAACCTACCTGCATTTTCCTAGAAAGAGAGTTGAAAATCATCTTGAAAAAAAAAAAACACCCTCAGTAGACCCAACCGGTATTCAAACAACTGATCATTCCTTATTAAGCAAGCCAGTATAACACGAGAGTGACTCCTTAGACCATTTGACCACTGAGATTAGTAGAACATTTTCACTTCATTAAAAATGTTGCTAGCCAAGTTTTCCTATACATTTGCCGAATATTTAAGCACGGTTGAAATTACTACTCGTAGAAAATTAAACTGTATCAAATTTAATTTATAAAGCATTTGGTTATAAACTATAAATAAATATTATTTTTGCCTTGTTTTTTCTTCTATTCCACTTTAAGGTGAGTTTAGGTAAGTCGTCCTTTATTTACACGGTAGAGGGTTTTTGGTAGATGGTTTAACGTATCCTCTAAGTCTAAGACAAGTGTTTTATAATAAAAAAACTCGATTTTATTTACAAGTTCATAATATATTTGTGTGGTGAAGTAGTTTATTTTATTTCAGGCTGTACTTCATTGGTCCAAACTATCCGAATATTGTATAGGAATGAGAGATACACATTTTAGAGGAAGTATACCAGCATTTGCATGGAGGGAAAAAATTTAAAAGTGTTTAGCAAAACACACCATAAGCACACCCGTCTGGGATTCAAGCCCTGACCTCCCATCGCTGGTACAAATCAGATGGGTTTGGCGCTTTAGCCTACGCTTTCACTTATGTGGGCTTGTAGAGGTTAATCAAGACGCGACTGGATAACACTATAATTTTAATACCAAATATTACTACCCGAAACACAATTTTTTTCACATGCAATTATTTGTCATGGTTAGTTAAAAATATGTTAATATTGTTGCTAGATTTTGGGTTATTATGATGTTGTTTATTTATTTTAACTAACTTGGAGTGAAATATTGCGCAAGCTAAGGTAGTTATTTTTCATTTTTTATAACAAAAATCTTTCTAGTCAAAATAAATAAGTATTTATATTATACTGATTTTCTAATCCTATTAATTTCAGCAGTTCTTAACTATATTATGTCGTGAGCAATAGAGAATTTTGCATTTAACCTTTTAAATAAAGATTAAACTATTCAATTATATTGTAGTCACAGACGGGTGATAGAACTGAACGTATAAGATAATTCAAATTAATATTTCAACCAATGCAATATTCTAATTACTTTGTTAAAAGTTTTCATTAAAACAATCTACCAAATATGTTATTTCACCCTCGTTATCTTCCACCTAGCATGTTTTCATACGTGCAATAAAATGACTCGATGCTTTAATAAATTGACTATCCTCCTCTAGATGACTCTGATATCGATAATCTACGATTTTCTAATATTATCATGAATGTCAACGACATATTGTGAATAAAACAACTAATTTTGGTACTTTACTGTCCTAATGGGCATTGGAATTGCTCATAAACATCTGGTGATTTCCACACGTCCATCATAGACTCAGCCTTAAACTAAGAGTGAAGAATGACCCTGGGCACGGGACGAATCTGGATAGCTCAGTTTTACAGCAATGGTGCGCTATCCCAAAAGTTGCCGCGTTTTGTTCCAGTGTCCAGGTGTGATTTTTCAACTAATTAAATAGATAAAATGATAATATTGGTGTTTTTTTACATCTCATTCTATAATTATCATCATTTAGCTACAGTGTTGGGACAGGAATGAAGTAGGTAGAGTTTTACATGAGATATTATTACTAGTATTTGTGTGGAGGGAGAGTGGAAAACCGTTTAGGAACCAAACATCCTCTCTGCATTAAGTTGGGATTATAACCCCTACCTCCATGTGAGACACAATCTAGAATATTGTTAATGTGATGCCTTAGACTGTGCAACCACTGATAATGGTATGCGTTAGTAAGCCATCCTTCCTTAAAGCCTCATATAATATATATAATTTAAAAGTTCTAAATACCATCCTTCCTACCACATTATCACTACACTTACATTCCAAGTGCTAACATGATGAGAATATCTATGGTAGGATTATGGTAGAAAGAAACATTTATCATATACAAAAACCTATTTTTATTACTTTATTTATTAGTGTTATTTTATATCTGTTATAATTTACATCAAAAGGGACAGTTATCACTTGACTTGACGTATTAATACGCGAAAGTAGATCTAGTATACATGAAGATTTGAATGTAAATTAAAAAGAATTGTGTGGAGTAGGGAATATTAGCGCTTATACCCGACCAGGTTTTGATGTGTTTCTCCCAATTCTAGTTTTAATTAGACTGTGTTGTGTCATAGTAAACCACACACGCACTGAATGTCCAGGGAATATATTCACATCCATGTTTAGAACGCGTCACGTCCGTAAAGTCATGTAGAATGTGAAGTTAGTTTATTTTGCTTCATTAAATCCTTCTGTAGGTTAGATTTTGAAGTGTCCTTAGAATACTGCCAAAGCCCTCTAAGTGTATGTAGAAAACACGAGTTAACGATTACTAATTTCAAGTAGGGATGTATAGAAAGTATCGATACCTTACTAACACAATATTTTCCTTTCAATACTAGTATTATTTACTTGATACTTTTACTGATATTAGTATTCACACTCCGGTATCGGATCGGTATCGGAAGACACAAATTTTGCTATCTCCACTAATGCTCATTACTAGGGTGGACTGTGTAGGGAGAACAAATTACACTATTTTTCAACTCTCAGTTCTCACCCATTTTTTGCATGATAAGCCAGAAGCAACTCTAGCACTCCTTATCTTTTAGCTTCGTAGATGTTCTTTCATATTTGTTTATCAACACAGCCTGATATCTGATGAGGTGAGTAGCAAGCCATCTCCCACCCCTTCCTTTATAAATGAGCAAGGTCATCACAAGCAAAACAAAATAATCTTTTGTAGTCAACTCAAAAGTCCCCCAAGCAAACGAAGCAAAAATATATATACGTTTCGATACCGATACTTTTCTTTCGATACTAGTACAATATTTATTTTTCTTCCGATACTTTTAATGAGTACAGTATCGATAATTTTCTTTCGATATCACATCTTTAGTACAAGCGCTGCCACTGGTAAACTAACAGTTGTAAAATATTTCTTTAAACACGATACATAAAATGATTGTTTCTCTTTTCAATTCTGAGAATTGGACTATAACTCAGACGTTTCCGCCAACGAGTCCAAATATCAAACCCTTACACATCATTAGAAGGCGCGCCTGGGACAAATACGTGCGAGATCAAGACAGTTTGTTGCTACTATAGTGTTGGGTTAGATTGATTGATTGCATGCTAAATTTAAGACTTACTGAGTCAGTGAGAAAGTTTAAAATAAGTCTCCCCCCTCCCCTATATTAATTCCTTTAAATCCAACATTAGAATTTTAATTTAAACCATTTATTTCTTTATTGACAAAAAAAATTGAGTGTCTCCTTATATGTTACAGAATTTATTAAGTTTTGTAAATATTATATTGAGTATAGTTAGTGGTTTAAAATTCGGGAGAACATGATGATTTATGATGCAGAGTTCTGGTAACTCTTTAAAAAAAATACACCATGTTATTGAAAGTAAAGGGGTGGTCATGAAGCTTTTTAATGCATTAAGATTATATTTTATTTCGGGTTGAAAGGAAAGTTTAGGCCTATAAAATACCAAGATAATATTTGCAATCAAAATTCATAACATTTTACTATACAACTAGTAATTTATAGGTACCTATATACACATAAAAATGACAACTGCTTGATAAAATGACTTGAAGTATGAATTTATGATAATTATATTATTAACTTTTGTAACAAGAGTAAGGAGAATACGGTTGTAATAAGATATCTAAGAGATGTATGTGGAAAAACTCGTCTGGACAGAGTCAGTAATGAATGGGTGTTGAAGGAGTGAGTTTTGAAAGAGAATCCAATAGATGAAAGTGAAAGAAGCGTATTATGTTGGAGAGGATGAGCAAATATATTAAGGTAGTGTGTGTGTGGATCAAAAGAAAGGGGTAGGCCATGTAAGACATGGCTAAATTTTGTAGACGAATATTTGAAAGAGAGAAACATTAAGATATCTAACAATAAAAGATCGTGTATGACTTGGTGCATGGATTTTGTAGAAGCGATGGTAGTATGCAAAGACAGGGAATTGTGAAGAAAGTTAGTGAGGATGGATTAAGTACGGATTTGTTTGAGCTATATTCACAGTTTCTTGCCTACCATGTAAGGGAACGGCGTGGTTTTGACGTATGTGTGTATGTATGTATGTATGTATGTATGTATGTATGTATGTATGTATGTATGTATGTATGTATGTATGTATAATGTATGTATGTATGTATGTATATATGTATGTATATATGTATGTATGTATGTATGTATGTATGTGTGTAGTTATGTATGTGTGTATGGTTTGTGTATATGTGTGTATGTAGTATGTGTGTATGGTTTGTGTATATGTGTGTATGTATGTATGTGTGTATGGTTTGTGTAAATGTGTGTATGTATGTATGTATGTATGTATGTATGTATGTATGTATGTATGTATGTATGTATGTATGTATGTATGTATGTATGTTTTTTTGTTTTTTTTATTGAGGAGGGAAATCCTTTTTACGGAGCCTTAAGATCCATCTGAAAGGCTGTGGGACTCCACTAGAGAAGGTGACTCTAGGTGTACGGCAAGAATATTCCATATTCCCGACGTACCGAACTACAAAGTGTAGAACCCTACCCACTAAAACCCCCGGGGTACAGCCCTGTACCCCACCTCAAGAGTGTTCTCCAATACACCCCACGCGGAACGGCCGTCAGGCATTACTTCGCGTGAGGCTGGATGGCTAACTGCCTACTCCGTCGTTGCCATTATCTAGGTGGTCTACTCCTTTCTCTTTCCTCTAGCCTGAGGTTCTTCACAACGCACGAAGCCATGTCTGCTACAGCCTTCCAGTTGCCCTCGTTGAGCAGAATCAAACTGACGATGCTTTCTGGAGTTGATCTCGTCTGGAGTCGCCTATCCAGCTCCTCCTTCTCAACAGCGAAGCGGGGACACGCAAAAAATACGTGCTCCACAGTCTCTTCCAACTCTGTGCAGTTTCGACAGGATGGTGAATCATCTAGTCCGAATCTCTCCAGATATGACCTGAAGCATCCGTGGCCTGTCAGGAGCTGGGTGAGGTAAAAGTCCGTCTCACCGTGTTTTCTCGTACTCCAGAGTGACACTACTGGAATAAGACGGTGGGTCTATCTACCATTCATCGATGAGTCCCAGCGTCTTTGCCACATTTCCATGGTTCTCTTCTTTTCGTCCCTCACGATGGTTGTTTTCGTGAGCTCGGAAGGAGTCCGGGTCTGGCGGTAAATCCTATTTCTCTAGTCTTCCAAGAGGTCGATAGGCGTCATATCTGCTATCACGCAAGCAGCATCGCCAGAGACTGTGCGGTAGGCACATGCAACACGCAGTGCCATTCTCCTATGTACCTTGTTCAACATGTGGGCATGCACCGCCACTTTCATTGCCGGTGACCAGACTGGTGCTGCGTACAGCATAATGGAGCTTGTGACCGTAGAAATCAGACGTCTGCGGCTCGGCTTTGGGCCTCCCGTGTTGGGCATGATGCTTGAAAGCGCATTTGCCACCTTTGCTGCTTTTTGGCTGACGTTCCGAAGATGGTCGTTAAAGCGTAACTTGGCATTTATTTGCACGCCCAGGTACTTCAGTGAAGGTTGAGATATGTTGACATTGTCTCCTACACTCAGGGTGATGGATTCTCTGATTTTCCTTCCTGTCACTAGTACTGCCACCGTCTTGTGATCTGCTAGTTGCAGGCCAACAGAAGAAAGCCACTGACGGATGTTGGCAATAGCTCTGTTCGCTATGTACGTAACCTCGTTGAGGAACTTTCCAACAGCAACTATAGCGATGTCATCGGCAAATCCCACTAACGTAGC
>JBCFYV010000935.1:1217063-1270752 GCA_039000515.1 Timema cristinae | reverse complement strand
TAAAAACAGCTTCATTTTTTTGATTAATATTATTTAAGGTTGATATTTGTATAAGCGGTTAAGAATACTCTGTTCATAATTGAAATATACTGAGTTTTCCTCATATCATACTTCTTTTTTTTTTTGAGAAAAATGTATTTAACAGTATTTATTAATGACTGATATTTTTAATTTTTTTGGAAACGTTTCCTCAGGTAATTATAGCTTCACCTTGAATGAATTAAATTTGTTGTGTTAGTATTCAAACAAAATATTTTCCATAGAAGTTTAAATTATAAAAGTGAGGGATATACATAACGCTGTATTGTGTAGAATGTAAGAGATCAGATATTAACTTGGATATTAATTTTCTGAAATATTGACTGTATTGCAACCAAAATCCTTAAAGATTTTGTACAAAATAGCTTAAGGCCTATGTGCCATCAACAATAGTAATTTTTAAACTTTACAGATATTCTTACATAATTATAGATCTTATTGTGGGGTGGGAGGAGGGAAATTAGTAATGTAATAATGAACTAGGAGGTAGGTATATCCAAGATTACTTCTCTCTCTCTCTCTCTCTCTTAGGATATAGTAGTTCTTCACCAAAACACAAACTTTGTCTTAACAGTGGAAAATATATTCAGGAAGCTGTTTTAGTTACACGTTCCAACGTTACAAGTTCCAACATCATATCATAAAAAATATTACCTTGATTTTGATACATGGTAATTATTAAAGTTATTAAAACATTTTAATGTATTCATACGTCATATCATGTTATTATTTATGTATATTATATTTATATAAAAATATAACACAAATAATAAAGTAATATGTTATAAATGTTGGCCGCAAGGAGATAAGTTCGAAATTTCTCCACTGCTCTTCCAAAATATAGGTAAATATTATTGGCGTGGTGTGGCATATAGCAATGTTAAGTAAAACTTATCCTAACTATACCTGTGAGCTGTTTCTACCACTCAGTAGCCCATCACCAGGAGGTATCACTTATAATAAACGTCCTTGTGTTGTAAAGAAAATGTCTAGAGTATTTTAACACCATGTTTTACCACCTGTTAGGACTACACGCAGATTTAATAACGACTCTAGTGCGTTAGAGATGAGTAAGCTTGATTTCAGATAGTATACCCACATTTTAATGGAGGAAACATGTGAAATCAATTAAGAAAAACCATCCTAATACAATCGACCGGGATTCAAACCCTTATCTACACATGAATGACAGTTTAGTATATTGTGAAAGTGATATCTTAGACTAGTGGTTTTCAAACTGTGGTCCAGGTGGTCCACGCATAGGGCCACAGGGAAATGATTGAGTATGACAACATTGTGTTTGCTTTCTCAAATATTCCATTATAGTTTTGAAACTAGGTTTAAAAAATAATTAGGTCTCAATTGATATTTACTATACTATCACGTGAAGAATTACCTGATATCCATTTTAAACAAAGTCGTTATGTCATTTTAGAATATTACCCAACACTAAACTATTCTTTATATGAGGTCTTCAATCGAAATCAAAACAACACTCTGAGGAGGGACAGGAATGTTTTTGTGTTTTGGAGAATATTAAACGTAAATATTCATCATGAGCACTAGGTCAACACTTTTAACAGTAACAACATTTTTTTTATCTTTATTAAAAGTAAAAACGTGAAATAAATCAAAAGATCAGAATTTTGACAGACCATATCCACAACAAGTAGAGTTCCTATTTTAAAAGGAAGAATGACTTTCAAAATGATTCTAATACATTATAGTGCCAATATTATAAAAAATGACAAATTGTATTACTTGACTTGAAGGTAAATATATTATGGTTTATATTAATCTGTCGGGTTATTTATATGAAAATTGGACTATATAGACTATATGGAACGCTTATAAATATGATCCATCACTTAGAAGAGTTTGTGGAATATTGCCTTAGACTATTCGACCACTGAAGCGGAGAGTAATGTTTAGTTTCTCAAATGATTACAGAAGGATTGAGAGCATAACCATAAGTATGTTTTTATATACTCTGCGTACACTGGAAACCTTACACGCCACGCCACGGTTTTGGATAGTTCAGAGTTTTATTTTTTGTTGCAGCCATGTCTTAGTGTTGGATTATACGCACACATCAACTACTCTAATGGTGTTGAAGGAAGAAGTGGAGTTTTAAAGGAAACATCTGAGGAAATGGACCTGAGTGATAAGAGAGTAGAGAAAGAATTTAGGCAAAATCACCCTCAATACACCCGACCGGGTTCAAACCACGCTCTCCCCGTCAATGGCAGTCTAGTATATTGGGCTAGTGATACCTTAGACCACGTGGCCACGATCAGTGTCATCCTAACGGAACATTTTTCAACATAATTGTTGGAATAGGCAAGACTTTAGGTATTCGATATATTTTATCTTGGCCTCAAATGAAAGTCTGCATTGAAACATGTTGTGCAAAAAGTTTTCACGAGATGGAAAATATATTTGGAGTAATATTTTCTAAATAAGTTGAGATTATTAAGAAAATATCACACCATCATTTTATTTAAATGAATAGCAAATAAAATTAGCTGTCTACGAGTTTACTTTATTATACATTTATGTAAAGGGGATTATAATTCAATTTTTGTAGATATGACTATCTTACCAACAAACTGTTGAAAAACAAATGAAAACAACTCATTTATTACTATTTAAATATACGAAGTCATAGTGCTATGATTTTAAGTACCTTGGTAATAAACCCATACACAAAACCAAATTATTTTAACCGCCACTTAATATGCAATAAAATATCCCTCTAGACTTTATGTCAAACTCTCCAATCACTCATCTCCAGGGTGTGTGTTCACTACCCATCCAGGATATCCACATGCTTACAATAATGTGATAGGAGATGTGACGATACAACTTTGAAAGAACCACACTCATTAAACCCCACTGGATTGAATTACAACCTCCCCACTATCGGGATTCTGACCAAATTGATCTTAGACCCGTGTGCACCAATTCGGGGACATAATATATTAATTTTTTGGTCAAAAAAAACTCATCTTTTAATGTCTTAAGGTGTACCATTTAAATTAAAAAGCTATCTTATAAAAAGGTAGAACTTTTATGTTTGCAATAGGAATTAATTTTAAAGGATATACTATTTTTTAACTCAATATTGAAAAAATGTTACTAATTTTATCTTAAAGGCACCCTCCGTCAGTAAGCGAGAAACTGTCGCACAGACGTCCAGCTCTAGCGCAATAGTTAATTCAACAATGCGTTATTTCAAAATATGGTTCAAGCCAAAATAAAGTCGAAAGATTCCAACAAAGTTAATTTCCTTAATAAACATATATTTTGTGTTGTATCATAGAGTAGATTAAAAGTGTTAAAATGTTTCATTAGATCATTTTCAACGACATTTCCCCGTATTTGCAGAGCTTTGAGACTGTGCTTGGTTGAAAGGGTCTCAAGATGTAGCCTTCCACTAACAAAGACAGTGAGCTTTTGTCGGTCCTCACAACCGAGAGTTCTCAGATTAGAGAACTAGCAGCAAGCTTTCCTCTCTAGCTTGAGATAATAAGTTTCCTGATTGTCTTTCTCTCTTTCTTATTGACTTGACAAAGGGTTGCTCATGGTGAAGGGAAAAAAAGAGTATAAGATTAAGTATTCCCAGAAAACGATACAAGATATTGTATTTTAGCCGTGTGGTCTGAATGCAATTGATTTTTTTCCTCCAACTGAAGCGGCTGTTTTAATCTATAAAGGTTTACGCCATAAGTCAATTGCAAAGATGACGTTATAAACCATGTATTTGGCTTGTAAAAAAGTAGACTAAGCAAATCTTTGAACAAAATTATAGATTAAAAAATTGGGAGCTTTCTAAATCGACTAATTATATAAGAACATGACATATAAATTAAATTTTTAGTTCTTTAACAGACACAACACCCAGTTGCTCGGCCATCAACCCCTTAGTGTTAACGGGAAACCCCAATTTCCCCAAATGAAAGATATTTCGACCCTGCTAGTACTCAAACCCGTGATCATTTCTCGGGAGGTGGACACACTACCATCAGACTGATTAGGTTCTTCTTGAGACAATCCGACTGTACTAAATATCTCATCCCCTCATCCAAAACTAGTTGAAACATTCCTCGCCATCCATTCACCATCCATCCACTCGTAGGCGAACACGCTCTTGGGTTTTGTACCAGTATAATTGAGGCAGAAGCACGGTGTTGAGGATTCATCAGCCTCCTTAAAACACACAGATGAACGCTGGATCAGAAAGGAAGACCACCCAAGAAGTCTACTCCCCTTCTCCCTTCCTTTTTCTCGACATTATCACCTGTGATGGTCGGGTACCACACATCGCATCACTCATGTGTGATCCATTGAAGGAGAAAAATGGTATAGGTAGCTCGTCAAAGAAGACCGTAACTGGGTCCTCTTTAAGAAACATATTCTTGAGCCCATAAATTTATAAGCTAAAAAATTAATTTTAGTGTCGTTAAAGATAATTCTACCTCTCTTCATGGTTTAAATAATCTATTGGGGCGTTTTTTTTAGCGTTTTTCTACTCAAATTTTCATTGCATGAAAGATGGAGCTCTGATACGATTTTAAGGAATAACAAAAATATTATTTAACATTGAGGGGCTCAATTTCCAGAACTACCGAAATTTTTATTTTTGTTGGAATGAGAGTGCCCTTCAATAGAGTGATGAATTAACGGTGAAGGACTGGAAGTTGTGTCTGTTTTAGTGCTATATGCAAGATAATAAATTGATTTATATTTTGGGTGTATAATATCTTTTAATAATTATTTAAGTTTAAAGTTTTAATAAAAAATGTTTACCCTTTTATTGTTATATTTCTTTTCCTCTCTAGATCTGCCCTCCCTCTTTTTCTTTTCCGTAATTTAATATATAGTGTTTTTAAAAAATGATTAATATTGTAATTTATTACGCCTTATTTAACACAAACAAAAGGTGGGGCTACTGTCTCCATTCATCGTACATTATCTATTATATATATATATAACTATATATATATATATAGTTATATTGTTATATAAAATTATAGTTATATTTTTTATATATATATAGTTATATATATATAAAATATATATATATATATATAAAATATAATATATATAATATATAGAGAGAGAGAGAGAGAGAGAGATAATATGAATATATGAAAATTTAGTAACGTAAAACATATATTTGTTTGTAAACCAAACATGTTTTTGTAAACCATGTTCATTGTGGATAATACGAGATTGAGACTAAATAAAGACTTTATTTAGTCTAAATCCGTATTAGTATATGTACATAAGTGAAATTGTAGAAATCTTGAGTAAATATTTTTAATAAAACAATGTATACTGGTAATAAACGATCACTACAGAAAAATTTGATAGTAAATATTTGTTATACGTTATATATCTTATGTAAAAAGTTGTATCTATAAACATTGGGCCTGTACCGTGGTCGCAACTACACCGCCACCACTTAGTTCGCCTGGCTACCCCACCCTGTTTTACTGCCCTGTCGGTAAACACATTCGAGGCCGAAGGCGAGCTTTTTCGCCCCAGTACGATCCACTCACACAAAAAACAAACTCTATCTAACGTCCTGGAAGAACAACCTGTTGTTTAAACATCAAATAGATGGGAGTGAATAAAGCGCGTGCGCGATCTGATAAACTTGGCTAGCTCTCAATTGTCGTGTACTCGTCACCCCCCCCCCCTGTTACCCCAAGACCAAGACTTCATAGCGTTCTGCGCAGGCGCCGATGAGTTTTCTAGTCGCCGATTGGACAATATGATATCGAATTATGGCTATTCTTTCCCAAACCCCCCTTTTTTTTTCTCCTCTGAATTCAAATGAAAAAGGCGATGTTTGACATGGAAAAATCACTCTTTGATGCCACTAGCCGTTAGAGGAACTAATACTCCCAACAATGTAAGTTGACATAATGATTGACGAGCTAGTTAGAGGTATTGCATCTTTAAATGGTAGACTGTAGGTTATAAATTGATTCTCCAGTATGTGAACATTAGCAGACTAAATGTAGAACTTTGGATACTTGTTGTACTTTAATGTTATGATTAGAAATTTAGGACAATTTACTTTCAATATGTTTATATATCTAATTTCGCAGGTTACCAAAATACCCCTTTGGAGAACTAAATTTAAAGTTTGCTTAGATATTTTCATTTTTATAATGTTATATTAGAAATTTAGGACATTTACTTTTAAATATGTTTATATATCTAATTTCGCAGGTTAACCAAAATAGGTTTTGGAGAACTAAAGTTAGTTGCTTAGATATTTGTCATGTTATAATGTTTTGATTAGAAATTTGGGAAAATTTTTACTTTCAATATGTTTATATATTAATTCGCAGGTTAACCCAAAATGGGTTTTGGAAGGAACTAAAGTTAGTTGCTTAGATATTTGTCAATGTTATAATGTTATGATTAGAAATTTAGGACAATTTATTTTCCCAATATGTTTAAAATATCTAATTCCGCAGGTTAAAAAAATAGTTTTGGGAAATAAGTCTAGTAATTTTAAATATTTTTTATGCTACATTGTTTTGATTAGAAATTTATTTCAAGTAACTTTCAATATGTTTAATATTGAATTCTGTGGTTAACAAACGTAGGGTATGCTAGTTTAGGAGAACTAAGTATAGTACTTTAAGTAGTTGTCAGATATATTGTTTGACTAGTTAATCGGGAGTATCTATGTTTTGATGACCAGAGCGAGTAAGAATGCGCCAAGCTTAATTCTAAATATTATGTCATATAAAATATTTTTTTTATATTTTACATCTTGTTATATTTTTTAAATAAACTGGCCAAGGCTAAGTACTTGTTATCCCCTTTTTTTGTTTTGCGAGGTCCCTCCTTATATACAAGTTGTTTAATTAATCTAATGGGGAATATTTACTTAACTTGAGTGGTGGTCAATAAGGACCCCTGTGATTTAACTAAATAAATGCCTAACCATTTAAGCATGGTAGAGCTCCCCCCCCATCTGCTTCACAGGGTTTTATATTTATATTTATATTTATATCTTTTTGATCATTGCACTCATATTTTTGTTTGTTTGTTACAATCCTCGTTCTACCCCATGGATCGGACAACCGATGGACACTTCTAAAATACTTGGCTGTAATCTCAAGTATACAAGCAAAACCGAGAGGCGTTAATTGCGGAGCTCGTGGCCGAGGGATAGCCGTTAACCCCGAATCCACTGTTCGTGAATTGAGGACCATGCTGTCTCGGGAGTTGGGTGAGAAAAATCCATTATTTTCTGACGTTGATAATAGTGATGTGCCCGGTCAGGTGGTCGGTGGGAATAGAGAGGTCCCTATGACCAGTGTTGAGGGGCAAGCCCCATTAGATCCTGTGGTAACACATTATCTTCGCAGAACCCACTCTCTAACCAGTTATTGTTCGGTTCAGCGGTTCCCCATGATAGTAGGAACTCGGTCCAAAGTAGTCAGTGAATTGGTTGAATCGCATTCCTGTGTGTGATGGACAGAATAGTTCCGCGTTATTCGCTTCCTGCTGGAAGTAAACAAAGTCCATAAATTACGTCGGGTTTGAGACGCGGAAATATTAATGTTATGTCTGGGAAAACTTCAGGGTTCTTAACACACCTTATCTCCGAGGGGATAAGTCAGGGACCCCCTGGGTTACTGTTATGGATAACATATTTGACTCTCTAGTTTCTAGGAGAGAGAGGGAATGTTTATGTTCAAAATTTCCGTGTACCGTTTCCAAAACTTCCACACGAGTCTCTTAGGATTTTTATTCTTTCTGTGTCAGAAGCAGCGAGCATCCTCAATTTAAAACTCAGTGAGCGACAAATCGTAGAAATTATTCTAGAGAATGTGTCGCCTTCTTACTAGGAGACATTTTGTATTTTCCCAATTGCCGTGTTCCTTTTCAGAGTTGTACTCTCTGGTTTCCCAAAAATTGGGGGATCACTTTTGGGTAAACGGAATATTTTAGAAGCACCCTATTACAGTTTCTAAAACCCTCCGCTTCATCAACCCCTTTTTACCAGAAGTCAAAAACACTTGGGTCAGCTTACATTTTTCCCAGACGCCCCCCGTGATTAATAACCTTATAATAGCAAACCTACTGGACATCGAGGAGGAATAATAGCCCGCGACCTATCTCGAGTTAGATTTTTTTGGTTGTAAGCAATTAGGGCACCTCCGGTACCAATGTCCGCGGGAAACGTGTGACGTGTAACCTGAGGAGTGGTAAAGTTACACGACGCTTTACTAATATTAATAAACCACTCGAGACCCTATCCCCATGGTCGAATTTTGTATTGGGTCAAATCACGGTGCCGCTTTAGTCGACACGGGCGCTAAACGCATCTTTCATTAATGCTGATTTTTTCTGAGTAGCTTCCGGGTAATAAACTCAAATGTGACGTTCAAATAATAAGTGTGCTCCCCTACATTTGTTTTAGGGAAGGGAAGTAGCATTATTATTGACAGATTGTTTATCCGCTCTCAAAATTAATCGTTTTTCTTGGAAAAGAAAGTTAATGTTGTAAACAAACTAGTATGCGACGTCATATTGGGAATGGACTTTTTGTGGGATACTAGAGGTACTTAGACTTAGGCTTGGACATTTAAGGTTTGGGTTTAATTCTCAGATTAAAGTGCCATTGTGTCTATGTTCTAGACCCATGTGGTGTAGTCACTTAGGAAGCGATGAAGATCGCGTTAATACCTTGTTTAAAGAAGTAATTTCGGATGTCATAACACCCGTCTGGGAAAATGTGACATACTCCCCTATGATATTGTAGCCCACGGACGAGATTCCGGTTAGGTCGGGTCCCTATTCATGTAACCCACCCAAAATGAAAATATTTCGCGAGTTGATTAGAGGACTTAGAACAAAAGGGGGGTGATTAGGCCATCTAAATCCCGTAGCTATCCCATTTAAATTATTTCCCAAAAAACAACCCACAAGTTGATTGTGCTAGGAAGGAAATAAAAAAATCCGTTTGATCCCTACCCCATGCAGTTGGAGAGGCGTTCCAAATTTTGGCCTAAATGTAATTCCATTTCCAAACCAATTTTCAATCGTTTAACAAAGGGAAGAAGTTCACGGCGTATAGTAAAACCCTTGGCAAATTTACAATTTTAAAGGACCTGGGTCTAGTTCGGTGGGCCCGGATTAAGTGTTCTGGTCAATTTCTAATAAAATACAGTTCGTCCCTTAATACTTATAACTTATACAGTAATTTCGTGGAATCTGAAATTTAGACTGTATGATCGTTTGCGCCCGGTGGTTGCTTAAAACAAAACTGGCCAACACTATAAATATCTTGGGAATATTCCAAGGAAAAAGTTCGACACCAAGAAAATTGCCCTTTTCCCAACCACCAAAAAACTCAGGTGTTAGCGTTTTTCTTGGATGTGCGAAAAAAAACCACGCTTACCCGCAATTTCCTTGAAAATTGCTGCCCCTAAATAACTAAAGAAAGGTGTCTCCCCTTTTCCTGGGAAAAAAACCCCAAATTTGCTTTCAAAAACTCTCAATAAAAAACTGTTTAACCCGAGGTTTTGCACATGCCCGATTTCACTTGCCCATTCCTTCTTCATTTCGACGCTTCTTCTGTCGCCTTGCGCGGTTTGGTCCCAAGAAACGCGGATGTGTTCGTCCCGGTGGCCTTTGCGAAGCAAAACCTTGTCTCAAGCAAACAGAAATATAGTGCTTTCGAGAAGAAATGTCTGTCATGGTTGTTGGGGGTTGAAAAAAATCCATTGACTAAACTAGAACAGCGCGGATTCGGCTATACATGACAACAGTGGGTTGTCATGGATGTGGCGACACCCAAAGAACTGTAGGAAAGATTCGGGGGGGTGCTAGCTTTCAAAATAAAATTAGCAGATTTATTCCTCCGGGGAAGGGGTAAACGTGATGCTGATCCTATCTCGGGATGGCGGAAGATTGGAGCCGATGAGAACCCAAAATATGGTAAAACCTTTTAATGTAAATTTTCCACCGGGTCTTTAAAAGTTTTCGATTTCAGGGGGTGTGTGGTGTTGACTGATAAATTAAAATGTATTTTAAAAGGATTTTGTATCTAGGGGAAGGGAAAAGGATTGTTGTCTTGGTACGAAATTTGGCTATTCCTTTATTTGTGTCATGGGATCTTTATCGTAAAACTATTCTTTGGCAGAATGACAGAATGAAACTGCAAGTTAAGCAGTGTGAGATTGCAAAGGGAAAACCGGCGCCCGAACACGAAAGGGTTTGGGGTTCATTCGGCCGATTGGCTCGACTTCCGTGGGAAAAGGTGTTGTCGGGCTATGTTGGCCCCCCCCCATCCTTCCTTAGGAAAATACTTGTATACTCAATTGTGTTGGATGCTTTCTCTAAATTTGTGATTTTTTTAACCGTGAGGACATGAAAGCAAAGACCCACTGCTAACGCGCTTGCTAGAACGCGTGTGGCGATATTTGGTGCCCCGAAGTTAGTGAGCGATAAGGGCCCTGTTTTAGGTCTGCACTTCAAAGACTTGTGCTTTGAAAGGGGCATTAAACACATTAAACCCCCAGCCCCCACTATCCATTGCCCCAACCACGTGGAGCGTTTCAATAGAATCTTAAAGGGGGCCTTAACCCTTTTCCACTCGGTTGATCAAGTAGGTGGATCGTGATATTGATTCTTAATTCGATTTAATTCCGGCGTTTCATGAGTCAACCAATGCCTCTCCGCTTCCCGGTGTTCTGGTAGAGAACTCAACCACCCTGTTAACGGTATGGGATGTGGGACCCTTGCGGGCGGGGATGAAAAGTTCCGCATAAAGGGAAAGGGGCCAAAAGGCCTTGAAGCTTAAAAAAGGGCCCACAAAAAGTGGCTGTAGGTATAAAACCAAGGACGTGCCCTGTTTCGTTGCTATTGGAGACTGGTCCTCAATAAAAGTTATTCACAAAAGCTCCGGCAATTGACAAAATCTCAGCAAAAACTCATCCGAAGTGGAATGGTCCATGGCAGTGGAAACGCTTCTCACCCTGTAACAGTACTGATTATGATGTTGGTGACCCTTCAATCACCAGGCGGCCCCCGTATCTCAAATTAAATCTGTGGCATCAAAGAGTCCTCATTCCTGTCCGGATTTAGTTTTTGTGTGAGTCCGTGCTGTAAAAGTGTAAGTGTTTGTATGTAAGTTTATTCATCAAATTTCCGGGAAACCCCCAGATTAAGCAACAGTGATAATTACCAGATTTTTGTTTACTTAATATTGTAAAGAATTTGGGAATCTCCTAGTTAAGCAATGTTAACTCAATAATGGATGATAACCCTCGCAGGAGACATCATATCTGGTATAACCCCAGTGTTATGCAAAGTAAAATTACTAAGAAATCTTTACTAAAAGGTTTATAATACTGTTTTTTTTTTATTTGTGACAATTGAAGCTATTAATTTTTGCTTGCGATTCTGATGCCCCCTTTTATTATATTAGGTTTGTGTACGCTATGGGGAGATAAAATTTCGTGGTGTTCGTTGGACTCCGGTTTTTTTAGTTGTTAAATGGGTCCTTCATCCCTCCTCACCTGCGTCGAGCCAAAGAACAGAAGAGCCCGAAATGCCTTTGGTTTGGTACGCGCAGTTGCTGGGTGGCGAGGACAGGCTGAAAGGCGTGGAACTCTTGCAGATTGACGGGGACGGGGTTGACAGCTCTGTTTCTGAGATCAAGGAAGACGTCACTTTGGATCGCTGTGTCAAAAGCTTGGACAACCCAATTCCTGAGAGCGAAAGGCTGCCTGTGTAGGGCGGAGGGTTTGTTCCGTGGTCGCATACATTCACCGGGGGCCCCCACTTAGTTCGCCTGCTACTCACCTGTTTTTAATGCCTTCGGAGAACACATTCGAGGCGAAGGCGAGCTTTTTCGCCAGTACATCCACTCACACAAAAACAAACTCTACTAAACGTCCTGAAAACAACCTGTTGTTTCATCATTTTAAGATAGATGTGAGTGAATAAAAGCGCGTGCGCATCTGATAAACTTGGCTAGTTTAATTGTCGTGTACTCTCACCCCCACCCTGTTTCCAAGACCAAAAATTCATAGCGTTCCGCAGGGGCCGATAGGTCTTCTGTCGCCCATTGGCAATATGATATCGAATTATGGCTATTCATTCAACCCCTTTTTTTTTCCCCTGAATTCAAATGAATAAAGGCGGGTAACATGGAAAAATCACTCTTTTATGCCCTAGCCGTTAGAGGAATAATATCCCAAAAAGTAAGTTACATAATGATGACGAGCTTTAGGGTTTGCATCGTTAAAAGGGAACTTTGGTTATAAATTGGGGTTCCAGAGTGAAAAGTTTGCAGTACTAAATGTAGTACTTTGGATACTGTTGTACTTTAATGTTATGATTAGAAATTTGGACAATTACTTTTTAATATTTTATATATCAATTTCGCAGGGTTTTCCAAAATGCTTTGGAGAACAAAAGTTAGTTGCTTAGATTTTGTCTGTTAAATTTATTTAAAAATTTAGGACATTTACTTTCAAATTTTTTATTTAATTTCGCAGGTTAAACCAAAAAAGTTTTGGAAAACTAAAGTTAGTTGCTTTAAAATTTGTATGTTAAATTTTTGATTAAATTTAGGACAATTTTCTTTTAAATTTATATATCTAATTTCGCAGGTTAACCAAAAAAGGTTTTTTGGGAACAAAGTTGTTGCTTAGATATTTGCATGTTATAAATTTTTTATTAGAAATTTTGGACAATTTACTTTCAAATGTTTAATATCTAATTCCGCAGGTAAACAAAATAGGGTTTTTTGGGAAAATAAGTCAGTAATTTAAATAAATTTTTTATGCTACATTGTTTTGATTAAAATTTATTTCAAATAACTTCAATATGTTTATATTTTGAATTCTGTGGGTTAACAAACTTTGGGGTTTCTATTTAGGGGAACTAAGTATAGTACTTTAAGAGTTGTCATGATATATTGTTTTGACTAGTTTAAACAAGTATCTATGTTTTGGACCAGAGCGAGTAAAATCCAAGCAAATTTTTAAATTTATTCATATATATTTTTTTTATATTTTACATCTTGTTATTTGTTAAATAAACTGGCCAAGGCTAAGTATCTTGTTATCTCCTGTTTTGTTTTTGCGAGGTCCCTGCCTTATATACAAGTTGTTTAAATAATCTAATAGGGAATATTTACTTAACTTGAGTGGTGGTCAATAAGGATCCCTGTGATTTAACTAAATAAATGCCTAAACCATTTAAGCATGGTTGAGGCCTGCAATTACCATTTGACGAGAGAAACCCTAGCTTGGAAATTGGCCTTGATGAAGGGAAAGTGGACATACGGCCATCTTCATGATCGGGTTAACGATCCCTTTAGGATGCATTAAGGATCCTCAATGGAGAAAACAATAGAATACAAGGTGTGTTTTTATCTCTTGTTTTCTAAGAAGACAGTTTGCATATTTTACTTTTTTGTTTTAATTATGTAGAGAAGAGTGATGGAAGATGATTAGTGGAAAGAAGAAGACGTGATTCATTTGGGCTATTACCTGGAAAATTGATATATACCTACATATAAATATGTAAATTTGTGACAAGAGAATGTTCGCTATGATGAGTGGTAATGGCTTAGTAAGGAGGAATACAATTTTATATTTTATTTTAGCATTTTAAATAAGGTGTTTAGTAAGACCATCAATTAATTTTGAATGTCAGTGTTTGCCAGTATGTATAAATATATACGCATGTATTAGAGAAAAACTACATATATACTCTCTTATAAACGCACATAAAAACACACAATGCATGCTCATTCATTTCTATCTTTCTAATGCAATGGCTTGAATAGTAAGTATAATATTTGTTTTACTTTTTTTAATAAAAATATATAAATATATCAAAAGTCAAAATTTACATTAATATCAAAATTAGTTTGATACATATATTTTACAATAAAAGGTTTAATTAGATACGTTTTGAGTTTACTTCAATTCTTACATACTTACCTTATGGCACTAGAAACTAGAAAGCCATTGCCACACTTACACAAGTTAGTTCTCTCTTGTCCATCTTGAGATATTCTAACCAGTCCACCTTATTAACACCTTATCCCTTTCAGGTTTATTCAATGTTGCCCTTTTCCATCTGGGGTTTAGGTCTTTTTAAATAAAAACCCCTTTTAAAACCAAAATAGGGTTTACAAATAAAAAATTTTTAAATTTAAAACCCCTATTTTTACATTAAACAGTAATAGTGTGTTTTTTACATATGCTTTGGTAGTTTTTTTCTCTAATTCATTTGAAATCCCATTTTAACATATTGGCAAACAAAATTTTATTATATACTTTTTAAAACCTTTTTACTAACAAAAAGAACATTTAAATTAAATTTAAAACTAAATAAATGTTTTCCTTTTAATTTAAAAGGTCACAAAAGTTAAAAAAATAATTTTTGGAATTCTTTTTTCCCTTTTTAACCTTTTTTAATCTTTACATTTTTAGGGCTTAGTAAATAAGGTAAAATTTTACCAAATTTTTAAAAAAGCGGTTTTCAGAAAAACCTAGCAATCTCGTATTTTTGTATTTAATATTTTAAAAAAAAAAGTGGAACATCTTATAATTTTAAGCTAAGAATTTTTTTTTTTTTTAAAATAAACCTTTTAGTTTTTTCGCTCAAACTTTTAAATTCAAAAAATTTCCTAAATTTGTTTTTGAAAATTTTTTTTTGTTTGGGAAATTTCCCAATTTTCCAGCCTGTGGGCTCTTTTTAAGTTTTTTATTCAAGCCATATTTTTTTCCCCAACTACCGGCTTGCTAGGCCTGTTTAGGTTCATTTTCCCCTTATCATCAAACTTAAAACTTGGACAGGCACAAAATCCAGCTCCATCCTTTAATTTTTATAAAATTGGGAAATTGTAAAACCACTTTTTCACCAATGATACTTTTTTTCGGCCATCCCAGGGAATCAAACCCGGGGAAACCCTTTAAAGCTAAGTAACAGATATGCTCCCAACTGAGCTAAGGTTTTGGGGATAACCCAAAAATGTTATAGAAAAAAAATTTTTTAAACTTATACATACTTTGTAAAGTTTTTTAAATAAAAACCCACTCTGATTTTTAAAAACAACCCTTAAGTGATAGTATTTTATTCTGGAAATTAATTGCAGCTAACAAAAAATTTTATTCATTAAAAAATTTATAACAAGTATAACTTTCTACCGTCATTTTAAAAAGAAAAATTTTTTCCCGTAAAAAAAACAAAAAAATAAACAAATTTTTTTAATGGTTTTATTTCCAGTTTAAAAAACCCGGGCCTCAAAGAGTAAAAAAGGGATTGATCATAAAAAAAAATAAACGATTGGTTGTGCTTGCCTTTCATTTTCCCACGAAATCAAACCCAAAATGGGGAAAGGAAGAGCTAATTAACATTTTTGGGGATATGTAACCGCAAGTTCATGAATGGATTTTGTGGGGAACTATTCAGTCCCAATCCAAATGGGCTTCTAACCCCGACAATAACCGGGAAAACCCAAAGGCTGGACAAGCGAACATAGCCTAGTCAACGCTGACATATTTTTTCCCACAAACATGGCGGGGGTGATGTAAGAGAGCTATTTAGTTTTTCTGTTTAGAAAGGGCTTATCTTCCTTTTTTTTTTCTTTTTCTTTTTTTCTCAAAATTCGGGGGTTTTTTTTTTCTTCGAAATTCCTCTTTTTTTATCTCTTTGTAAATGTTCTTTAACTGGGGGTTTATGACAAATTTTTTGTGAAATTTTTGGAAAAATTTTCTTTTTTTTATACTGAGGTTCCTTTTTTGGGAGGGTTTTGGGAGGGCTTTTTTAGAAAAAAAGTATTTTAATCCATCCCCTTTTTGGTGGTTACATGGTCTAAGGCACTACTCTCGCAGTAGACTGACTGCCGGGGGCGGGAGAAAAGCTATTCGAATCTTTTTGGGGGGGGGACTGGAGGTGGGTTTTTTTTAAAATGATTTTTCCCCCTAAATTTTTCCACCAAATGCGGGTTTGACTTTCCCAAAAATTTGATCTTTCCAAAACCCTAAAACCCTTAGTGGAGTTGGTTTGGGGAACTTGTATAGTTTTTTTACAATTTTCAAAAAAAAATTTTTTTGAAAAAATCTGAATAGTAAACAATTTTTTTTAAATAAACCAAAAATTAAAAGTAGATTTAATTTACAACATTTGGGGGTTAAAATAACAAAAGCTTTTTGGATTGAAAATAAAAAAAACAAGTTAATAAATTTGTTCAAAATGTTTAACCAATTGACCCAGGAAAGGGGTTTTCCCCCTTCCCTTGGTGTAAAAGGGAATTCCCCGGGGTTTTTTAGGAAAAATTTCCCGGTTTTGATAAAAAATCCCCATACCAATATTTTTGGTCCAGTCAAAAAAGTAAAAAAGGGGAAATAAGGGGTTTTTCCCCAAATTTTTGGAAGTGGAAGGGGGGGAATTAAACCCTAAACAAAAAAATAAAAACCCCCCGACCAGTGGGGGGAGCGGGGGGGGTAAAGGGGGGAGCTTTTTAAAAAAGGTTTAAATTTTTCCACGTTTAAAACCCGTTAACTTTTGAAAAAAACCCCCTGCCCCCTTTTTAAAAAAAGGTTTTTCATGAAAAAAAAAAATCCCCTTTTTAAATTTCCCTCCCCAAAAAATTTCCCCATTCCAAAATTTTTCTTCTTTGGATTAATTGTTTTTTGATATTGGGAAAGGGGAAAGGAATTTTAAACGGGATTTTTAAAAATGTGTTTTTAATGGTATAAAAAAATGTTTTTTTAAAGTTAAATGAAAAATTAGTACCGAAACAAAATTTCATTACTTTAAAAAAAACCCAAAAATTCTTTTTCTTGAATGGGTAAAACTCCCAAAAAACAACAATTGAATCCCTAATTAAACATCATCATCATCACCCTCTTGAAGCTCGAGTAAAGGTGCCCCATTGGGTACTGTACCATGGAAACTGCCGAAACACCATGGAGCTTTGGAATCCCGGCTTTTCGGAAATCCACATGGGCCCCCCCTTTGGAACTAAAAGAGGGGTTAGTGGTTCCATCCGGGCGGTTTTTAAAAGGGTAAATATCCCCCCCCCGGTTCCAATCCCCACTGGGTCGGGGGTAGGGGGGTTGTTAAACCATTGGGGATCTGTAAGTAAGTAGCAAAACCGCTGAAAGTAACAAAAAAATAGGTTGTAAAAATAATTTAAATAAAAACATTTAGGTTAGAAAAAATTAATTTAACTTACCTGAAAATAAACTCAAAAAAGAGTGTTGCGCGCGGGCCCCTGGGGTTTGGGTGGCAGTGAGGGAAAAGGGTCTGTTTTTGGGTTTCCCTTGATGTTTTTTGGGGGGAATGCAGATTCCCGGGCGTTGTTTTCAGGTCTTGGGCGGGTTCGCATTCGCTTGGAAAATTTTCTAAAAACATTTTCCTCACCACCTTTGTGCGACCTTGGGTCTTGCGGGTGTCAGGGGTTAGTAAAAATGTCTAATATTGTCTTCATTTTACAAGGAACCCTTGGGCTAAACAAGCTTTAACCATTCCCCTTTACCCCTTGTTGTAAAAATGGCGGAGGTGGTGCCCACACCCACAAAAGGGTCATGGAAAAGGGAAGGATTTTTTTTCAGCAAAAAGAATTGTTGGAGTTTTTTTTGTTGAAAACAATTTTTAAATTCCACCTTCCCCCTTTGCCCGGCTTCATAAAGTATACTTTTATTTCCTTGGTCGTGCAAAACCCAATAAAGAAAAACCCAATAAAGTTGACTTTTCTTCCCCTATTATTGTGACAGGGGGGATGTAGGGCACCCTTTTTTCAAACCCTACATTTTCCCCTTTTGTGCCCATCAGCACCCCGGTAAAAACTACTGTTTCTATTCCCCTCGCTGCCATTTTGTCACTGAAGAGTTTAAAATAAGCCGGGTTTTTGGGGTTATTCTTTTTTGCAAAAAAAGGGGCCCCCTTTTGTTGAACATTTGAAAATTCATGATTTGGGTTAAAAAAATTAATGTCAACTGAAGTTTTTTTGGGGCCCCCCTTCCCTCTTCGGGCTTTTTCTCGTTTTGTACTGTTGACTCGCCATAACCATCGAAAACCCAGTACATTTTGACCAGAAAAATGTTTGAGTCCCATAGGCATGAAATTGGGTCGCAAAGTAAGAAATCGGTCCCATAAATTCCCCATTTCACGTGGTGAAGGAGGAAGCCTCCAAACTAATACATTGGTGCTCGTTTGTAGATCATGAGTTTCATAATTATCCTCTGGTAAAAGCATCGTAGAGAAAGACTTCTTTCCTTTCCTAAATTCCCCTTCTTTAAAATAGACCCAAACCGGGAATGGAGATAATTCAATTCCATAAGTGGTGCAACATTTTCCCCACCCCACTCCTTTTTTTGAAAAGGCCCCCCGTTCTTTGGTAAAATGGCAGGGGGTCTACAGTCATTTGTTTCAACCTTTTCCCCCCTTTTTTAAACGGCTTTGCTCATACTAGCCAAGGAAAAACCCCACATTCTTCTTAGACTGTTTTTTTGTCACCAAAATTACAACCAAAAAACTCTGCATGGTTTTGGGGGGAACCAAATTTTCCCTGGGGCTCGTGACAAATTTAAATTTTTGATTTTTCCATTATCCCTGTTGCAGAGACATAAGTGAATTTTAAATTTTCCCGGAAAAAAAGGGAAGGGAGGGTTTAAAAATTGAACCATTTCATAAATTTTTTCCCTTTGTCTTGCCCATCCCTTTTTTGGGCCGTGTTTACCCAAAAATCAACAGGTTTCTCCCCACTTAAAAAAAATCACCCCGGGTAAATCCCCTATTGACGAGCAATGGCGGTTGCTCCAAGGCCCAAAACCAACCCACTTCTTTTGAACCGAATCAGTTATTCCTCTTTCCTTTCCGCGTAAAGGGCCACCTGAGCTTTTTCAGGGAAGTCATTAGAGTCTGCTTTTTAATGGTCTTTGCCCCTGACCAAACCCCCTTCCCCCCCAACGTGAACCCAATTTTTCCCGATTTATGGTAAAAATAAACCCTTTAATCTGCAAAGTCCTTGAACACATGGGGGTGGCTGTTTTAAATTTGATAGCAGGGTTTTGGGAACGAAAAGATGGGAAACATTTTGCAAAATTAAAAATGACCGCTTCATGGAAGAAAGGGGTATAAAAATTTTTCTGAACACAAGCCGATGGCCATTTCCCCAAAATCACCACGGCGCCAGAATCTATGAACGTCTTAAATCAAATGAAAAACCATTTAAAATTTTTGCCCCCCACAAAGGGCAGCGGTAGGCCCTTTTCTTCTCGACACGACCCAAATTTTCTTTTCTTGAATTTTATTTTTTAAAAATTTGGATGCCAACCAAGAAACCCCCCCCCAACTTTTTGGGTAAAAGAAAAGATCGCCAAAAATTGCTCAAAATGCGGGGAAAAATCTCCCTTCCTTTTCTTTCTTCAAAAACCCGGCTACTTCTTCAAGAACGATCCGAGCAAAACACTTGAACGAGTAAAGGTCCTCGGGACGGGCCGGTGCTAAAAAGCATTGCCCAGTTAAGAACAAACGAAGGAGTTTGCTTGACCTCATTCCAGCCAGCCACCTGCCTTCCCTCACGCTTCAGCCCTCCAAACCCCTACCCCCCATATCCCCAGCACACAATTTATCTCTTAATACAGCACTACTGCACTTAGGTGTTGTACAGACATTTAATATTAGGTCTGAACCCACTTCATTTAACACTAAACATTAATTTTATACCATTAAAACACTATTTTTAATAATCCGCGATTATTCCATCCCCTGCATATCATAAACAATTCATCCTAGAGAAAAATGAATAGGAACTTTTTTGTAGGGAATTTAATGTAGATTAATTATTTACATGAACACCTTTTCGTTAGAAGTCACGGTTTTCGAGTTATACGAGAATAACGTGGAAGAATGACCTTTTAAACGCTCCCCTACCCCCCGCTCACCCTCCACCGGTCAGGATTTTTAGTATGTTGTTTATGGTACTCCCCTCTACCACTGTACAAAAATTTGTGACTACACGAATTATTTCCCCTATTCGACCATTTTTGGTCTTCGTTGACTGGACTAATAGTGAAATAAAGATTATTGCAGTATAAGTTAGTCATAATAAATTTTGAAATACTGATATTATACTTGAAAAATAAAATTGAATTATGTTAAATAAAATGTATTATTTAAGTCTTTTGTTTTATTAAATTAAATACAGAATTATTAATGCATAACAAACTAAGCAATATTTAATATTAACACTCATGTTCGTTAAAATATCGTAGTAATACTGTTCGTGAATTAGGAATAATATAACAGTCAAAATAATACATTATGAACATAGTTTATATCCAAACCTTAAATCTTGCATATCAGTGTCACAATTCATGAGGATGTAGTTATGGCTTCCATTAGTGCATGCTTCATATTCCTACATTTTACATTTAATCCATTGTACCCTCTTCTCTTTAGGCTTAGACGATTGGTTAGAACACATGCAAACTAGACAGAAACACTCATCATCTGAATACTTCTTTGCATATTTGTGTGAGCTATTGTATTTTCCCAAAAACTTTTCATCACTACCAAATTCCAGTTTTCTTTTAATTTAGCTTCTTCAATAACTAAACATTATTTTTCTTGTGTGTCAGTTAGAATTGCGGAATGGCACGTTTTACGTCCTCTAGTTTTCTTTTTTGGTCCTGCCTTGGCAAATGGACGTATATTGCTTGGTCCTATCCCTCTTGAAATAGTGATAGGTGATTTTTATTGATTCCTTTGAATGGGTCATCATTAAATACTGGTGGCAATAGATTGACGAATTTATTAATGTTTCTAAAAGTTGTCGAAATAGGCCTACCTTCAGTTTGTTCAATTTTCACAATAGGTTTGTCAATGGAGGGAGGAGTTTCCGGCCTATCAGTGACAGCTTATAGCATGAAATGCTTATCTGCGAATATTCAAATTTTATAAAGAAAATACAACACAGATAAATTGTACTATTTATTCTCTTTTTACGTGCAAACACCTCTTAAGCCGGTCCACACTTGCGTCATTCATCCATGATTAATCAACGAATTAATGACTCACGCAAGTGTGAAAAAAATATTCATTTTCATGTATTAATATTCGTTGTGCTTGGCGAGTAACGAACATTGCTCTGCTTAAGACGGTAGACTATCATACATCAAAGATTACTAATAATCGCCTGAGAGCAGTTCATCCACAAATACAGAATATAAAGTATGTGGGAATAGCAGGAAAAACCAACTGTGAGAGATTCTGCCCCCCTGGAAATAATTAACCCCTCCCTGGAATAAATTCCTCCCTCCCCCAGATATATTTCAAATCACTTGATATTATCGAATATGAAGCTGAAAGATGGCCTCATATCGAACTCAAAATGAGTTCTAGAGGCATTCCATTGTCAAAAATTTGCCGGAGAAGACCCTTCAAATAACTACTAGACTAGTGGCATCTAACTGGCACAAAACGTCAGGGGAAGAAAGCTATAAATAGCTTCCAAGGTTGTCCAAATTTCAAACATGTCTAAGGGAGAACAACTCCAAATAACTTCTAGATGCATGTCATTTTGAAGAATTTTCAGGTAAGGACCACCCCAAATAGCATAGTTTCTTATATAACTCAATTTTCAAAATTTGTAGGTGGAAGACCCCTTAAAAGAATATCTACTTTAGGTATCTAACCATCGTAAAAAATTAAGGTGAGGATCAATCTAAATAGCTTTGAAACGCATCCAAATGTCATAAAATTCTAGGTGATGAACACTTTAAATGGCTTATAAAAGAATATAATTTTTAAAAAAATCCAGTGTGAAGAAGACTACTTATAACTTCTATAGTGAGCCATTTTTCAAAAAATTGCTGAAGGAGGGCCCCTCCATTATTATTATTATTAATTATTATCATCATCACCGCGTCTTACCCGTTCGGGCTATACGCACGGGCCACTTCAATAATTTATAAAAAACTATCTGATTTTAAAAAATTGAGAGGATTACCATGGTTTAAAACATACATAAGATCAAAATGAGTAAGAAACTATAAAATGGCTTTAAACATAAATATAACATTGTAAGTAACTATGCAATTTACAATTATGACCCCCTTATGAAAATGATCTGGATCCGGCCCTGGTCTCACAGATGCGGTGTAAAATTAATTATATATCTTAATACCATACCCTTTAAACTAACCACTTTACTGAATGCTTGGTTCACATTATAGTAAAATTTAAAACTTAGAATGGTGGGGTGAAGGTTGAATGCTAGGAAAGTAATAGCAACATGGGATTTTTAAGCTTTTACGCTTGCCATGTTTCATAAGATTAGAAATATTGTTTCAAAATAACAAAGATTTCTATTCGAAAGAAAGATGGGATTTTACCTATCTCTATTTGTAATCAAATTGTTTCCAGCCTCTCAACAGATAATATATCTTGAGTTGCACGCTATCACTTAACACCCCGTCCCCCCTAACTAACATTCATCACTCTGACGCTGACATAGCTCAAGAATAGCCTCAAGTGCAAACATTAAATGGTAAATAATTGCACTCTGAGAACGTAATGAGACTGCGAATAATGTTGGTTATATTTATGACAGCCAAGACAATTATAAAATACTAAGTAAACTGTTGATCCTAATTATAACACCTGCAAGCCAAAAAGAAACGGAATAAGAACTGTAACTTTTTTTTTTCCTTGAACACACAACGTATCTTACGAAAACAATCGTTACACGGTGCGTTCACAAAACCGCCAACAAAACAAATGTATTTGAAGCTAAAATTATTGCACTTAAATACTAAGCTAAAGTACCTTAACTCCCTAATCCAATATCAGCTTTACCCACAATCCCTAAATAATGGTTTTGAACATTTCAAGTGAGTTAGGGACATTAGTATATTTATTTTTTACCGATGAAGTGTTTTAAAGACAAAGTGATACTTCTCATATTTTATATGTGGGAAGGAAATAATTTCAACAAAATAGTAACAAACAAAATACTTGTTTTAACCAAGAATGTATATAAGCCTTATTCGTTTGAATGAAACCATTCCCACTGTGCTGAATGTGGCGAATACAAGTACTCTCCAATTACAGTGTCAGAACATTCGTGAAAGATGGCATTTAATTATAGTCGGTAATCTAACTCCTTCCTTGAGCCCCGAAACATTTGTGTCTTCTCGTTTGCTTTGGTTACAGTTCAACACTAAATTTATGAGAATTTGATTCTTAATTGAAAGCAAGACTGCCTGAAAAAAATTAATAATAATAATACGACAGTAGAGTAAAACGACAATGAAGGTACACTCCCGGATTACAGGGTATAGTCAAGGACCGAGGCTTCTAAAACTGTTTTGCTCCAATCCTCACTTTAAAACATTAACATAACATAATATTAACATAATGTATTTATTCTACAGTGCTTTTGTAATAAAACTAAAACAATTAGAAAGCCAGCAATATTTGCGTATTTTCGAGCACAAATTTGGTTAAATTGGTGAAATAACTTATTAACCTATTAAATATGAATTTATTAATATAATGGACTTACACTCTTTTGTTTAACACCGCGTCTTATTTTTAGGTCATACGCATATATACTAATTACGTCAGTGAGTTAGAGATATGTAAGGTTGGTTTTAGAAAAAGTGTACCCTCATTTGCAAGGAAGGAAATTTTTTTTTAAACCCAACCAGGACATGAACACCCATTTCCCTGTCATCGGTAGTCTAGTCCAATGCGAGAGTAACGCCTTATACCATGCGGCCACTAAAACAATGTGGTTTTACATTTGATGATATGAATAATAGTCATGTGAAATATAATTAGGGTAAAGTTCATAAAATAATATAATAGCTTAACTTAATTTTAAAAGACTGAGTTTCTTATTGTTTTAAATATAAGGTTCAGTTCTGGGAAATTATGTTAGATCTGGCCATAACATTTTAAGTTACAGGAAATGTTCGATATGATTGTAAATATTCTAAACAATTTTTTGAAATCACCGCATCTTACTACCCGTTCATTTTATGAGCCTATGTAATAATTATGCTAATGGGCTTGGAATGAGGAATGTTGAATCCTAACTAATATTATAAATGCGAATGTAAGTTTGTTTGTTTGATTGTTACGCTTTCACGCCTAAACTATCTCGACCGATCATCATAAGATTTTGCATACACGTTGTCATGGGTACAGAAAAGGACATAGGGTACCTTTCATCCAGAAAAAAAGTACTGTTCCCGAGGGATAGAAAAAAAAACTTTTAGACGATCGTCCGGCATAACAACTCGGCCTACTGATATGAACATGAATTGCAACATGATGCCTTGAGTACAAAAAAAAAGGACCTGCGGTATCCCGGAAGAGAATCTGATATCCCGAATTAAAATCTATTCTCGAGTTATTTTAGCACATCTATCATAAAATGATTAATAAAAATCTGTTCCCAAGTTATTTTAAGCACATCTATCTTAAAATTTTTAAAAATAATTACATTCAGCTAATTAAGCTTGTCTGTTCACTCCGTTATGGTAAATGACAAAAGTGTCGAAAGAAGTTTGGTATTATAATGTGATGAGCTCAAATAAAAACATTATTTTTAATAAAATGCCTTTAACGTTTAGTACTATAACAACTCGATAGATGGCGTGGTAATCGATTTGTACTATTTAATGTACTAAGATTTCATTACTCCCAAAATCCGATAGATGGCGCTGAGCACATTTTAAAGCGCTGTATAGTTTTGTATTATCTATGGCTATTTAAAATCATAATTAAGAAGTTTGGAGAAAGGAAGAAAGGGAGTTGGAGGACCGTATCGATGGGAAATAACAATACATGTTTGCGATTCATTTGTTTACAAACATTGATTTGTTACCGTTTATTCATTTTTGTTTAGACCTAATTTAATAATATTGTAATTGTTTTACGTTTTCAGTTTATATTGTTAATTTTACCTTGAGTGATAGTTTATCATTTATTATTTTTAATTTAGTTATCTTACTTCTAATCATATTTTTTTACCATTAAGGCAATATTTTGTTTTAATATTTAAGTTAGCTTTTTTTTTTCTTAAAAAAGTTTTTATTTTTATTTTTTTGAAATGCCTTGCAAACGTAATTCTAACTTATCCAGGAGCTCTTCGTGAGCCCGGGCCGCTAAAATTGCTCAATTCCAAGAATTCTCAGTTCATGCCGAATTAAGGTGGCAAGGACAAGCGGAGCGACAAGCTGCTTTGAGAGCTGATGAGACACCTTCTCAAAGCCAGAAAAGACTGGAGGACAAAGCCAACCACCAGGCTTCTATGAGAGCATCTGAGAACCCCCTTCAAACACAATTGCGTTTGGAGTTACAAGCCGAACGCCAGAGAGCTCTGAGAGCTACTGAAACGCTCCTTCAAACGCAGATCCATTTAGATGTACAAGCTGAACGCCAAGCTGCTTTGAGAGCAACTGAGAAGACGCCTCATAAAAAGCAGCACCCTTTGTATGAACAAGCTGAACGCCAGAGAGCTTTGAGAGCTAGTGAGACACCCATTCAAACGCAGCTCCATTTAGAAGAACAATCCCAGCGGCAGGCAGCCTTAGAGTAACAGAAACTACACAACACTCGCATGCGAGAATAATCGTTCATGCAGAAATGCAAACCGAACGCCGACGAACTTTTATGCGTAACAGTTGGTCCATATTTAATAATTCTGGATTTGAATACGATCCTCTAATTGATTACAAAAATCATACTTTAATTAATGTTGGTTTGATGAATAAAAAATGCCAGTTTTGTGATGATTTAAAATGGAAAGATGAGACCGCAGGGATGTGTTGTTCTAATGGCAAAATTTAGCTTCCTTTACTTGGTGAACCAGAATAGCCTCTGAAAACTCTATATTTATATGATACAAATGGATCACGGCACTTTTTAAATAGAATTAGAAAGTATAACTTATGCTTTCAAATGACATCTTTTGGAGTAGATAAGGAGATAAAAATGTCCGGGTTTTCACCAACCTTTACCATACAAGGTCAGATATATAATCAAATTGGTTCACTTTTTCCAACAGATAACGAACAGCATAAATTCTTGCAAGTTTATTTTATGGGTGATGAAGAAAATGAAGTAAACCGTCGTTGCCTATACATTCAAGGATTTGAAAGAGATACGGTATTAAAAATTCAAAATGTTACATAACCACAACATTTTGATAAATACCTTTAAAACCGCAATAAAGAACTGGCCTCAAGAAGATTATAAGGTTGTCATACATGCTGATCGAACTCCACGTGGTGAACATGAGAGGCGCTACAATGCACCCACAATTAATGAAGTTGCTGTCCTGGTGGGTGGCGACCAGTTCTCTTTACGAGACATAGTGTTACGAGCACACGATAATATACTTACACGCGTAGCCGATACTTATAAGTTTTATGATACTTTGCAATACCCATTAATTTTTAGCAAGTGACAGTCGGGATACCATTTGATATTTCACTCATTAATCCCACTACAAAACAGCTAGTTCCCAATAAAAAAGTTTCATGCATGGATTTTTACGCCTATCACATGATGCTGCGAGAAAATAACTTTAACCTCCTTCCGCGGTCAAGACAGCTTTTTCGCCGATTTTTAGTAGATATGTACATCAAAGTAGAAAGTGAACGTCTTCGTAACATTTCTTTAAACCAGAAAAAACTGTTAGCTGAAAATTACATTCACCTGCAAGATGCAATTAGCACGGATGTTAATATAAACCCCAACAATTTAGGCAGAATGGTTATTCTTCCCTCTACTTTTGTGAACAGCCCCCACTATATGCATGAATACACACAAGACGATTTCGCCTATGTGAGCACTTACCTGACCTATTCGTGACTTTCATCTGCAATCCCTCATGGAAGGAAATAACAGAAGAGCTTATGCTGGGCAAAGAGCTACTGACCGACATGACTTAGTTGCCCGCGTGTTCCGTTTAAGGGTCCAAAAACTAATGAATGTTATTACAAAGGGAAAAGTATTTGGAAACGTCCAGTGCCACATGTATTCCATTAAATGGCAGAAACGAGGACTGCCACATGTGCACATTCTTATTTGGTTGTAAGAAAAGCTGCGTCCCAACCAAATAGATAACATAATAAGCGCCGAGATTCCGGATCCAGAACAAGATAGGATTTGCACGATACTGTAGTCAGAAACATAGTTCATGGTTCCTGTGGGGCACGCAATCCAGCATCGCCTTGCATGAAAAATGGAAAATGTACAAAAAAAATCCCCCAAGAGCTGCTAAAGGAAACAGTGTACAATGATAACGATTATCCTTTATACAGAAGAAGAGCCCCCGAAGATGGTGGTAGAAGTGTTACGATTCAGACTCGCTGTGGGTGGTCCAAACTTTTGATAAGAGCTGGGTTGTGCCGTATTCGCCCATTCTATGTAAAATATGTATTGCCCACATTAATGTAGAAGCCTGCAACTCTGTTCGTGCTATTAAATATATTTTCAAATACATTAATAAAGGGAGCGATCAGGCGATCTTCAATCTGCGAACTAAGGTGTAGCGCAAACACTTAATGAAGAACAAACCTATCAAGCAGGGTGATATGTCAGTAGTAAAGAAGCAGCGTGGTGGCTCCTTGGTTTACCCTTAAACCAAATACATCCGACTGATACACATCTTGCCGTACACTTAGAAAATGGACAGCGTGTTTTCTTCAATGAGAGTAATTTCCAGGAAAGGATTTCTCACCTCCTAAAACCACATTAACTGCCTTTTTACAGCTTTGTCAGACAGATACTTTCACTAAATCATTATTGTAATCCCAAGTCCCCCATTATTATACATGGAACACCTAAAAAAGAATTGGAAACGCCGCGTTCAAGGTACGCCTGTTGAAGATTTGCCAGGGGTTAAATCATCAGATGCTCTTGGTCGTGTCTACACCGTCCATGTAACGAACTTTGAATGTTTTTGTCTGCGCATGTTATTGCATCATGTTAGAGGTCCAACTGGCTATAGAGACCTTAAAAATTGTCAATGGTCAGGAATGCGGAACATATAGAGAAGCATGTGAAGCTCAACGTTTGTTAGAGAATGATAACCACTGGACGAAACTATGGAGGAAGCCGTGCAATGCCGATCACCAGACAAAATCAGGGAACTTCACGCAACCCTCATATCATCTTGCTGTCTTTCCAATCCTCAAACGCTGTGGGATAAGTACAAAGAGTACATGGTGGAAGATATTTGGCTGCGGCTACATTAAGTACATTCAGATATGACTTTTAATGAGCACATCTACTACGAAGCACTGACTAAAATGGAAAACAAGGTTAAGACAATTACGGGGAAGAAGCTTCAAGATTCTGGAATGGTAAGCCCTCGACGATCAGATGAAAATGACTTAAACGATGACATTACTCGGGAATCAAAGTATGATTTCACAGCATTGCAACAGAAAGTAACCGAATTAGTTTCTCGGTTGCTTCCAGAACAAAGTCACGTATATCAACAGGTGTTACGTCAAGTAGAGTAAAGGAATGGTACACTCCTCTTTCTAGACGACCCTGGAGGAACCGGAAAACGTTTTTGCTGAAATTATTATTGGCATTCATAAGAAAACACCAAAAAATTGCTGTTGCTGTGGCTTCCTCCAGTATAGCAGCTACACTACTGAACGGCAGCCGTACTGCACATTCCGTTCTAAAATTTACATTAAATCTTGCACTCGCAAAGGAAGAGTCACCCATCTGCAATTCCAGCAAAATATTCTCTTAAGGTATGATGCTAAAAACAATGTAAACTTTTAGTGTGGGACGAAATTACGATATCTCACAAAAAGGCTATAGAGGCGTTAAACCGAACTCTTCAGGACTTGCGAGACAGTATAGATATTATGGGAGGAATGGTAGTTTAACTGGCTGGTGACTTCCGACAAACTCTACCGGTGATCCAGAGGGCACACATGCAGATGAAATCAAAGCCTGTCTCAAGTGATCAAGATTTTGGGCAAAATTAAAAAATTCAGCCTAACAACGAATATGAGAGTCCACCTTTATAATGACGTAGATTCAGGACATTACGCAGAGACACCATCGAAAATTGGCGATGGACGTTTGGATACGGATGCTGAAGGTTTTATATTACTTACAGGGGTATTCTGTAATTTGGTGGAAAATGATGTGAAGCTCATTGCTAAAGTTTACCCAGACTTACAACTAAATTTTAATTGTGATCACTAGTTGAGTGTAAGAGCAATTCTTGCACCAAAAAATGATATCGTTAACAAAATCAACACTGACATTTTGAAAGAATGCAGGGAGAAATAAAGTAGTATTTGTCAATAGATACAATCATGGACACAGAACAGAGCACTTCATATCCCGCTGAGTTTTTTAATTCTCTGGAGCTATCAGGTGTACCCTCGCATAAACTACAATTGAAATTAGGTGTGGCCAATTATGCTTATGCGAAATTTAAATACAACCCGATTGTGTAATGGGACGAGGCTTCAGATTACACAATTAGGAAGAAATATAATCTTTGCAACCATTTTAACATGTGTGGAGAAAGGGAAAGTGTAATCATACCGTGAATCCCAATAATCCCACTGACCTACCATTTCAATTCAGAAGACTCCAGTTTCCAATCGAACTTAGTTTTGCTATTACTATTAACAAAGCGCAAGGGCAAACATTGCAGGTATCAGGGGTGCATTTGGAAAAGCCATGTTTTTCCCGTGGCCAGCTATATGTAGCATGTTCGCGTGTGTCCAATGCCCAGAATTTGTATATATTTGCGCCAAATGGAAGGACATACAACATAGTTTATAGGAGCGTCCTAAAATAATTATCTATTCTGTTCCCATGATTGCAACGGCCAAGAACAAGCGGAGTAGATAAAGGATGTTAATTAACTGTAGGTAAAATTTAAGATGGAGTGGGATTTTCAATTCGCGGCAAGGTATAACCTATGACTATGACACTCCGCTACTTCTTTTCTACTCCTTGACTTAATCCTTATTTATATTGTGTAGTTTGTATGTTTCTTTATCTCTACCTGTATTGACCAAAAACCTGAATAAGTTCATAGTTTTTATTTTCATATACTTCTTGTGTCGACCGACAACCTGAATTTATTGACAAAAAGACATTAACGCGAGTGAAGCCTTGGGCAAAAGCTAGTTTATAATAAGTATACCCACATTTGTGTAGAGAGAGGGTGGGAAATAAATTAGGAATACCATCCTCATTACACCTGACCGAAATCAAAAACTTTTACTCCTTCATTGGCAGTCTGGTCTATAGCAAGAATGACTTCTTAGACCATGCTGCCACCTAAGCGGGTCTAAATAAATAAATGTCGCTTTTGATGTCATACCATGTTCAGAACTTTAATAAGCCTTTCTTTCTTAACATTTGTTTAAATTAGCTTACCAATAAGGATTTATTAAAATTTGTACTACGCATTCATGCTTTTAAAAAAAATCAGTTATATGTGTGTATTATATAATTAAGAGTTTGAAGAGGTATGTTGACTAGTCCATGGCCCCAAAAGATAAACATGATAGTCTAGGGGTCAGCCCATGTCCTGTTGGGAAATTTACATATAAAGTATTCTCTTTTCAGATATCATTAAATATGTGTTTAATGATGTTTTTCATCTTGAGTACATGACCTGAATACCTTAAGTTTTTTTAATGGCTGCCAAATATGGTACATGGCTTTAAACATATAGCACCACTCAATGCGTAATGTAACCAAGTTTGGTATCAAATGAAAGCTCTTATTCGTGGAAATGAATCTGATCAAATGTTATTTACATATGTTCACATACATTTGAGTGAAATGAAAAATATTGTTTGTTCACAAGTATTTTATTTATTATGTATATTGAGCAGTTTCCTGTACACTTGCAAAATCTTAAATATGAAATTTCTTTTCTGTGACATGGGCAGACTGGGTTTCTGAAACATTTTTTGTGAGTGCAGAGATGTGGTAATTCACCAGAAATTGTTTCACTGGTGACTTGGAGCTGCAGCTCACCATCAAAACAATGTTGGAAGAATGGGGGCTGTATCAACAAATCCATGGTACCACCTGTAACATTGCAAAAACCCTCATTTGTTGTGTACGCCTAGCCTGGAAGAAGGTGGCGTGAGCTTCTCTACATTGAGCCTTTTCAATTGATGATACTGGTGGTCCCGAAGTGAAATTTGATGTTATAATTCCAAAAAAGAAACTCTTTTGCGCCCATCATTGTTTCACTGAGATATGTTTTACCAAAGGTTTGTAATAGATTTGGTGACAGTTCACCATGCTCTAAAGCTGTAAGTTTTGTCCCATATTTGCTTGTCATGTCACATCCAGTGATGGAATTTAAGGCTGGTAGAGTTTCAATCAAGCTGTGCTCAAGGACTTCCACAAGTTTATGAATCGGCACTGCACGTGATGCAATATCCTTTCCACTGAGAACTCATATCTCAGACAATCCTTCCTTTTTTAAAAGTATTAAAGAAATGATAGACTACACATACAAATAGATCAGTGCCTGAAGATGCTATCACAATGCGCTCTAAATTTCTATCAACTTCATGATGTAGGCCTACACGAATAAGAAGCCGCTCATCAGCCTCCTCCAGGTCAAATTGAAAAGATGATGTCTTATTTCATACCATTTTCAAGAAGTATGCTTGTCTGTCCATCCTCACCGTATCCCCAATATAAATAGGCTTAACACTGAAATCATTGTATTCTATTAGATATTGAGTGAATAAATGCTCCAACTGGTATTTATTACTTGAAGATGCCCGGAACGCATCAATATCTTTTGGAAGAGGAGTATCCACTCCATCAATATTATGTTAATTGGACGAGTGGCTCTTCTTTGTTGTTCAGATGAATTAACACTATATTCTTAGTATATATTAAAGAATATGTAAATCCTCGAAGAGTTTAGAGCAATCGCTTTTAATCTCTGAATTATGAGCTTTGTAAAGTCCCCAAGAGTCTTTATAGAATTATACATAGCTGCTTTAGTATAGCGGTGGTGTGATATGAAGGAGGAGGCGTTTTGAAAGTTGATTCTCTAAGATCTTTCTACAGTTCTTGTACCAAACTAGCCTTATTGGTTTTTTTAGAAATCCATCTTTTGTTAAAAAGAACGAAGTAGAAACGAGTTCATAACATAGAAACTGACCAATGGAGTATCCTCTTTCTCGTGCAACATCAATTAAATGTAGGGCATCAGAAATCTCATTTTTCTCATGTTTTGCTGATGATTGGGCATCTCCATCTTAGTCACTTTATCGAAGAGCTTCTTGGACTTATCAATTAATATTTCTTCCTTGAATAGTTTGCATGCTGTTCCTACCGTTTTATAACTTGTAAACTTGAAGTTCTCCTCATGTTCGTCAAAATGTTTACTATTGACAATGTTGTACAACTTGTCTTGTGCATTATTTAAATCTAACGGTTTTTTTCGTTCAGTGATGAAATAAATGATGCCTCCAATGCTTTCCTCATCTGAATTAGTTAAAGTGGGTAAAATCTTTACTCCTCATCGTCTTAGAGACCCCACATCTTTTTATAGAACTGACTAATGCATAGTTTATTATGTTTAATGACATATCTTTGTGACACTGCTTGTTTCTGACGAATAAGTCATATGATGCCTCCATGACCCTTAGCAGGGTTATTATAGACCCACTATAGAGCTTGGTTCATTCTGACACAACTAAATTTTCTGGTTCCATGTTGAGCACTAAAGCTGCCCTTCTTGAAAGACGCATAAAGTTTGTGATGTAATCCTTCCAGTTTCTTGCAATCTTCTAGATATACAGACCCCGGCTTGCGTAATTTATTTCTACATATGAAAGAACAAAGGAAGTGCTCTTTGAAATGTTAACACATGTAAATCTCAGTTTCCCTCTCGGTCTACCCATGTCAGATTGAAGTGCCCATTGTATTTTATGAATAGTATTATACGCCCTAATTTAAGTGCTATTATTATGAATGAGATGCTAAAATATGATAAAGTGTGATTCGTTGCATTGCCATGAATAAGAGCTTTCATTTGATACCAAACTTGGTTATATTACGAGTTAAATGCTGTTAAACGTTAAAACCATGTATTATATTTGCGGCTATTTTAAATAAAACTGACTACATTCAGTTCATGTATCCAAGATAAAAAAAAACATAACTAGACTTCATTTAATAATATCTGAAAGGAAACCCTTTATGCATAAATTTTCAACAGGACATGGGCCACCGCCCTCTCCCCCACTACGATTAGAGAAATAATTTAATCAGATGATTGTATAGGACCTTCCCATACATATGATCAATCCTAAAGCGTTGAGGGCATCACCTTCTTGAAGGAACATGAACTCACGCTATTTATTATGGGAACGGCAGTGCTAAGGCTTCAAATCAACTCAAACAATTCACACTAATCTTAAAATTTGATTTAATCAAAGTTATAAAAATCATATGTTCTAACCTTAACCTCCTTGATCTTAACAATCTAGACTCTTATGAGCCTGACGTGACCTGGTGGTCTAGGTGTAAGGTGTCAGACTTCTGTGCTGGCGGCCGGGGTTCAATCCCTCGGTCCCGGCCCAAATTTATCTGATTTCCAAACCCTTCCTACACCTCTGACAAGATATCTTGTGAATGTGTGGGATGCCAGGCCGCCACCGTGGTTCGGATTCCACGCTAAACTGTAGGTCCTTCATTTCATCTCACAATCACCCTGCCATTACACATTAGCGTAAGTGCGTATAACCCGAACGGGTAGTAAGACGCGGTGCTAATAATAATAATAATAATAATAATAATAATAATAATAATAATATAATAATAATAATAATGAGCCTGACACCTTAAACTACCATGGTGGGTAGTATAGTTGTAATTTTTAACTACTAAGTTTAAGGAGTAAGATGAGTAGGAAAGTTTGGAGAAATGACACCTTAAAAAGCGTGACGGAAGGATGGAGAAATAGACCATGAAAATAACAATGTGAATAATAGCTTTATGGTACCCACTATGTAACGAAATGAGCCCGACTTCTCAGTCTACGACTACTGCTGTTGGTAGGTTCCTGCAATAAAAGACAACAAACAAATTTATAAAAACGTTTCTTTTACCACCGCGTCTTACTACAGTCTCGGGCTGTATGCACCTGAAAAAATACATTCATGTAGGTTGAGTAAGGATAAATTTTGAGGAAGTGGGCCCGCATTTTTGTAAAGGAATAGTGTAAAACCATTTATGAATAGTCCCCCTCATTACACCCAACCGGGATCCAAATCCAAATCATCCCGTCATCGAAAGTATATCTGAAGCGATGTTAATGACTTAGATCATTCAACCACCGAATTGGGTAAAACAAATTAGTTAAAATCATGTATGTCAAAATGGAAAGCAACACAGTAGTAACAAACATACATACAGAGAGCCAATCAAAGATATAATTAATGAAACAGGTTTAGAGAAAAAGTACATAGAAAATGCACTTGATACAGTCAAAAAACTCCCATGTAAAAATTAACTTACTATTCCGACTACAATTTTTTTTAATGAGTACTTTCTGGTGAAGTAGAGAGTTATACTTTATTATTTTTGTTGCAAGGTAAGACATGTAGAATGTCCCCTTTTAAAAATTTTTTGCATCTCTTCGAGGGGGGTGTGTTTTGTTGGCAAAAAAATTACAGTACCCCATGGCTTTTTTTTGGTGCTGCTGACAGCCACAGCTGACTTATGACAGTAAACTTTGGGTATATCCCTAAATTTTGACCATAAAAGGGATAGTCTAGACACATGTTTTTGCAGATATCGGGTTGGGCGAGGGATACAAAAATTTGGGTTTAGGTAACTTTTAAAAGCGTCTCACTCCAAAGAAGCCCAGGGGGCCACTGTAACCTACCAAAAAAGCTGTATTCTTCCAACTATAATAATGTTTTTTGTAATTTTCAGAAGATTTATCTCAGAGATCTGATTCACCTTCATATAAGGTTACAAATTTGGGGTGGGAGGAGGGGGGACCGAGAAAACCCATTACTTTTGCGTTTTACCCTAAAAAAACTTTTTGGCCAAAATAAATCAAATACTGCTCGAGTAAAAAAAAGGGGTTTAATTTTTTCACGCCTATCAAGATTTCCCCTAAATCCATCATGATCAAACGGCATTAGATGAGAAATTTTTTAAAAATGAAAGAAAAAAGTTTTTCATTAAAAAAATATCAGAACACCCATGCAGAGATTAAAAAAATTTGGGGGTCCAGTGATAACTTAAATTTCTATGTTTCTTTTTGAAAAATCTTTATTTATTTGGAAAAAAAAAAATGTTAAAACACTACATAAGCACGATTTTTCTGGCCTCTTTCCACTCCACCTTTGGTATTAGAGTGTCACTCGACCGCAGACCATATTAATTAAAATACATACCCCAAAATATACAAACCCCACAGGAAGAGTATCCATGTCTGGACCGGTAGGGAAAAAATCAAACACGGCTTGTTTTTGGATCTTGCACTCTAAAACCGGACCCACGTGCGTGCCGGCATTGAGAGTGCTCTTTATGGGACCCCTTAGCATGCCCGTCCCATTATCTTGTAAACCCCATTAGAGATCTAAGAAGAAATGTACTATAGGGGGCCCTCACCGTATGGCTTTAGGTGACTTCCATAAAACCTACAGTCATTCCGAGATGCAATAGACTGTTTAGGTCAACCCTCCCTTTAAAAAATACATACAGTGCCTAGACGCTTTGAAACTTTCCCCGTCAACCAAATATCAAATCCCTGTGCAAAAAAAAACTAATCATTTGTTGATACATTTAAAAAATTCGCCAAGAAATTTTTGCAAAGCATAAAATAAATTTGTCCTGGAATAAGCTCAGACATACGTCATGGTCAAGGATATAAAGGAATGAGTACTTTTTTCGTTTTCCCAACTCAAGTTTTCTAGATTAAATAGGGATCGGATGGAAAAATTTAAACTATAAATTTTTTGGTCTTTTTGAAGCCCAACCACGCTTAACGTCCATAGGGCACTATCCTGTTTTTTTTTTTTTAATTCAATTAGTAAATTATTTTAAATCCATCAACGCTCTTGAATTAAAATTTTGAGCACCCATCTTTTTATCCTTTTTTTAACCCCATATAAAACTGTGTGATGAACCAGCTTACAAAAAACAATTTGAAAAACTCATCATAGAGACAAATGTCAGAAATACCCCGGGAAAAAGGGTCGTGATCCCAAGAAAACCCATGATTCCATCCCCTGACCCTCCATTTAAAATGCATGCTTTTTCCTATAAAAGGCTTTCCTAAAACATCATTAACACAGCGAAAGGGACAAACCCGAAGATGGCAGGCGTTGTTTTCCGGGGCAAGTGTTTCTCACAGGGAAACCCCTATGTGGTGAATTCCCGTGATATTTTTACTGCAACTTTAAAATGTTTTACTCCTGATAAAAAAATGATTAACGCCGTTAAAAAATATTTTGGGTTTTAAAATTTTGGTAAAACGTGTTTTTTTATTTTATCATATCAATGAAAGGGTTGTAATCGTGATAAATATCAACCAAGAGATTATGATAAATCATGCATCTTATGTAAACCGAACTTTAAAAAATTGATTTTACCTTGTCTGGTCCCATGTGGTTTTTCAGTTTGTCTCTGGTCATGTATAAAATGTTTTAATGGATTTTTTTTTTAACACGACATTAGATTTTTTTAGCGCTATACCCCCAAACATTTTTTTACTCTGCCCTTAAATAAGGGTATTTTAAGGATTAGTGATTTTTCTAAATTACAATTTCAAAAATAGGTATAAATGATTTTTTTAAAATGATATTGGATTTTTTTAAATAAAAACGCATATAAGCTATGTTTAAATTACAAAACTACAAAAAGAAGAAATTGAATATTAAAATTTGAATAGCAAAATGTGTAAATTGTAATCATTTAATACAAGAGATTGAGCTCTCGCCCAAAAATTTCTCGTATATTGATAAAAAATTAAATCATTCACCATAAATGGTGTTAATAACTAAAAAACCCATAAAAACAATCTATTTTGTTTTTTAGGGTAAACTTTTTTGAAGGTGGTTTTGCTGTTACTTTTAAAAATAAAAATTTTAACAAGGGCTTTAGATATTTTATTTAAAATTGATATTTAGGAACCAACCTAGGTGCGTAGTTGGCCAAACGTGTCGTGTTGAGCCCGATGCTGAGCGGGGAGATCGGGGGGTCAAATCTCGGTTGGGTGAAGGGGGGGGGTTTTTCCTAAAGTTTTCCCTCTCCCTCCATGCAAATGCAGTTCATTTCCTTTAAATTCAACCCCCCCAATTTCCCCTAATCCATTACGTAATTAGTATTTAGCGTATAACCCGGGGGGTTAAGACGGTGCAAAATAAAAATAATAATAAAAAAAAGATATTTAGGAAGGGGTTTGACCCTTTTTAAATTACTTTTAAACTTTTTTTTTGGGTTTTAACCAAGTGGTTTATGAAGAATAGTTTTTTTTTAAATTTTTAAATTTTTGAAAATATCTTTACCGAAATTTTGTTTAAAAAAGGATATCAGGGATAAATTTAGAGGGTAATAAAAATATGTATTTATTTCTAAGAAAAAAAAAAAATTTAAGTTTGTTTATTTTACAAAAATTTTTGAAAATATGTTTTTTTTTTAAATACAGATTTAAATTTATTTTTTTCGGGGAAAATTTTTAATGATAAATAAAAATACTTTTTTTTTTTAAAAAATTACAAAAAATTTTGGGTATTTACAAAAACTTATTTTTAAAAATTTGGGAATGTGTTATAAATTTTTGAACGTTTTAGTTTAAATTTTATAAATAAATATTTTGTATGGATTAACAAATATATTTTTTTTAGGAGTAATTTATTTGAATAAATTTACGGAAAACCCTTTTTTTTTGACCCTTTTTTTATTCGAAGCTATAATACATGAAATGAGAAAGTTAATGGTTTTTGTGTCCCCGTACCAATTATTTACATAAATGGTCCAAACTATGTGTTTCCGATTGAATTAATGCCCCGGCACGAAAGAAAACATGGTCGTAATGAATTTGCAGGGCCGACCAGCAACAGGTTCCTGGAGAGATACCAGGAACATGAGCAAGAGAATTAATTCCGTATAAAAAGTCCAAAATTAATAAAAGGGGCCAAAACGGTCCCAAGAAATGGGCCAACCCCCGAAAGTAATTTAAAAAGACATTTTTAAATTTTCAGGGGGGGGGGGGGGGGGGGGCCACTCTTTTTGGTGTGTTTTATTTTCCCCTCGATTGGGTTTTTAAAACAGATTGAAGATAGGAAGATGCCCGCCCAGGGGGTGTAAAATTTTCTAAAAAACCACTAAAGGGGGCGTTTACTTCGTCCTTTAGAAAACCGGGGTCATTAGGTCTTAGACCATTTCCAGGATAGAGAAAATATTCAAAAGTGAGCCCCATTTTTTCATCTATATTCCCCCCTTAAAAATTTATTAAAATTTACCTTTAATTTAAATAAAAGAAAAGGGAAGATTCCATATTTTTAGTTTTTTAAAATAAATAAAAAATTTATTTAAAAAAAAAATTTTTAATATTTTTTTGGTTTTTTCCATTTTTAAAAAAATTATTGGCCCATCCCAGGTAAATTTTTTTGAAAGGGTTTTTTTCTCAAGTTTTTCCAATTTTAAAAAAAGCATTATAATAATATTTTTTTTTGGGTGAAAAAGAAAATTTTTTTAGAGTAACCTACCCCAATTTTTAGAAAAGGGTTGGGAAAATCATCTTTGAAAAAAAAAAAAAAAACCCCCTCAGAACCCCGGATTCAAAAAACCTGTCACCCTTATTAAGCAAACCCAGTATAACACGAGGTGACCCTTAACCATTTACCAAATTATAAAAACATTTTCCTTCATTAAAAAATGTTGTCCCAAGTTTTTATAATTTGAATAATTTAACAAGGTTAAAATTTATTCGAAAAATTAAATTTAAAATTTTTTATAAAATTTTTAAAAATATAAAAAAAATATTATTTTTTGCCTTTTTTTTCTTTATTTCCACTTTAAAGGGGTGATTTAAAATTTAATCGTCCCTTTATTTACCCCGGTAAAGGGTTTTTTAAATTTTAAAACTTTTTAATTCTAAGACAAGTTTTTATAAAAAAAAACCAATTTATTTAAAAATTTTTCATAAATTATTTTTGGGTGAAAAAATTTATTTTATTTGGGCTTCTTTCTTGGGTCCAAAAAACCGTTTTTATGGGAATGAGGAAACCATTTTGAAAAACAGATTTGCAAATGGGGAAAAAATTTAAAATTTTTAAAAGCAAAACCACCATAAGCAACCCGCTGGGACAACCCCTGACCTTAATCGCTGGTAACAAAAGGGGGTTTGGCGCTTTTAGCCTACCTTTCACTTATTTGGGCTTTTAATTTAATCAAGACGCGACGGATAAATAAATTTTAAACCAAATTTTTATACCCGAAACCCACATTTTTTTTTCAACATGCAATTATTTGCATGGTTAGTTAAAAATATTTTAAATTTTTTGAAAATTTTGGTTATTATATTTGTTTATTTATTTTAACTACTTAGTGAAAATTTTGGAACTAAGGTAGTTTTTTTTTATTTTTAAAAAAAATTTTTCTATCAAAAAAATAATATTTTTATATGTTTTTAACCCATTAATTTCAGCAGTTCTTAAACTATATTATTCGGAAATAGAGAATTTTTGATTTAATTTTAAAAAAAAGATTAAAAAACTATCAATTTATATTGTACCACAACGGGTGTAGAACAACAAAGATAATTCAAATTTAAAATTTTTAACCAATGCAATATTTAATTTTTTTTTTTAAAAATTTTCATTAAAAAAAATTACCAAATTGTTTTTTTAAAACCTCGTTACTTTTCCATAATTTTTTAAAATACGTCATAAAATACTCAAGTTTTTAAATAATGACTATCTTTAGATCCCTCTGATATCGATAACACATTTTAAAATAACATAATTCAAAACAATTATTGTGAAAAAAACAACAAATTTTTTTGGTACTTTTTCTAAGGGGCTTTGGAATTGCTCTAAAAATCTGGTGTTTCCAACGTATCAAACCAGCCTTAAACAAGAGTGAAGGATACCCTGGCAGGGACGAACTATACTTTTTTACACCCCCAAGGGGCACCAAAATTGCCGGGTTTTTTTTCCATTAAAGGTTTTTTTTCAACTTTTAATGATAAAATGTAATTTTTTTTTTATAATCCTTTCTTATATCATCATTTAGCTACGGGTTTTTTAAAAAAAATTTTTTAAATTTTTTTACATAATATTTTCTTATTTTTAGGGAAGGGGAAACCGTTTAGCCAAAACATCCTTCGCCTTAATTATAAACCCCTAAATCTGGAGAAAAAACAGTTTTTTTTAATGTGTGTTAGATGTGAACACTAATTTGCTTAAAAGCCATCTTTTAAAAAAAAATTTTAAATTTAAATTTAAAAATTTAAATACCATTTTACCACTTATCATAAAAAATTACTTCCAATGAAAACAGATAAATACTATTTGGATTAGGGTTTTAAAAGAAACATTTTAATATAAAAAACATTTTTTTTCCCCTTTTTATTTATAAAGGTATTTTATATCGTTAAAATTTAAATCAAAAGGAAAATTATCCTTATTACTTTTAATAGCAAAAATTTTTAAATTACATGAAATTTTATGAAATTAAAAAGAATTGTTGGGATAAATATTGGTTTTTTGAATTTTTATTTTTTCCCAATTTAGTTTTAAAATTTAGATTTTTTGGGGAAAACCCCACGAAAATAAAGGGGTGGGAAATATTTTAAAATCCATTTTTTGAAGGAAAGCCCGTAAATTTTGTAGAAGGAATTTTATTTTTATTTTGCTTCAAAAAATTTGAGGTTAGATTTTTTGAAGTTTTTAGAAGCAAAGCCTCAAAAGTGTATGTGCAGAGTAAACGATTATAACAAGAGGGTTAAGAAAGTATGATATTATAAACAAATTTTTTTCAATATTAGTTTTTTACTTGATCCTTTTGATATTGTTATTTTAATCGGTATGATCGTATGGAAACAATTTTGTATTACTAATTGTCATTATAGGGTGATGTGTAGGGTAAAATTTAAACTATTTTTAATCTCAGTTCCACCATTTTTTGATTGAAACCAGTAGAAATTTTTAAATTTTATTTTTGCTTCGATATGTTCTTTTAATTTTTGTTTATCACTAATTGATTCTGATGAGGGGGAGGTAAGTCAATTCAATCCTTTTATAAAAGAGAACATAAACAAAACCAACTAACTTATCACTAAAAGTCTTTGAACGAAGCAAAAATATATTACGTTAATACCGATACAATTAACTTCGATATAAACAATGTTTATAGTTTCTTCCATACTTATAAGAACTAGTATAGATAATTTCTTGATAATCACAACTTATAACCGCTGCCATGTAATAACATTTGGGTAAATTTCTTAAACACATTCATTAAAAAGATTTGTGTAATCGCTTTACAATGTCTCTGAGCACATTGATCAATGGACTCGACGTTGACTCGTCTAGTCGCAAGTATCAGACTCCTGTCATATAGACAGGCGGCATCACTCGGGCAAAATACTGTGTCCAAACAGTTTCCTTCTGCAAATATCGTTTGGAATTTGGATGCAGGAATTGCATCCGTAGGATTTCGAGATACTTAACTGAGTGTGGCCTGTCAGGTTTAAAATAAATCACCCCTCACCCATAGTAATCACTGGTATAACCAACGAGTAGAAGTCTATAATTAAACCATTATATTATATTATTGACAAATAAAATTGATTTAAACTCTTATTGTTAGATTTGTTAATTTTGTAAATACTTAATTGATTTAGTGGTTAAGATCGATAGGAAAATTGAGATTATGATGACAAGTTCTGGAATGCTATAAAAATGACCATGTAGAAATAACATGTGGCAATAGCTTTTTAACATGTAAGAATACTATTTCTGGTTAGATAGAGTTGAGGTCCTATAAAATACAAGATAATTTCATAAACGTTCATTTAACACTTTTATACAAATTCTAAGGTCATGCACTAAAATACATCTGTTATTGGCTTGAGTTAATGGATAAATTAATTGATTAATTGGCCATATGTAATGGAAATAGTTTAAAATATTTAGAATGTACTCGGGTAATCTCTATCATGTCATAAATGATGTTTGAAGGATGAGTTTAGAACAGAGATAACCACTGAATTGAAAAACATATTAGTTGAAAATCAAATGTCAATATTGAAGGCATATAGTATGTAATCAAAAAACAAGGGGAGGCCATAAGACTATGTTAAATTGTTGTAGAGAAGTATTTGAAATGATGAACATCAAGAATCTCAAGTAAAATAACTTATGACTTTTATGGACTTTTGTGAAGTTGAAGTATCTAACAGGTTGTGAAGGAAATTTATTACGATGGTTCGAATACGGATATTGCGTTTGGGATATATACAAACTTTTCATTGCCATACATGTTTAAGAACCTTTGGTTTTAGACGTATGTTGATATTTATGAGCATGATACGTAAATTTGTATTAGTTTAGAATATGTTGTAGCATATGATTATGTATGTACTGTTTTATTTGAATAATTTGTAGATACGATAATTAAGTTGATTGATAATAGTATTTTTATTTGTGTATTTATATTGTGTAGGTGGGTATATGGTTTGTATTAATGTTTAGGTGAGAAATTTGTATGTATTTGTATTTGTATGATGTAAGCATATAATTATGTTTTAAATTGTAATGTATTATTATTAATTAAGCTTTTTTTAAGTTTGTTATTGTACTTTAAGGATTCTTTTCACTTAAATCTCCTGAAAGCTGTGTTAAGTTTAGGTACGTGCATAATTTTCAACAACTCATTAATTTACTACCACTCAAATCCTACTGGGTTACATGCCCTTGTTAAAGAGTTGTCGTATCCCCAGAAGCTCACTAATTCCGAAACTAGGCTAATGCTACCTGATATCTATTGGTTATACTTCTATCTACCCTAAGTTCTAAACTAGAAGCGTCTCACACCTTGTGCCCTTTAAGCTAATATCAAATGACATCATCTAGTTGATCGTCTGGGGTCATCTTAGTCTATTTAACAAAGGGGGAACCAAAAAATTGAAGATATTTCAAACATCTGTGCGTTTGAAGGTTAATCTTAATCAATTTAGTAGACAAAGCATCGTGGCTTCGGTTCTTATCATAATCCTTCAAAAGTTTTTCTTCTACCTTCAATTTTATCTTTGCTGGAATATAAATGAGATCCCGATGGGTAACATGCACTAATATACATAAATACAAAGTATATACTCATTGTCATTATTTGCCATGGCGCTTTGGTTAGACAAATACCCGACTAAATGAACATGGAAAATATACATGATTGTGTAACACTTGAAAGCTTGAAATTCAAGTCTGTTGACATAAGGTTTAATAGAACAACAAGCAAGCAATTACAAGGTAAACATCAGAGCACAATCCGATCAGTCTTCAATATTGACCTATTAGAGGTCAACATACCTAATGCCAATAGATAAAATGTACACGTCATAGATATAGCTCGGTGTGAAACGCCATTGGTTAATAATACAATTAACTCGCTTGTTTTTAAACTATCCCTAACTCTTAAAGTAGGGTCATATCATACTCCCAGAGCGGATTAGACAGAACTGGTTTATTTCATTCACCCCGACGGTGAGACTGCGCTATAAAACACAATACGAGCTAATAGTAATTCCTGTTGCACAGACATCTAAAGGATAATGACTGATGATCAGGCTGAGCCAGAACTTACTCAAATTCAATACAAACCACCTATTTTAAGAGGCTTGAGACGATATGCACTGCAGGCTTGGAGTCCCAATTAAATTAGTTACATAAGTTACATGGATTGTCTATTTTTCCCGGTCATAGAAACACCGGACCAATTTTAGGAATAGTTGCATTCAGGATTTTAGGCCTCCATACAGTAAGGTGTGGCTAGTAACCAATTAGTATAACTCAGGGATTCTTGAGTAAACCACTACCTAACAGGTGCCAACCACATAACAAACATAGGTATTATCTATCACAAGTTCAGGCCGCACCTGAAGGAGTCAGACACTGAACATCAAATTAGGGCGCAATAGCTCTTCCAGAAGGTGTAGTAACAAACCCACAAGGGCACACGAATTAGGAACAACAATGTCAAACATCTATAGAATGCGAACCATCGCCAGAAGGGCAGTAACAAACCCACAAGTTGCACACCGCAATCAGGTGAACAACAATGCGTGAAGTGCCAGTGTTCTACAAGAATAACTAACCATTATCTGACTATGTCCTTACATCGGGCCTAGAACAATCTAATCTCCCCCTTACCCGCCTGATGGCACAGCAGACCACAACACAGTCACACAGGCCAAGGAGTGAGACACATTTCAATGAAACTATAGGTCTTAAGGACCAAGTAGAAAAACAAGAGATGCGTATAATCTCTCATTACATGCTCAACATGACTTTGCCTATGAAAACCTAACTATATTATAAATTTAAATAGTTAATATGCTCAAGAGTGACAGACACTCTTAGATTATATTAAAAATCCCTTTTACTTTACATAATACAACTTAGTGCCTCATACTCCCTTCTAAATAAAAGTTTATAATTTATGACAAGTTATTTCCGTCTGTCCGGTGAGCTTGACGGCACCATCATCGTGCCCACAATGTCTTGTTTTACTTTAGATCAGAGAGACGTCGGTCGAAGAATATTATATTGGAACTGTAAATTGTTTCCAGCGGACCGAAATTTTTTATACTGGTTGAACAGACAAACCACTGGCAAAGGGGAGGGGGGTTAGAAGCACCTCTAGACTTTAAGAACAGCACGTAGGCACCAGGCCATGACGTACACACCCTCATGAGCCACGATGAAATCCACTCTGTTCGTTTGATGGTCTAGTTGAGTCGAGTATAGTGTTGAATGGAGGCCTGTGTGTGTCCATGCTACTCTTCCAACGGAGCCGTTCTTACCCAGAAATGTTCCCGGGGCATGATACTTAACAAATTATGTTATAACATTAATATATATATTTAGATATCCATATTATTTTATTACGTGAAATGATTTTTTCTAGCTGATATAGTTTGTACGGGCAAGGACTGGTGAGCCCATTACATTTCATCCACTAGTACCAGTGGGGATGAGGAAAGAGGCTCCAGTATCGTCTGGTGTGGTCTGCAGTATATGGAGAGGTTGCGGTTAGAATCACAGCTGGGTGAATTGAGATGATTTTCTCAAATGATTGTATTAATCTCCCTCCAAGCAAGTGCAGACACACCTCCTCTAAGATTAAGTTTCTCCAGATGCTGATGGTAGGAGACTCGGGTTTGGATCCTGGTAGGATGTACTGAGATGGATGGTTTTTCCTTAATAACTTTCCCTTATCACTCCACGTAAATTAGTGTACAATTCCTCTAAATTCAACATTTCTCATACCTAACAAATAAAGGCACTGGGACCCTTAGAGGATGACTCACCCTGGAAAAGTTCTTTATAAAAGTCACTTTGTGTCACTCTCCTTACTCACCCAATGATTTGTTCTCAATCATATTAATATTTCTCACATGAATAGTTCTCTTGCATTTTGGCTCAATCTCAGAGAAAACATGCCGGAACAAATTTAAGACATAATTATAGCAGAGCAATCGGTTGACAATTTGGACTTATATGAAAATATTTTAATGCAGGCTAGTGGGAACTCAACCAAATTGTAAGTTATCTCTCGGACAGAACCATGATGGATTTGAGTTTTCTTCTACCTGATAGTTAATAGTACGGATTTATATTACATATAAACTATTTAAGAGAGACAATAAAGGAACAGCCATTTATATTAAAACTATTAATACAAACAAACCACTATTGAGCACAGAACAACTTGCCTTATACATAAAGGTATTATAAAGTGTTCGAGATCCATAAAAAGTGTTCTTTTAAGATAAACCCGAAGTTAAAGGAAATATTTTACTAACTAATTTAATCTTCGTAAGACCAGGTTTGCGGGATGGGTTCTCCTTTAAGACCTCAAAAGATCTAGAGAAAACTCTTATGCTTGGTTTACACGAGGCGTGAAGTCGTGCTAGACAAGGAGCATGCAAGTGGATCATCAACATTTTCCTTGGCTAGCATGGAAGGAGCATGCTCAAAGCTTTGCTATAAATGTTTACACGTACAAGGTAAAGAGCATGCTAGAATGTGCCCTGTTAAATTTTTGCATCTCTTCTGACGGGGGTGGTGTGTTTGTTGGCAAATTAAATATACAGTACCCCATGGCTTCTTTGGTGCTGACTGACAGCTCACAGCTGACTTATGACAGTAAACATTTAGGTATATACCTAAATTTTGACCATCAGAAGGGATAGCTGCTAGACACATGTTTTTGCAGATCATCTGGTTCGGCCTAGGGATACATAATTTGGTTAGGTAACTTTTAAAAGCTGTCAGTCAGCTCCAAAGAAGCCATGGGGCCACTGTAGATCCTACCAATAAAGCTGTATTCTTCCAACTATTATATAATGATTTTGTAATTTTCAGAAGATTTATATCAGAGATCTGATTCACCTTCATATAAGGTTACAAATTTAGGGTGGGATGGAGGGGGACGCGAGAAAATGCCATTACTTTTGCAGTTTTTATCTCAAAACTTTTTGGCCAAAATAAATCAAATACTGCTCGAGTAAAAACATAGGGTTTAATTTTCTTCACGCCTATCAAGAGTTCCTGAATATCCATCATGATCATAACGGCATTAGATGAGAAACTTTTTAAATGAAGAGAAAAAGTGTTCATTAAAATAATATCAGAACACCCATGACAGAGATTAAATAAATTTGAAGGTTACCATGTGAATAACATTAAATTCTATGTTTGCATTTGAACAATCATTTATTTATTTTGGTAAAAAAAAATGTTATAAACACTACATAAGCACTGACTTTTTCTAGCGTCTCTTTCCACTCCACCTTTGGTATTAGAGTGTCACTCGACCGCAGAGCCATACTTAAATTAAAATACAGTACACCAAACTACTACAACCCCACAGGAAGAGTAGTCCATGTCTGGATCCGAGTACGGAAATTCAAACACGGCTTGATTTTGGATCTGCACTCTAGAACCGGATCCACGTGCGTGCGCGTGCATTGAGACGTGCTCTTTATAGGATCCTTAGCATGCTCCGTCCACATTCATCTTGTAAACCCTCCATTAGAGATCTAAGAAGAAATGTACTCATAGGAGGCCTCACCGTATGGCTCTTAGGTGACTTCCGATAAACTCTACCAGTCATTCCGAGATGCAATAGAGCTGATTAGGTCAACGCCTGCCTTAAAATATCATACATGTGCCTAGACGCTTTGAAACATTCCCTGTCAACCAATATATGCAAATGCCTGTGCAAAGAAAAATCTAGATCTATTTGTTGATACATTTATGAAATTCGCCAATGAAATCTTCGCAAAGCATGAAATAAAGTTGTCCTGGAATAAGTCTCAGACATACGTCATGGTCAAGGATATCAAGGAATGAGTACTCTTTCGTGTTTCCAAACTCAAGTTATTCTAGATTCAATAGTGGATCGGATGGTAAAATTAACTACTGAATTTTAGGTCATTTTGAAGCACCATACCACGCTTAAACGTCCATAGGCACTATCCTGTTTATTTTTTTAATTCAATTAGTCAATTAGTTTTATCCATCAACGCTCTTGAATTAAAATTTGAGCACCCATCATTTTGATGCCTAATTTTAACCCATATAAACTGTGTGATGAGACCAGCTTACATATAAACAATTTGCAAAACTCTATCATAGAGACAAATGTCATGACAGATACACCACGGAAAAATGGGTCGTGATACCAAGAAAACCCATGATTCCATCAGACCTGACCCTCCAGTTTAAATGCATGCTTTTTCCTATCAAGGCTTTCCATGAAACGATCATTAACACAGCGCAAGGACAAACCCTGAAGATGGCAGGCGTTGTTTTCCGAGGCAAGTGTTTCTCACATGGACACCTATGTGGTGTATTCCCGTGATATGTTTAGCTGCAACGTGTAAATGCTTACTCCTGATGAAAAAATGATTAACGCCGTTTATAAAATGATCTTGTCTTAAATTTGGTAAAACGTGTTATTTTTACTTTATCATATCAATGAAAGGGGTTGTAATCGTGATAAATATCAACCTAGAGATTATGATAAATCTATGCATCTTATGTAAACCCGAACTTTAAAAAATTGATTTTACAGCTCTGTCTGGTCCCATGTGTGTCTCAGTTTGTCTCTGGTCATGTATACATAATGTTTTAATGGATTTTGTTTAAACACGACATTTAGATTTTATAGCGCTATACCACCAAACATTTTTTTACTCTAGCCCTTAAATTAAGGGTAGTTTAGTGATTAGTGAGTTTTCTAAATTACAAATGTTCAAAAATAGGTATAATGATTTGGTTTAAAATGCATATCTAGGATTTGTTTCAAGTGACAAACAGCACTATATAGCTATGTTATAATTACAAAGACTACAATAAGAATTGAAATGAATATTAAAAGTTGAATAGACGAAAATGATGTAAATGTGTAATCAGTTTAATACAAGAGATTGAGCTCTCGCCCATAAACATTCTCGTATATTGATAAAAAAATTATAATCATTCATCTCATAAAGTGTGTGTTAAGTAACTCAAAACCCATAAAAACAATCTATATTGTTTTTTAGGGGTGAACATTTTTGAAGGTGGTTTGCTGATTACTATTTAAAAATAATAATTTTAACAATGGCTTTAGATATTTTATTTAAAATTGATATTTAGGAACCAACTTATGGTGGCGTAGTTGGCCAACACGCTAGTCGTGTTGAGCCCGACTGCTGAGGACGGGGAGATCGTGGGTCAAATCTCGGTTGGGTGAAGTGGGGGTGGTTTTTCCTAAATGGTTTTCCACTCTCCCTCCATGCAAATGCGAGTTCATTTCCTTTAATTCAACCCTCCCAATTCCTAATCCATTAGCGTAATTAGTATTTAAGCGTATAACCCGAAGGGTAGTAAGACGTGGTGCTAAATAATAATAATAAAAAAAAGATATTTAGGAAGCGGTTGATCTCTTAAATTACACTTTATACTTTATTTTTGGGATACCAAGTGGTTTACTGAAGAATAGTTTTTGTTAAGTTTTAATATTTTTGAAAATATCTTTACCGAAATTGTTTAAAATGGATATCAGGGGATCAATTTAGATGGTAATAAATAATATGTATTTATTTCTATAGAATAAATTAATTTAAGTTTAGTTTACTTACAACAATTTATTGAAAATATGATTTTTTTTTAATATTCAGAGTTAAAATTATTTATCTGGGAACAGTTTTTAATGATAAATAAAAATAAGTTTTTATTTTTACAAATTACAAATAATTTTAGGATGATTTACAAATAACTTATTTTTGAAAATTGGAAATGTGTTATAAATATTTGAACGTTTTAGTTTAAATTTTATAAATAAATATTTTGTATACGATTAACAAGATATGATTGTTTTTATGAGTAATATTATTTGAATAAAGTTTACGGAAAACCCATTTTTGACCATTTTATTCGAAGCTATAATACATGAAATGAGAAAGTTAATGGATTGTGTCGTACCATTTATTTATTCTATAAATGGTCCAAACTATGATGGAGTCTCTGATTGAATTATTACTCGCCCCTGGCACGAAAGAAAGCATGGTCGTAGATGAGATTGCAGGGACCGACCGAGCAAGCGAGGCTTCCCTGGAGCAGTAGTATCCAGGTAACATGAGACAAGAAGAGAGTTAATTCCCGCTGACTTAAACCGTCCATAAATTAACTAACAGGGGCCAAACGGTCCCAAGACAATGGGGACCTAACCCCGCAGATAATTTACACGACAGCCTGCTGCCACATCTTTCATGTGGGGGGGGGGGGGGGGGGAACGTCACTTAGGTGGAGTCTTCTATTTGCCCCTCGACTTGTTTTGTTTACAACAGACCTCTCGCAAGATAGGAAGATGCCCGCCAGGAGGTACGTCGATATTTCTAAGACCAATATCCACTAAAGGGGCGTTATCATTCGTAACCTCTTCATGTCAATACTGGTCATTATTGGCTCTTAGCAACCTAAGGTACCAGGATGAGAGAAGAAGATTCAGAGGACGATGACGCCACCAGATTGCATCTATATTCAACCTCAAATAATAGTTGAAGTTTGACCTTTAAGTTTGAATGAAAGAAAACGAAATTTGAGGTCCATATTTTCTCAGTTTTGTTACGATAACTAAATGAAATTTAGCGTCCAACGATAAAATGGGTTTAATATTCTACATAGTGTTGATTCAACAGTTTTTTAATATACATTACTTGGTCATGGCCACTGCGTAGTTTGATTAGTACTGTTTTTCATCACAGCTTATTACCACCACTTCAAGTAATACGCATATATAATAACTATAATAGTTTTGGGATGAATAAGGAAACATTTTAGATGTAACCTACCTGCATTTTCCTAGAAAGAGAGTTGAAAATCATCTTAAAAAAAAACACCCTCAGTAGACCCAACCGGTATTCAAACAACTGATCATTCCTTACTAAGCAAGCCAGTATAACACGAGAGTGACTCCTTAGACCATTTGACCACTGAGATTAGTAGGACATTTTCACTTCATTAAAAATGTTGCTAGCCAAGTTTTCCTATACATTTGCCGAATATTTAAGCACGGTTGAAATTACTACTCGTAGAAAATTAAACTGTATCAAATTTAATTTGTAAAGCATTTGGTTATAAACTATAAATAAATATTATTTTTGCCTTGTTTTTTCTTCTATTCCACTTTAAGGTGAGTTTAGGTAAGTCGTCCTTTATTTACACGGTAGAGGGTTTTTGGTAGATGGTTTAACGTATCCTCTAAGTCTAAGACAAGTGTTTTATAATAAAAAAAATTCGATTTTATTTACAAGTTCATAATATATTTGTGTGGTGAAGTAGTTTATTTTATTTCAGGCTGTACTTCATTGGTCCAAACTATCCGAATATTGTATAGGAATGAGAGATACACATTTTAGAGGAAGTATACCAGCATTTGCATGGAGGGAAAGAATTTAAAAGGGTTTAGCAAAACACACCATAAGCACACCCGTCTGGGATTCAAGCCCTGACCTCCCATCGCTGGTACAAATCAGATGGGTTTGGCGCTTTAGCCTACGCTTTCACTTATGTGGGCTTGTAGAGGTTAATCAAGACGCGACTGGATAACACTATAATTTTAATACCAAATATTACTACCCGAAACACAATTTTTTTCACATGCAATTATTTGTCATGGTTAGTTAAAAATATGTTAATATTGTTGCTAGATTTTGGGTTATTATGATGTTGTTTATTTATTTTAACTAACTTGGAGTGAAATATTGCGCAAGCTAAGGTAGTTATTTTTCATTTTTTATAACAAAAATCTTTATACTCAAAATAAATAAATATTTATATTATACTGATTTTCTAATCCTATTAATTTCAGCAGTTCTTAACTATATTATGTCGTGAGCAATAGAGAATTTTGCATTTAACCTTTTAAATAAAGATTAAACTATTCAATTACCCTGTAGTCACAGACGGGTGATAGAACTGAACGTATAAGATAATTCAAATTAATATTTCAACCAATGCAATATTCTAATTACTTTGTTAAAAGTTTTCATTAAAACAATCTACCAAATATGTTATTTCATCCTCGTTATCTTCCACCTAGCATGTTTTCATACGTGCAATAAAATGACTCGATGCTTTAATAAATTGACTATCCTCCTCTAGATGACTCTGATATCGATAATCTACGATTTTCTAATATTATCATGAATGTCAACGACATATTGTGAATAAAACAACTAATTTTGGTACTTTACTGTCCTAATGGGCATTGGAATTGCTCATAAACATCTGGTGATTTCCACACGTCCATCATAGACTCAGCCTTAAACTAAGAGTGAAGAATGACCCTGGGCACGGGACGAATCTGGATAGCTCAGTTTTACAGCGATGGTGCGCTATCCCAAAAGTTGCCGCGTTTGGTTCCAGTGTCCAGGTGTGATTTTTCAACTAATTAAATAGATAAAATGATAATATTGGTGTTTTTTTACATCTCATTCTATAATTATCATCATTTAGCTACAGTGTTGGGACAGGAATGAAGTAGGTAGAGTTTTACATGAGATATTATTACTAGTATTTGTGTGGAGGGAGAGTGGAAAACCGTTTAGGAACCAAACATCCTCTCTGCATTAAGTTGGGATTATAACCCCTACCTCCATGTGAGACACAATCTAGAATATTGTTAATGTGATGCCTTAGACTGTGCAACCACTGATAATGGTATGCGTTAGTAAGCCATCCTTCCTTAAAGCCTCATATAATATATATAATTTAAAAGTTCTAAATACCATCCTTCCTACCACATTATCACTACACTTACATTCCAAGTGCTAACATGATGAGAATATCTATGGTAGGATTATGGTAGAAAGAAACATTTATCATATACAAAAACCTATTTTTATTACTTTATTTATTAGTGTTATTTTATATCTGTTATAATTTACATCAAAAGGGACAGTTATCACTTGACTTGACGTATTAATACGCGAAAGTAGATCTAGTATACATGAAGATTTGAATGTAAATTAAAAAGAATTGTGTGGAGTAGGGAATATTAGCGCTTATACCCGACCAGGTTTTGATGTGTTTCTCCCAATTCTAGTTTTAATTAGACTGTGTTGTGTCATAGTAAACCACACACGCACTGAATGTCCAGGGAATATATTCACATCCATGTTTAGAACGCGTCACGTTCGTAAAGTCATGTAGAATGTGAAGTTAGTTTATTTTGCTTCATTAAATCCTTCTGTAGGTTAGATTTTGAAGTGTCCTTAGAATACTGCCAAAGCCCTCTAAGTGTATGTAGAAAACACGAGTTAACGATTACTAATTTCAAGTAGGGATGTATAGAAAGTATCGATACCTTACTAACACAATATTTTCCTTTCGATACTAGTATTATTTACGGGGACGTGGCAGTTGGCCTAAAAGGCATCTATTAGCATCACTACAAATCTTAACGAATGTTTCCGGAGACAGTAAAACATATTTTAATAAATGGTCTAAAAATTAACTTTACAAAAAGTCGTTTGGCCTAAAAGGCATTTGGCCTAAAAGGCGTTTGGCCTAAAGTCATTTGGCCTAAAGGCATTTGGCCTAAAAGGCATTTGGCCTAAAGGCATTTGGCCTAAAGGCATTTGGCCTAAAGGCGTTTAGCCTACACTTTAGGCCAAATGCCTTTTAGGCCAAATGACGGGTACCCCTTTAGTACAAGCGCTGCCACTGGTAAACTAACAGTTGTGAAATATTTCCTTTAAACACGATACATAAAATGATTGTTTCTCTTTTCAATTCTGAGAATTGGACTATAACTCAGACGTTTCCGCCAACGAGTACAAATACCAAACCCG
>JBCFYV010000935.1:1059563-1207063 GCA_039000515.1 Timema cristinae | reverse complement strand
TGAGAAACAATCTTTTTAGTATAAATTTAGCCTTCACAACCTCTTAAATACTAGTAAAATCCCTCATACATATTATGAGTTCACGTTATTAAGTCGGAAAATCTATATGACAAAGTTTTTAAATAATCTACCCATTCCCTTTGTTTTTGGTTTATTTAAATTTTAGCACTGCGTCCAGGTTACAGGCATATGTACTAAATTTCGCTATTGTGTTGGTAATAGAGAAGGTTGAACTAAGAGGAAGTGTACTCATATTTGCGTGGATAAAGAGGAAAACACTTTGAACAGCCAACTGGGATTCAAACACAAATCTCCTCAACATTGGAAATCCAACATATTGCGAACGTGACGCCTTGGGACAGTTGTGTCAAGTTATTTCAAACATAAAAGCTACATTTAAAATTTAAAATACTATTGGGGTTGCATTTCATAAAAGTGACTATTGTCACCTTAAGTTTAAAAAATAAAACTTTAAAATTATTATTATTTTTTATTATAAAATAAAAATTAAGATACATAAAATTTTAAGAATGACTTAATTTTCTTCCCAGAAATTTGAAAATATTCCTTCTATGCAGGATTGTGAGTTAAATCTTGATATAACGTTATTTTCATGCTTGATGACGATTGCATGTCCGTAAGCCCGGACCTCACGTGTTTATTGATTAACATGAATGAAAACAACTGTCCACACCCTTCTATGCATCTAAACATTAGACATAATTATAATTTGGTGCAGACATTTAACAATACTTGGCAGTTTATAGCTATTCATTAAAGTATAAAATATTTGGCACACAAAACTCAATCTTTAGACTTCATGAAATAATTTACGATTTCCAAATTTCATTATCAGATAGTATGTATTTCTACAACGTTTATAATAAGATGGATTGGACCTCATTGGATGTCAGTTCATCAAAAGGTTAACGGGCCGCAAAGAGTGATGGATAAGGTGAAATGTAGCCTACGGGACGCAAGTTTGACATGCCCCCTTAAGAATGCAGCCAACAAAGCGGGCTGTGTGTCTTAGTGATATAGATTATGTTGTATTCAATGCCCAAGACTGGCCACTTCGTGAATTGGTGAATTCTTCGCACATTGGCCAGCTGTTCCTGCCAAATCGTTAATCAAGTGTAGGGGCATTTTAATTCGTGCTATGGCCAGCCATAGAATGAATTGGCCATGACAGCCAAGCCAGTGCCCAAAGTGCTGGACAGTATGACATAAAATCCCATCCTAACCTAAACTGACCTAGCCTGACCGCTGGATCTAGGGTATCTTAATGGACAGGATGAGGACAGAACACCCCCTCACCCTAACCACCACCCTCCCGCATGATAAGACATAGCTTAAACTAAATATAAACTTGATAATATATAAAATATACGGTATAATTTAGTAAACAGGATATAACCAAAGCCATTCTTGATAAATAGATATAATATATATTTCGTGCTTTGGCTAATTTTGGTGGCCAAAGCTAAAAGTGTCTGGTCATTTTGCAAACTGGTTAAACTTCAAGCTCTAATCATGATATATATATATATATATATATAAATATATATATATATATATACACAAAACTGATATCCAACAAATTACAGCTATCTGTGAAAAATCGGAATAAATGTCAGACTCGTTTAATTTGGCTTACACATTACGGAGGTGTTGGGGTTAGATTCCCAGCAAGATGAACTGAGGGTCCCCCATCTCCAGATATAAGAGCTAGGGACACAAAAAAGTTCCAAATTTTTACAGCATCAATTTTATTCTTCTGTTTTATAATTGGAAGTATAAATTCTTTGCTACTAACGCATACAATGGATTTAGGTGATTTTATGAAACAATATTAGTAAAAATACAGTTTGCATTTCAAAAAATATAACAAGAATTATAGTATTTCTTCCTAATTCATAAAATTAACTTGTAAAATTTTCAACATTTACATTATTTACGCCACCTAGCCAAACTCGTTTTATCATAAGGGCTCAGTGAACATTAGAAAATAATGAGTGAGCTCCATTTTGCAGAAAAAAAATAGTATTATTGTTATTATTATTTTCGGGATTAAAAATAATTTCAACTTAGCATTTTATTTTTACAAAATGAAAAAAATTCCCCTTGATAAAAAAATAATAGGAGTAGACCTACATAGTTCCTTTAATCAAAAACTTGAAACCTTTTATTTGCAAGAAAACTGTAAATGTCCGTCTTTAATTCTTGTGCCAAAGTCATTTTTATAATTGTTAACAAATGTGTGTCCGTAAGCCGTGAAATCTCAGGTGTTTGGTTTAATTTCATTGAGCAAATAACTGTTAGCACGTTATGTCAAACATTCCACGTCAAATAAATAGTAGGCTACAGTTTGGGTACACCTACTTCACATACTAGAATCCTCCAAATTATGATAAATTCCTAAATATCACATTCCGAAATGTTGTATTTCCTCCACGTTTATAATAATGTCCGCAAATCATGGCTAGGTCCACGTGCAACCCTCGCACAGCTAGTTTTGCATTCCTGCTTTATACCTTTCAACTGTCAGGGACCATAATATAATAGCCTCAAGACTCTTATTCATGGATCCATTATTTAAAAAAATCAAATTTAACACTCTTTGCTTCTAACCCTTATTTTATATCGGTAAGGGTGTCAACCCTGATTGCACCCGTATTATCATGGAAAGGATACACCCTGAGATAGATCGCATCCTGAAGGGGGCACGACTTGGATTCAAACCTGGACCTCCTCCTCACCGGCAATCCAGTACATTGCTTAGCTGACGCCTTAATCTATAGGATCTAAGGTTCAGATGAAAAATTACTTTTACGACATTTGGCCGTGTTTATATTAATTTATGTTACATTTTATCACTGTATTAGTTTCAGTTTTTGGTCGCCTATCAGAGCACTAAGATGCATCACAAACGTCTGGAAATCAAACCCCATTTTAAAAATATCAACATGTCTTTATTAGACTGAAAATACAAAATTTTAGATTTATAATTTATAAACGTGATGTTTCACACGAAAAGTCATAGCTTTTAGCTTTAATTAAATATCTGTAAATATATATCGATCCTTTATTCAAACAAGTTAAGTCATTTTAAATAATTCTACAGCAAAATATTTTGAGGTAATTTGAAGATTGTTTTAAGGGTCTTGATGCTCCCCACGTAAGTTTTCTGAATAACTAGTTTTCCTTTACAGCTATTGTTGTGTTTACACTGATAAAAATATTTAGTTCAAAACAATATTGATTTAAGAATACCTATATGAATAATTTTATCTGACACATTTTTAAAACATGTTGTCATAAAAATTCGATACATTAATTAAAATGAATAATTTGTATGCACTATTTTGTTTAATTTAGACATTTTAATAAAAGAAAAGTTACTAATAATTTTAAATTATTTATGAATATATGAACTAGAGGAAAGAATTTTTTTTAAATCAAGTATTTTTGTAAATTTACTTTTAGAGATACAAGGATACTTGCTATAATGTATAATAATAATAATAAAATATACAACAGAATAAAACAGTGTACTGGTAAAAATAGCAGTGAATCATTTTAAATATTTTGTATGTTCTACTTTATTTAAGCTTAGCGTCTTACTACCCATTTGGGTTACAACTTATATGCTTATGTACTGATTACGCTAATGGCTTTAGGGATGAGGAAGGTTATTTATACAGGAGATTTATCTGAATTTGCGAGGAAGGATAGTTAAAAACCATTTGGTATAAATCACCCTTATCACACACCGACCAGGAATCGAACCTCGAACCTCAATCTCCCCATCATCGGCAGTTTAGTCTAATGTATACTCTATCTCATTGCTAATTAATTGACTAATTACTAGTAGTATTTGAATTTGTAGTTTTTTTATAATTTTTAAGACCTCAACGATTGATATTTTTAGGGTAATCTTGCTCACATGGGATCATTATTTAAACCAGACACCATCATCGTTGGAACATGGACTGTGACATCAGTCTCATATGGTCTGGTTTGTCAGAGTGATGGAGATTGAAGTTTGAATTCAGGTAGGGTGCACTTGGTTGGGATTTTGTTCAGCAAATTATTTAAATTTCTACCTCCAAACAAATACGAATACATTTTCTGTAAATTTTCCTTTATATATACACTCCATTATTGTAAATATGGGGGAGTGGAATTGTATCCATTCGGAATGGTATCCATTCCAATAGTTTTGTAAAAAACTGCTTTTGTGAAAAATTGGAATTGTATCCACTGGAATTATATCCACAAAAACTGGAATTGTATCCACAAATGGCCGACTTGAGGTTTAACAGAAGGAACGTTTAACGTGAAAACTTTGTCACACTTCTGGTAGAGGGCAGCAGGATGGAATCTTCTTAACTTACTAATTGTATACTATAGTGTAGCCTTGTCTAAAAATATTTTCTTAAACATGAAGTATTCATTCTCTTTAAATATTGCACTGCATACTAGAAAATTAATTTGCAATCTTATTTAACTGGTAAAATTCTTTTTTTCAGGTCAATACATTTTAAAGTATGTATAGAATTATAGAATTTTAAAGAGATAAATAAATTATTTATTTGGCAACAGACTTTAACCACTATGTTAAAAAATGATTATTTAAAATCTAGCTTTAATTTATTCAAATCTAGTGAGAAACGAGACACTGTTTATGAATTCTGGCAAGAATTATATTAATGTGAATTGGCAGCACTGCTTTGCTCATGTCCTATACTAAGTGAGCTCAAATGATGGGAAGAATCGAGTAAAAGTAGTCGACTACACCTTTTGTGTATCTTAATCGGCTGTACTCGATATATTATCTTGACATCTGGAATTTTATTATTTTTAGTTTGATTAATAAAATTGTTTTATGGGGTTTTTATTTATTATTAAAACCTATTGTATTCTAAACCTGATTTCACTGTAATGGAATGTACCAACGTTCATTCTAAATATTTTCAGTTTTCGATTCTTCATATTCTTGTGTATTAATTTTATTTAGACCTATTTTTTTAACAATAACTATCATAAATTAATTAGTCTTGAACTTTCAAATTTATTTTATTTTTAAAGAATGCTTTTTAGCAACACATTTATATATCTACAACGCAACTTTATCAGGAGTCAAAATCTGGAAATGTTTAGAATATATAAGAATAAATATGTCTAAAAAGTGAAATATGCTCGCTAAAAGTTTTCTGTCAACAATTTCACAAAATAGAATAAAAAGAATAATTTAACTTGCCTGAAATTTCGCAAAGCTGAACAAGTAGGCCTATTTGACATTACATTTTCCTCTTCAAACTCGTCAAAATATTAGTGATGGATGTTATCATTTATCAATATATTTTATGTTTAGGTGAATTTAAAATGTGACTTGATCATCGTTGTAGATGTTAATTCTCGACAATTAGCTATGATTAAACTCATTAATTTAGGCTAAGAATGGAAATACTAGGTTCATTAAGATTAACCTTACTCAGATCAAAACAGCCAATGATCATTTGATTTCGACGTATGTGTATGAAATTTTCTATCGGTCGTCTTTTATATAATGCGTGAGAGAGAAATAAATTTTCGAGTATTTTTTCTCTTTTAACACTTGATAAGACACGCGAATTTTTAATAAATGTCAGGCTATATTATTATTCGTGTGATGAATTGTTACTAAAATATCTAAATATCATAAATATGTACAAAATCTTTATAAATATATGGAGCAAATAATGAATACCGATAGTTGTTTCGCTCTTAGATTGTAGTAGATACGTTCATAGATATTTACGTCTCTTTCTATCCCATTGGTTTCCCCGTTAACGCTATTCTGTTTCTAATCAGTGGAGTTGCAATTACGTAGTTTAAAAATAAACACAATTACTTATACGAAATAAGCACCCAATATTCATTATACAACATTCACTGATGCATCTAGTGAACGCAATATATACTAAAAAAACAACTGATTCTTAAACCACTTCTTTTCAACCAAATTATGAAAATTAACATTGTCTTTCAGCTTCAAAAATCAATATATTAATATCACGCCATAAGTATATTTTCACTAGTGTGGGAAATACATAAATTTTATGGTGGTTGTAATAATTGTAGTGAACATCGCTTGGAAATACTGTCACCGTTAGTAATGAGGTTGGGGCTCGAGTATTTAACAAAACACCTAGCATAAATTCAACACTACCACAGTTGGTAGCTGGTGTGCCAACCATGCTAGGCGTCCTGAGTTTCATTCCCGATATGGTCATAGATGTATTATTGATAAAATGTCGAATGGGGATTGAATATTGTTCTAAATCTTACACTGATAAGAGTATGACTGAAAAATGAACTGTATGGGAAAAAGATTGTGTATTAAAATAACACGTTAACATGCCAACCAATATTGTGTATTATATCTTAAGATAAAAAAAAGGGAGCAACTATTTTTACTTGAGTATTTCCGGAAGAATCAAGTACAGCCGATTACGATACACAAAAGGTGTAGTCGACTACTTTTATCGATTCTTCCCATCACTGGAGCTCACTGAGCATAGGACATGAGCAAAGCAGTGCTGCCAATTCATATTAATAACATTCTTGCCAGAATTCATAAACAGTGTCTCGTTTCTCACTAGATTTGAATAAATTAAAGCTAGATTTTAATTAATCATTTTTAACATAGTGTTAAAGTCTGTTGCTAAATAAAATAATTTATTTATCTCTTTAAAATTATATAATTCTATACATAATTTAAAATGTATTGAAATGAAAAAAAGAATTTTACCAGTTAAATAAGATTGCAAATTAATTTTCTAGTATGCAGTGCAATCTTTAAAGAGAATGAATACTTCATGTTTAAGAAAATATTTTTAGACAAGGCTACACTCTAGTATACAATTAGTAAGTTAAGAAGATTCCATCCTGCTGCCCTCTACCAGAAGTGTGACAAAGTTTTTACGTTAAACGTTCCTTCTGTTAAACCTCAAGTCGGCCATTTGTGGATACAATTCCAGTTTTGTGGATATAATTCCAGTGGATACAATTCCAATTTTTCGCGAAAGCAGTTTTTACAAAACTATTGGAATGGATACCATTCCGAGTGGATACCATTCCAATTTTTGTGGATATAATTCCAATGGATACAATTAAAAATTTTCACAAAAGCAGTTTTTTACAAAACTATTGGAATGGATACCATTCCAAGTGGTTACAATTCAAGTTTTTATGGATATAATTCCAGTGGATACAATTCCAATTTTTCACAAAAGCAGTTTTTTACAAAACTATTGGAATTGATACCATTCCGAATGGATACAATTCCACTCCCCCTATCCTACGAGTATATTTTTATCTATCACGAAAGGCTATTCCCAGATAACCATTTTTAACTTCATCTCAAATAACATTTTCAAAATTATTCAATTTTCTAAAGATGTTGTAAAGATACTCATTTATTTTAAAAGACATAGATGAAGTATATTTTTCTTTAAAAAACAGTGTGTAAATTTTCCTTTTAATACTTCATCAATGAATGAGTAGGCGAAATTGAAAGGCAATATTTTCAATACCAAATTCTAAATTTGAGTTATATTTTTACTATTAATATCATTTTGATCAATTATTATTTATTTGAACGTATTTTAAACCTATAAAGTGTTTTCAAAGTAAAGTTAATTTTGACGATTACAACACATGTAGAGAACATTTCTATTATGTTTACTATTTAACAACCTTGCCAACGTGGCCAGGTTTTACTTCTAACAGCAGAGGGAGGGGGCAGCCGTTTATAAGGGCTGGGAAAGAAAACTGCATATGACAAATCAGCGACCTTTAGTCACACAAGTAACATCTATGTCGCTCTAATGTTCACGTTACAATCTTAAGAGTGTGTAATCAGTTTAATAAATAGTATACGAATATTAAAATCAATTATATTCTGTTTTTTATAATATTATAAGTGAAAGCCTCATAAAGTGTGCGAATAATTTCAAGAATCTAGCACTAAAGTGAGTGCTAGAAACTACGCACCTACGAACCACCGCATACTTACAAATCATCACTGCGTAGAATGTTAATATCACCAACCTATCACAATCATAGATCATAACGAAACAATGTCAAAAGTAAGCCACGCTTAAATTAATTTAGTCTAGAAAACCAACAAACATTATTTTATCGTCTGATATAGTTTCTAAATACAAATTTCAAACAAAATCTTCAGAGATATTTTTTAAAAATTACAAAAATTATAAATATTATAATCATTCATCAGTAAACTACCATACAATATTTTTTATGAAAAACAAGCATAAAATATATATAATTACTATATTAACAGAAAAATCTAATTTTTTTAGCGCCGCGTTTGGTTTATACGCTTATGTACCAATTGATCCAATGTGTAATGTATGAGAAAGGTTAAATTTAGAGGGAGTGCACCCACATTTACGTGAAAGGATAGTGGACATTTATTGGGTAAAAACCCCCTTCAGCGCAATAGACTGAGATCGAGCCCCAATCATCCCATCAAAGGCAACCTGTTTATTGCAAGAATAGTGCCTTAGGTCTTGCGACCACCGAAACGGGTGTTATAAACTTAGCATACATCCATTTTTGATCTAAATCGATAAAGCAATTTATTAAAATATTACAATATTATTTTTAATCAGTCATCAATAAAGTGCCCTTAAACGAATTCCCACCCCTAAAAACAAGTTTTTAGTGGTTATATACAATTATTCCCAGATAAATATTATATACAAAATCATTAGATCGAGAAATTTGGAATTCAAAATATTGCTTAATTGGAGGGATAGGATCAATGTTTGTTATTAAGGTATGAATTACTGCCTTATAATATCTAAATATCAAGTATGGACAAAATTCAACTAAACCTTTTCAGATATATTGCAAGGAAAACACAAATAGACACAAAGATAAGATTGTAAAATCAACTTTTTTAGGATCGTACACAGGTAGAACGTAGATATTAATTAATATTTCTAGGTCGAATATTTCTACAATACTTCTCTATATAATAAAATAAAACTTGTTAAGTTAATAGTCTTGAATATAAAGTAAGATTAGTCAATATTTTTAGGAGTTTTTTCAATGGAATCACTCGATTAACACCCCCCCACCCCCCATTATAGAATTAATCAAACAATTTTAATAATTTTGTATACCACATTGAGTTAACATTATTTTAAATTTAAATTTTATATCAACATCAGCTTTGAGAAAATTTATGATGAATAGAATTATCTATAAATTAAATCTGTACCTTTACAAATATTATTAAAATAACGCTTTTCGTAAGAACAGATCATAGTACTGTAGTTGGGCAGTTTGAATTTAAAACAAATTACCTCTTTTCCTTAAGTTGTCAATGCAACACAGCAAGGCAAAGATAACCTTTTAGTGCAAGGTATTCTAATTTACGATAGACGGATTGATTAATGTGTGAAAGTAGATCTTTTCTAGCTGTCAGATAATATTCTTCCTATGGAAATTAGAGTGTGAATTTTAACTCTTAGTACAACCTAGTCCATACACACAGCATCCGTACTACAAACAATGAATTCGTCATTGGGAAAGAATAGGCCCTAATTTCGCAGATACTCAATTTTACGTATATTTCAAAATAAAGGCCGGGTCCTTTATCTCATTAGGTCAATTATTCCCAAACTTTTAAGGGTTTGGCCCCAATTTTTGTTCTTGGAACCATCGTGACCCCTTGATAGCCTTAAAGTTATTATTTTAACCGAATCTTACTATCCGGGTGGTACACTCGTATTTAATTACAACTATGGGGTAGGTAGAATGTACTTTTATTTGCGTGGTAGGATAAGAAGGAATCAATTTGGAAAATTCAACTCAAGTACTCCAGTTTGTAATTGGAATCAACCCCATTACCGTCAAACCAAATGAGCGTGAGGTTAAGCCGATGTGATCAATTTAATTACCATATATGGATAAGAAAATGATCAAACAAATAAAACTAAGATGTCTCAAAAGAGAATCAACAAGCCCAGTGGGTATTTTGTAAGTTATGGTAGCAGCGTCACTCACCTGAATATGAAACTGCTACAGCAAACCTAGTCAGAAATAAACTGTCCTAGTTCAGTAAACAAAACGAGCCTTAACAATAACATAAGAACCTGTATCATTTTAGCCGCTTAATTTAATTTTGAAATTTACAATAATAATAATCTCTCTATAAGTACACACAAAGCTGTAACCTCGACAAGAGTTGAGACGGAACATGTCGTAATCACCAGGTTGGAAACCACTGCCTTGGGCTGATTGGCGCCCAACTGATAGAAGGAATTTTACCCATATCAACAATATCCTTGATATTAAATCTTAGACTTGACTGGAATTTGAACAAAAAATGTCCGCATGTGGATGAACATTGTATGTATCACAAAACCTATAATTTAAACTTTAAGTTTGGTTTGTTCCTGAAGTATGGCTTGAGTAGAATATTATTAAGATTGAGCTAGTGGGATGTTCCTTAGCAGGTAATTAATAATCTACCCCAAGGAATATATTTATATATTTTATGGTATGTGACGTGCAGGTTCTGAACCAATGAGGATGCATATGAGCGAGAGTGAAAGGACTTATTAATTTAGACAGTAAATTATTATTATTATTATTATTTAGCACCACGTCTTACTACCCGTTCGGGTTATACGCTTTAAGTACTAATTACGAATTGGGAAGGTTGAATGAGAAAGGAAGTGAACCCGCATTTGCGTGGATAGAGAGTGGAAAACAATTTAGGAATAACAACCCCAGTTCACCCGACCGAGATTCGAACCTCCTCCCGTCCTCGGCGGTCGAGCTCAACACGACTAGCGCGTTAGCCAACTACGCCACCGAGGCGGGTTAGCCAGTAAAAGTATTTTCACATACCTCCCAGGGTTTTTTTACATGCCAAAGTCAACATAGGGCCGACGGATTTACTTCCCTTATGTAAGATGTGATACAGATTTATAACGCTCAAGAAAAACCCCGTCAATCCCGAAATCTGTAAATCAAGACGTTGATATTGATTACCAACACACAACACATTAGGCAGCTTTAGTGGGCTGATTAACCACTAGTGATTTGATATTTAACAATTATATTGATTTTAATCTAACATTGCAGACATAAAGATAGAAGTTTCGAAATCACTAATTTATGTATATTTTCCTCCATCCCACAGTGTCGTAACCAGGAGGGATCGTTTGTTCTCAACAACCTACTTATGTATTTTTAATTATCAATAAATACTTTAATTTGTTTATAATTATTTTTCAAAGCCATAACGTCTTTAATTGAGATTCATACTAAAATATCAATCAAACAAATATCCACATTTTGTAAGAATAGATCTTAAGAATTATTTCATTAGATTAGTCACTAAATAATTTAATTTACGTTGTTTATGAACTCACTAGATAAATCTGACTGATGCATTTTTCCTAATTATCAAATGTATTTCATAAGATTTTTTTTTACTATTTGAATGATTTATGCCTCCATGGCTATTGAAATCATATTTACGTCAAAAAAATGGTTAAGACTAATATAATATTTAATTTCTAATCAAGGTATAGTTATATATTATTTATGGTTGTACTTTTACCTATCAGTATTTTGGGTACAATCCGAGCGGGTGTTAAGAATCAGTGCATATACATATACATATATACATAAATGTATATAATTTCAGTATGTATGTATATATATACATTATATATATATACATTTATATATTTTATATATATATATACATACTGATATAAATCAAGTGCTTGTATATATTTATATAAGTATGTACTCGTAGGAATTTGAACTAAATGGCCTAAGTATCTATCGTGATAAAGGTGAACTGTGGAAACAAACCTCAGAATTGTCTTTAGATAAAAGGTATACCAAGTTTTGGGAAATATTATTAGTAAAACCAGTGGAGATCAAAACTCTATCTCATCATTTATAGTCAAGTGCTCTAAACGCTCACCTAAACTTGTTGTTACATGTTCGTGTATATTATAAGTGATGATGTATCATGCATATAAACCGAGCTATTCACTCATTACTCAAGCTAAAAGATGATGAACCTACCTGAAACAAAAGAAGAAAGACTTTTTTGTCTGCGCTATTGAACGTATTGTTAGCTAGCTAGTTTACGAGCGTGGTGAAATAAAAATATTTTCTTATGTCTCCATCTTTTTACTTCTATTTTGATTTTCAAAGATTATTACTTTATATAAAAATTACAATCCTGAGCTATCACCTACATAACTACGACGCGATTTTTGTTTGTTGGTGATGAGTTATTAGTCATGGAAATGGTTATGTTGGCAACAGAGAGGACGAACAAAACGCGGATTTATTTACTGTGTTATTGTTATTATTATTGTTACTTTTATTATTATTTGAAGTTAAAGAGCGGCGCCTCGCTAGAGTCATTTGTCATGCGTAGTGTTGCAGGTTCCCCGCCGCTAGACAGCACAACGTTTGGAAACACGTCGTGCATTAGAAAGACGTATGAAGGCATTGCTTTGTTGTTCTTCCACATTGACAGTCAGCCATCTTGTTCATTGTTGGATCTAGGAACATAGCCTATATGGAGGGAGCAGGTGTTTTAGCGGAATTATATTTAAAGGTGAGGTCAAAAACCCTCCATATCCAAACTAAATAAAACTTCAGTGAATAAAGTTAACGGGATTTAAATTTACTTTTGCATGGCATATTGATCTAGACTTCTTATTTCACCATTAACAATGATGCTCTCAATGTTTACCTAGAATACCACATCAGCCTATCATGAAACCATGAATTTTAGTAATGCTCTATATTAATAATATTTTGGCTTTTATACCTTGGATGTGAATGACTTTTTAACTCAAGACGGCAATTGTTAAACAAAAGACAATGAGATGGTTTTATGTACCTACATTGAACCATGTTCAAAAATAAAATAAGAGGTAAGTAAATATAAAAACCCTGATAGTAGCATTATTATTTATTTTATTTCTACATAGTCATCGTATTTTAATGAGACAGTTGATTCTATTTCAAATGAATTGACTAAGCAATGTTTATTATTGGGATATTCTAGAGTACCTACTGTTTAGAAAAAAAAAAATTGAAGTGAGCCTCCTATGGAATGAAAAAGTTATAACAAAAACGTGAACAATGCTTTCAGTTTTGGATATCAAATTAATAATATTTTATTTAACAGTGAGCTTTAGGACTTGTAGTGGCGGCTTTTGTGCGGGTAAGGATTTATTGTGTTTATTTTGTTCTCAATCTTGAACTTAGCCTAATACGGTCTTAGGCTGATTTAAATAAAATAATGATAGCATTAGCAAACCTATAGAGCTGGATTTAGAAACTAATCTGGATGCGGGGTTTAATTAGTGCAAACAATCAAGTCTGGTTTCTTATAATCAGAAAAAGCAATAATACAATTTCATAGCTATAGTCCAATTTTTAAAGGAATAGCCTTTTACAAAATACAAACATATTTTTGCAGCCTAGATTAATAGCATTTTGCTATTTTAAAAGTGTTATTATAAATATCTATCATTAGTGACAACTTCAAATAACATGAATTGGCGTATGCATACGTTAAAGTATATCCAGTAACTATTCTACGCTTAATATTACTTCTGAGAGAACCGCAGGTCTTATGGAGAAAAGGTTTATTTTAGTTTATTCTCCGCTGTTGCCAATTCTCCTCATTTTCAGTGATGTCAAAAGGTGTTGTGATAGCGCAGAATGATCTACCGGTAACATCGACAGATTATCATCGCACAATTTGCCTTATAAATAAGGTATCACACGAAAAAAAAATTCAACGCGGTTTCCTAATAGTACTTCATATAAGTCATTTATAATAATAATAATTGAATACCTAAACATAAATAATATAACCAAAATTAGTCAGTGTTTTCAAAATAAATTAATGGTTAATGGTTAATTTTACTCTATAAAAATAAATATTTTCAAGACGACACCGAAAAGCTGTTACCGGTGATGACTGAATGGGCCCTCATATGTAAATATACCCGATTGCCATATGTTGGAATGCAGCCATCCTAAACTGTCACACTGAACACAATATAAATTCTACCAAGTTTATTTTTACAGTCCTCGTAGCAGAACTGTGATGAAAGTGACTACAAATCTGGGATACCTTAGTTCATTACCGGACAGTGTTTAATTTAGTATTTGTGTTGTGGCCTTTACCATTAGCTAGAAGTAGCTCCTATCATTATTCTCAGGAATGGTTAAGACGTGTCAGATATGATAATAAGGTTTAGTTAGTTGGTAAGTCGTGATTGTATTAAGTTGTGCCTTAAGAATCACAATTAAAATAACCAAATAAATACTTTACTTATAAGTGACGAACTTTTATAAACGCTATGATAACATTTTATTATATTATTACTTATTTGTGTTATTTTATTATATTTATAAAATATATCTAAATGAAAAGTTTCAGATAGCTTTAATTGACGTATGGATGCAAGAAAAGATATCTAGTAATTCTTTTAGCTGTCATGAATGTTCTTCTTAAGAAAATTAGATTGTTTATATTATTCATATATGTGTGTGTGTTTGTGTTGTCTACATCCCAATAGTGAAATTGTCCATTTCAACAATTGGGAAAATTGCTGTTCATTTTTGTTAACTTACTTCTTCCATTGACCCTTGGCCCCTATTGACGAACTTGGCAAAAATGGTTATTAATCTTGCCCAGTTCATGAACTGGATTTTATTTGACTAGCTACTAAAAGCTTAACTGAAATCTGTTTTAAGATAGTATCTTAAACTAACCCAACATAACTTAACCTAACTTCTATTCTAAAACAATAAAAAACTAAATTAACTTAAAGACCAAACCTGTTCTTCGCTTGTCCATTCTACGGGCAAAAACTCTTCTAGTTCATGAATTGGGCAATGATTGGAGTCTATGAACTAGGCAGCACAAGTGCTACCCAATTCATGAACTATAAGAGTTTTTGACCAATGCTATTGATGGACAATCGAAGAAGCAAGTTCCCAGGATAAACAGAAATCTGCCCAATTTATGAAATGGGCAGTTTTACTATTGGGGGGGAACCATAACTTACATATTATACTATACCAGTATTTTACGTGAATCTTATTAAAACAGATCATAATTATCAGTGGATGACTTACAAACTAAACTAATCTAGCACAGTAGGCTTACTTATTTCATACTCATTAATTTTCTTGCCTTTGAATATTTACTAATTATATAGAAAACCCAGCATCTGCACACAAATATTAGAGCTATAGACCCTGTTCACTCTTTTCTGGAATCAAACTCTTTAATTGGGGTGGACAATTCTATTCGACAAGCCATTGGAACGGGTTTACTGAATAAGAGTTGAATCTTATTTCCAATCCTAATAAGCATAGCTTCAGTGTGCTTGCGGTAAATTGGATTCTTTTTTACTGGCCTTGCATGTTTCCTTTTGTTAAACTAAACGCCTCGAGAAAACGACTACTATAGAAAACTAAAAAAAAACCAAAAAAAAACATTAAACACTTTAGTAATTTGTCTTCAAAAAGTTTTTTTTAGCTTGTTATTTTTTTAATGACTTGTACGTTTTTGATTCAATCCGTCATAACTTTTTTTTATGTGTTTCAGTCTTACGAGACTATTTAAGATGTAATTATTTGTGAAATAAAAAAATATTCTGAAAGGCTATACGATGAAGCACATTGTGAAAATACTTGGCACAGGAAAGGTTGGGTGAATGTTAGCAAGCCTGACCATGAACCCCCTGACCCTGGAGGGTCGGATTAAAAAACCCAGCCGAGTACACGGTTTTGATTTATTTACGTTTTATGTTTCCACAACTTTTCTCTACACAAATGCTGAGGCAATACTTCCAAAAACTAGCCCTTATCATCTTTATCTCTGGAGTCCACAAGGTTTTTAAAGACAGCCAATGGCTTTCATATGGCATTTTATCAAAAAGAGAATTACCAATCAAGCGTATTAATTATCTGCATGCAACATTTTATTTTAATTCGTTGAACTAGGCTTTGATAAGACCACATTGAAAGATTATTAGTGAACTCCAAACTGCATGGCACAACCTGCCATCGAGCCATGCCTACCAGGCTGGCACCATCTGTTGGCGAAGATAGGGCAAACTTATACGATAGAGTGTGTCATACCAAAAACTCCCTCCAGCCGCTAATCTCAGCTTTCTTGACCAAATCTGCTATGTTTTCATTCAAGAAGTTCCTCATTCATCCTCAAGAGGCTGAACTGACCACGTTTCAGAGTCTCAGACCCCCTGATTTACAGACAATCTGGATGTGCTGGGAACCGAATCCAGGACCTCTGGGTTTGTGGCCACGAACTCTGACCACTAGACCACAGAGGTGGTATACAACATAAGTCAACATTACACTTGAGAATTTGTTATTAAATATATATAAAACATTACATTTTATTTTAGTTGTTTGGGGATTTGAGGAACAAGCACAGAAATATTCTAAACTTATTCACCCGTACTGGTGGGCATACAGAATAGTGTCTAGCTCACCTTGTCTGGTTTCCTGGGGCCGCGAAGCTCAGTGTCTGAATCCCGTCTGGGTTCATTGATGCAACTTTATACTAAAGACTTCTCACTATCACTCTACATAAATATGAGCACATGACCTCATAACTCTCCTTCCCTCATACATAGTAAATTATTATAGTTAAATGCATATAGCCGGAGTGCGTAGTAAGATGCCTTGGAAAAAAACACACAATACAAGACTCTTAAAGATCATCTCTCGGAATAATGCTGAGCTTAAACGACACAATACTTAGAGGTTTGATGAGCTCGTCTCGACATAAGGACATTTTATCAAACGTTTTCAATGGACGCAGGTTAACTAACTTTATAAAAATAAATATAATGGAACACCACACACATTTCTTGCTCCTTTATCTAAATTATACTTTAAACTCGTAGGATATGTGAAACGACAATGATATAGAATTTTAATAGGGAAAAAGATGATTTCATTTCACCAAAGAGCTTACACCATTTTGGAAATATATTAGCCTATTGGTTCTGTGAATTTTCAACTTTGGAGTCGTAAATAAGTTATCTCGTATCTCAAAAGCTACGAAGATGTGATTAAAATTGAAATTCTTCTGCACATGTAAGTTAACCTCAACTTATTTTCATGGGGTAGTAAGATGCGACATTTTATTTGGGGTGATAAACGGTGCCTAGACAGATCAAAATCATTATATCTGATTGAAAAGTTGTTATATCTTTTATACCATGAGTAAGATACCTTTTATTTCAGCGTTTAATATTTAATTACAAAACTCCCTCTGGGGAACCTAATAGAAAGCATAGATAAGCTTTAGTCTTATTGGTAAAGAGAATTATGGCTCTATTCTAAGTAACACACAAACAGAGCAACGGCTTTGTAAACACAATTTGTTGGGGTCTAGGGGGTCATAAAACGTCGGCATCCATAAAAACCTCTAATTTGATTTTTTTTTTCCATGATCAGAATAATTCTCTCTTCGGGAGATCAAGAGAAAATAAGAAGATTCATTTGATAGAGCTCACAGATGTAAAAATACATCCTCTGTCAACGTTGACAATTAAAAAAAACTCGGACTTAATAATGAACAAACTAAAAAACAAAGGTCTTAAGGTGGTGATGTAGGGAGTGTGGGAATTGGTTAGTGTTTCTGGAGATATTATAGCAGAGCATTTTATTTTTTGCCAAAAATAAATAAAATATTTCTCCACTATAAACATAGAGCTTAATTTTCTTGACACAATGACCAAAACGTTGTTGAATATCTGACACGAGAAAAGCAACATTAGTTATTATTATTATTATTATTATTAGCACCGCGTCTTACTACCCGTTCGGGTTATACGCACTTACGCTAATGTGTAATGGTAGGGTGATTATGAGATGAAATGAAGGACCTACAATTTAACGTGGAATCCGAACCACGGTGGAGGCCTGCCATACCCCACATTCACAAGATGTCTTGTCAAAGGGCAACATTAGTTGACAAACGTTTTAAATGAAAAGAAAATGTTGTCATTGAATCCCAGGACAGCTTTGACTGATATTCAACAACTGTTGGTGTGATCTGATGTGAATAAAGCTAAACTCTCTTTTTTCTACTGGAGCAATATTCTATGTATTTTGGTCAAAAAAAAATGCAAAAACACTGCCACTTAGCTAGCGTTCACCATACTCCCAGCTTAAGACATCAGGTTAAAAATACAATTGATTGTATCTGACATTGAAGATTTAGGACTAGTGCTTTATTATATTATTATCATTATTATTATTATTATTATTATCATTATTATTATACAGCTCTTACCTGATTCGGTGGCCACATGGTCTAAGGCACTACTCTGAAGTAGAATAGATGGCCAATTATAGCTAGATTAAGGTTCAAATCTCAGTCAGGTGTATTGATTGTTTTTTTCCTAATGGTTTTCCACTCTCTCCCTCCACATGAATTCAGGTACATATTTTCTAAATATAACCTTTCTAATCCCTAAAACCACAAGCATGATTAGTACGTAAGCATATCTATGACCTGATTGGGTTTTAAGCCGTCGTGCTAAAATCTACATAAAAACAGCAATTTGATTATTACCACATAAATGAGGTAAGAGGGCCATTGAAAGAATGCGTCTTTCCTTCAAACACTAATTACATTGATTTTAAAATAATTATATAGTTAGTCAAATAAAGTTAAATTTAAGTCATATTTTAACAAACAAAAAATTTATATTGAATTATACATTTTATAATGTTTTTAAAATAAAAGTTTCACAATCAAAGATCTAAACGTATCTGAGCAGGAAGATTTGATGCAGGGTCCGGTTATAGTGTGGTTGATTGTCTGGAACTGTCATTCGGTTTTTGTTGATAAGATTAGAGTATGGAGGTTGAATACGGTGGTTTTATTTCCTTAAATATGGCGTTTTTTGTGACAACTGCTCGATGACGACTCAGAAGGGTAGGAAATTAATTACATCATAGCGATGGCGTACGGGACTTGATAACCTTATTTGGTATGCCAAACGAATAGCGTGTCATTCCAAAAATTGTATCACGAAATTAAAGTCATTTGGAGCTGAAATCCATTGGAGATAGATATAATCCATGTTGTTCCTGCGAGTCTGATTTCTCAAATAATATCTACCTCTGCATTTTCCGGTCATTTATCCACAATAGCGACGTGCACAACCTCTCAAACTGAGTAATTAATATATTTTTTGTTGGCCTTACCAATAAAAATAGTCACTGCACAGGTTTTATAGTGTTTCAATTGAAGAGTAGCCGACCCCGTGATGTAGTGGCAGTGAACTTGGCCACGAGTCTAGGGGTCCCGGACTCAGCTCCCGAAAGGTGCCTTGAGTATTTTTATCTTAAGGTAAATTATCCCAATGGTCACCAAGAGTTGGTAAATTAGGCTTAAGTTCGGTTAAGACTCACACCAGATCCATACCTTCATATTAACATTGACATAATCTCATTGCGGGTATGACGTGTAGACAACCTCCACAGGTGTAACCTGGGTGGAATTCTGTGCCACCAGAGTGGCTAATAGTCTACATAGAGGCGACCGAACTGGATGACATCTTCTTCCCAGTCATATATGTCATACGATTAAAATAAAACTTCAAGGGTACAATTAAACAATAAACTAAGTCTAGTTTTGGCCACAAATTGAGTTAGTGCTGGCATCTGTTAGACAAATTGGCAACAACTTTTAGTTTGTCCTTTACCGGACGGCAGAAGGCCGTGGCGGGTCTCAAAATGTAACAACCACCGAGTGAAAGAATTAAACTGCCGAAAACCAGTGGCATGTAGACACTGAAGTATTTTAAATGAAAGGCCACACATAAAACAAGCAACTAGCCAGAATTATAATAGATTTTAAAAAAGGCTCAGCAAAGTATAAGTCAATGAAATTTTTAAAAAAGAGAGAAAATTCTGCAATTTTAATTTTAGCAGTAACAACAAAAGACAATGTCTACACTATATTCATGCTGACATCGGTGAGAAAACGTACTATGGTCTCGGTCTAGTCTGGTCTCTTTGGGACGAGGAGGTTGAGGTTTGATTCCCGACTGAGGGAAGAGGTTTCTTATCCCAGATGTTATACTCCAAACAATTGCGAGTACATTTCCTCTAAGCTATACCCTCCTCACTCTTATTCTAACCGTAATTATGAATGTAGCCTGGATGAGAAGTAAGATGCACTCTGCAAAAAATAAATACGGATAATTTGGATGATATTTATATTATTAGTAAATAATTATGAAGTGTGAAATTCATTTCAAGTAGCGCTAGTGTGACAGGCTTCACTCCCATGTTGGAGTGGATTGTCGGTCATGGGGAGAATGGTACTCGAATCCCTGTTGGGTGCACTGAAGTGGTTTTTCTTTAAATGGTACCTCACGATCCCTTCCCGTAAATGCAGGAACATTCCCCTAAATTATACCTTTCTCCTCCCTACTTCGTTGGCGTAATAATGCATGTGTCTAACACGATCGGGTACTAAGACGCAGTAAAACAATCAACACTTCTGTGCGGCAATTCGTGTGACGTCGGCTCTACTACGTGACGTCATAGCTACGGTAAGCCTACGCTTCCTAACGTCACCGCTGCAGGTAGCTAGAGCCTCTGTCTTTATAAGGAAACAGGTCCAGGCGCGGGCCAAACAACGGACACATCCATTGACAGGTGGACCCCCCCGACTACTGTTTGTTCCTCGCCGCTCAACAGGAACGTGACCTAGCTCCTTGGAAACCTGAGGGCGTCCTAAGACAGATCTTGAACCAGCTGCACTGGGGAGGTACATTTCTCTTCAAGGTCACGTCTGCATTAGGCGTTGGTGGTGCCACGTTGACGCCACTGTACTTGCATTATTTTACACTTGAACTTGATAAAGTAAAGTTGAGTCTACATCCTAGTTCGTTACACATCGTGTCTCAACACCTACCGAACTCCATGATTATGGTTCGCTGCTGATATTAGCACCGAAACATGTCGGAAAATTAGAGTTCCTGCAACCAACATCAACACAGGAACACTGCTAAAGGAGTAAGGGACGTAAAATCCTTCTAGACAAGACTTAGATACCTGTTTATACGAATTTCTTTATAATCTCTTGTAAATTAAAAGGTTTCTAATCAATTTAGCCTCCATTATATTAGCTTATTTTATCTCTTCCACTTTTGTTTTTAACTGGTTTAAACAATTTTACCCCCCCCCCCTCCCATTTTAACTTATTTTTAATGTTTTATGTAATCAGTCACCTTAATTTAAATAATTGTTATTTCTCAGTATATCATATCATACAATTTAACCTTTTTCAACTACTTAATTTCACTCTATGTTAATGATTTAAAATTTAACCTTTTAATTTATTATTCTGCTACTTTGTTCTACTTATATCAATTAATATTATATGACCATCTTTTAACTACGTTTTTTTAATCACGTTATATCTCATGAAATTATTTTACTTATGTTCTTATCTGCTTTATATTTCACTCTTTTTTAAAACTGTATCAATTGTTTATATTTGGTTTACTTATTTTTAATTAATCCAACTTTCATTCTAATTGTTATTACCATGTTACACCCATTGTTTTGTTATATTTTTGACTTGCAGGTTTACTTTTAAATATTGCCAACCATATATATATTTCACTCTATTAGCTTTCCCCTTTGACTCATATTATTGTATATGTTTTTATTTATTGCTATGATTCTCATTGTAAAATGTTTTGACGCATTAATTATCACTTTGCTTTAATTTAACTTTTTAGCCTATTCTTTCTCATTCATCTTTATTATCAATCACTATCTAAGTCTTTAGTTTTAATATATTTGATAAAGTAAGGCAATATGGTTGCTACATTGTACTTTAACAGCGACGTCGATGTTATGTGGGAGCAGACTATTAAACCTGCAGGGGAAGAATACGTAAGAAGAAGTGAATATTTTGTCCGTTATTATAACAAAAAACTAATTTGGTCAAAATGAATCAAATATTGCTTCAGTAGACACTTCTAATTATTTCAACACAGCATTTCACCACCCGTTCGGTTGCTATGCCTATATACTAAATACGCTATTGTGTTAGGTAATGGGAAAGTTTTTTTAGAGGAAGGGGGAGAAGGGAAAAACATTTAGGGAAAAATCATTCTCAGAATACCTGACCGGGATTCAAACCGTGATAACCGCGCTATGGTCATTCTAGTCTATTGAGAGAGAGATAGTGCCTTAGACCACTCAAACAACCAAGTGGGTTATGTTAAATTTAGTTTTATACATGTAGTAATTAACAATTTTTGAATATTTGTCATTGTCACCGAGGAGTTTAACCAGGAAATTTTTCTTTTCGTTTAAAAAGTTTCTGTTCAAATACCACTACACTCACGACGAATATTAAAAATCTGGTGAGATTACTACATGTATCAGACTAAAGGAGACATATCCACTGAGGCAATAGTTTATTTATTGCATCAATGTTCTTGTGTGTTATGATACTTATCAGTAAAAATACGGACTTAAACTAGCATCTTATTGATGCCAAAATAGCCAAATAACAAGATAATCTACAGTTCTTAACTAATTACTACTACTTTCTTAAAACTGCGTTTTATTTCCACCCAGCCTTTCCATGTCTATTTACATTAATGGAGTGGGAATGGTGAGGATATAATTCAGAGAACGTGTACCCGCATTTGCCCAGAGGTATTTTGGTAAAACAGTTTGGGAAAAACCCTTCCCTCATTGTACACAGCCGGGATTAAAACTGCAGTCATCTCATCACTGGCAAATATACCTGGTGCCTCCATTGATGTGGGTAGGTTGTTTCTTAATTCTCGAGGGATGATAACACTAAAACAAAATTTAAATCCCAACAAAAACCATTATAAAGTTCATCTTTAACTCTAATTGTATGTGGATGTCAAGTTCAAATTTAAACCTCAGTCAAAGCTGATATAGACAACTGGAGTATATTATAAACAGATATCGGTGTAAAACCATGCATTAACATTTAACAGACTTACATTTAAAGTCCAGAATTTACTCTTATTTAATTTCAGCCCAAAACTCACAATGGGTCCGACAGCGCTTATGTTTAAAGTCACAGTGTGCAAGGATCTGATCTAGAAACTTCACACGATCACACGATCTCCGTCACACAACTTCCCTTCCCTTCGTTCCATATTTACCATCACAACCAATAAAATGTATTTACACAAAGAGATCTGTCTATAACAATAGATCGGTACTCTTGAATAATAATGAGCCAACATCGCCCCTGAAGTTGGGTTTTAACACTCAGAGGGTGAACAGGCAATTAAGGAAGATAAATTATTATTTAATTTTGATATAATTCTCATTTTGGATCGCAAGAAATACTTGTTAAAAAGCCATCTTTAAAATTTAGTGAATTTTTACGATTAGTAAAATTTAAATATCAAGTTAATCCTTATTGTTGACTAAATTTGATAATATTAGTCCATATTTAATCCACAGCGATTGTTTACGCAGCATATTTAAATAATTATTGTCAGCGATTGCCGAAATGAAGAAGTTCTATATCATTTCCACCTTATTCATCTAAAAGCTACGTCATGAGTGAAAACATATATAGAATATACATTAATGCACTTTGTGTTGATGTGCTTTTATTAGTCACTGTGTTTCTCTATTTGATTGGACTGTACAAATACGATGGTAAGTCAGGAACTATGGAGGTATAATTCATAGTAAGTGTACACACATTTGTTTTGAAGGAGAGTGGGAAAACATTTAACAAAAGAAAACTTCTCACGACGGCCTTAACGTATTTGAACACTGATCTTCTCATCACTTGCCTACCAATGCAAACAAATCCTCAAGAAATTTGATAAAATTTAGAAACCTTCCTTACCAAATGCCCCAATAACCTTGAAAAATATCATTAGTTCGTTTTTAATAGGTTCCTGTGTAATAAGTAAGATGGCGTTCTTTATTAGTTTATTTAACAAACCTTGGTCTGTAATTTTTACTGAAGGATTACTAAGGAGCAATTTTATCTATTTTATATTATAGTTTTAACACGAAGGTAGCTAACAAAATAAACCAAGAAGCAGTGCACATCTATAGGAGAGACCGACATTATAGATAATGAAATCTTACCTTATATATCCTTATAAATTAGCTCTATTCAATGGATTATGAAATAACATGTTGGTCAACAATTTGATATTCAAAATACACGACAGAGTTTATAATGGCACTTTCTTAAAGTGATATAGCGGTTTTTCTTCCTTCTATTTCATGACTAAATTGAGAAAAAAATATTTGAAAGCTTTCAATACACCATGAATGTCTTTGAAGTTAAAACTAAAAGTATTTAACATTTTTTTAGAAAGGCAAAAAAAAAAGTTCTAGTGTCGAAAACCTCTTATAATTCTATATCCGTTATGGCATTTAAAAAAAATACTAGTTGCATTATTGTTTATCTCACTTATTGTGCTTAATGTATGTGAAATATTTATTATTTTAGATCTATGTAATTATAAAAATAATGTGATTGTATTTGATTTGTATGTATGACTCGATTAAATATTTGACCTTGTTTAACGCATTCGCTCATAAATTTGTAGTTAAAATAAGTCAATTTTCTATCTCAGAAAGGAGGGGAAAATGTGTGATGCCTGAGTAACCTTACAGGTTATCTTCTAATTACTAGCCATACCTTATACCCTCACAATTCACAAGAACATTTTGTTTCGATTAAATTCAAACTCATAGATTGGTAAAACTCATACAACACAATATAGAATTTTCGTATTGATAACAGTTCTAAATAAATTAATTTTAAAACAATACAAGACAAAATTAAATAACTTTACGGCTCATAATATTATATAACAAAGTTATTTGTTTAAAGTTCTTGCTACGGTCTAACCACCATAGACAAGACTATCTGAAAGATCAAATATTTACTGGAGCTTATTTTATGAATTAATAGACCATATAATATATATTGAGACAGTCACTTTTGACAAATTATCTAAATTTTGATAGTTTTAGGTGTTGGATTCTCTAAGTTTATGTTTAACACATTATAAAAGCTTTTCTTATGTCATCCACCTATGCGTACGCACAAAATCCCACATTTGTGAACTTTCTTAAACATTTTAAATATCATATTTCTTGTACTGTATCATAAGAAGATTGAGATTTTAAAGGGTAATATTTAAGCTATACAAAATTATGGAGTAGTCCTTGGATCATAAGAGGCAGAGCAATTTTAGATAATTTGTTTCCAGAAATAAAAATAACTTGTTATGGTCCGGAAAATAAGATAATTTACATCATATTGCCTGTTTACTAAAGCCTTTAAATTGCAGAGAGAAATACATTAAACGGTAAAGATGGCTGACAGATTAGGAAATTGTAGATTAAAATGGGGAAATTTAATCATAAAGCCGATACAAATAAATATTAAATCTCTTATAACACTTTATGGTTTCGAAATTACGGCCCTACGGAACGAAATAATAATATTGGTTAACCAATCAGCACGCGTACTCACTATATTTATTCGCTTAGAACAAGATTTGGCAAGGGCAAAAAATTTAGTCGAAATCTGAGAAAAATAGGGCTCCTAGCTAATTTAAATTTCGTCGCGTCTTGAAACTCGTCTCAGTTGAAATATTGTAAATGTATGTTTTTGAGACTTGTTATTCAAATGAAGCGGTTCAGAATTACAAGGTCAAGTAAGGGAGGGAAGAACGCAACATTATAACACAGGGGATATGACACCTCGAGGCAACCGTGGTGGCCATGGAACAGGGAAGGAAATAACAATGAGTGGCCAGTCAGGGACTAAGAAGGAAGAAAACAGTGAGTGGCCAGTCAGGGCTGAGAAGGAAACAACAGTGAGTGGCCAGTCAGGGCTGAGAAGAAATAACAGTGAGTGGCCAGTCAGGGCTGAGAAGGAAATAACAGTGAGTGGCCAGTCAGGGCTGAGAAGAAATAACAGTGAGTGGCCAGTCAGGGCTGAGAAGGAAATAACAGTGAGTGGCCAGTCAGGGCTGAGAAGGAAATAACAGTGAGTGGCCAGTCAGGGCTAAGAAGCAAAAACAGTGAGTGGCCAGTCAGGGCTGAGAAGGAAATAACAGTGAGTGGCCAGTCAGGGCTAAAGAGAGGGCATAAAAATAACAGAGAGTGGCAAGCCAGGGCTGAGAAGGAAATAACAGTTAGTGGCCAGTCAGGGCTGAGAAGTAAACAACAGAGAGTGGCCAGTCAGGGTTGAGAAGGAAACAACAGAGAGTGGCCAGTCAGGGCTGAGAAGGAAATAACAGTTAGTGGCCAGTCAGGGCTGAGAAGGAAACAACAGAGAGTGTCCAGTCAGGGCTGAGAAGGAAACAACAGAGAGTGGCCAGTCAGGGCTGAGAAGGAAACAACAGAGAGTGGCCAGTCAGGGCTGAGAAGGAAACAACAGTGGGTGGCCAGTCAGGGCTGAGAAGGAAACAACAGAGAGTGGCCAGTCAGGGCTGAGAAGGAAACAACAGTGAGTGGCCAGTCAGGGCTGAGAAGGAAACAACAGAGAGTGGCCAGTCAGGGCTGAGAAGGAAACAACAGAGAGTGGCCAGTCAGGGCTGAGAAGGAAACAACAGAGAGTGGCCAGTCAGGGCTGAGAAGGAAACAACAGTGGGTGGCCAGTCAGGGCTGAGAAGGAAACAACAGAGAGTGGCCAGTCAGGGCTGAGAAGGAAACAACAATGAGTGGCCAGTCAGGGCTGAGAAGGAAACAACAGAGAGTGGCCAGTCAGGGCTGAGAAGGAAACAACAGAGAGTGGCCAGTCAGGGCTGAGAAGGAAACAACAGAGAGTGGCCAGTCAGGGCTGAGAAGGAAACAACAGAGAGTGGCCAGTCAGGGCTGAGAAGGAAACAACAGTGGGTGGCCAGTCAGGGCTGAGAAGGAAACAACAGAGAGTGGCCAGTCAGGGCTGAGAAGGAAACAACAGTGAGTGGCCAGTCAGGGCTGAGAAGGAAACAACAGAGAGTGTCCAGTCAGGGCTGAGAAGGAAACAACAGAGAGTGGCCAGTCAGGGCTGAGAAGGAAACAACAGAGAGTGGCCAGTCAGGGCTGAGAAGGAAACAACAGTGAGTGGCCAGTCAGGGCTGGGCAACACGGATAGTGTACCTTACTTTGAGTCTGAAGGCTGGGGCTCGATACCAATACGGTACTGTTGAGCAGAATTTTCTACCTATGTGTATGGATATATTAGTCATATCACACTCTCTACTTTGTGTGATTACAACTCTCGATTAGGATACTTCTTAAATTTTAAACTCAATTTGTCGATTTATACCTCAAGTTTTTAAACATTTACTATTTAAGTATTTAAGTACTATTTAAGTATTTATTTACTATATAAGTATTTTATATACATCTAACCTCACACAATAAACTATGTTTATATATCTCCCTGCAATGTATTAGCTTAAACAAACAAATAAAAGCCAAAGAAGTAGTAATATACCCAAACAAATTGCCTATGTCTGATCTGGGAGTGAGATAATTAGAACCCAAGGCTGACAACATGAAATGCCGAGATTTAAGTGAGAGAGCATCTAAACTACCCAATACCCATATTTGAGGTTTAACCCCCAAAACAAGTAGCTATATATACATCATTATTTGTCAAGTACAACACCCCTAAGATACAAATTTGGAACCAAATCGCTAGAGATGTTTTAGAAATATTTGGAATTCTAAAAAATTACTCATCAATAAAGTACCCTTATTGAAGGTTTAGGGTAAATTTATGAAAAAATATTTGTTTTGTGGTATATCTCTATGAAATCAAAATATGAAATTTAAACAAATTTCATCAAACCGTTTATGACTCATGGCCAGAGAGAGACAAACATGGGGACGGAGAGAATTGTAAAATCTAATTTTTTGGGTTTATGTTCACATATAACGTGAACATTTGTCTTGGGATCGATTTTTTCCCGATCACAATAATTTATCATCATATGATAAATTAAAAAGAAGGGGAATTTAAATTATCATAATTAGTTACGTATTGTTATTTTTAAAGGAACAATATTTAAACTAAACTAACAAACTATTTTTCTTCAGTACATTTTTAATGCTATTTATTGGCCAATTTTTGATCCATAAAGGACACGTAAATTGAATTGGTTTATCCTTTATTGATTATTCATATTTATAAACTATGATATTTTATAATTTATTGTAATACTACCTTTGTATAAAGACGAGTATTAAAGGTAGGATTTTGGTGGAGTTTGAAAACATTAACAATATATTACAAAACAATAATCTACATTTACTTGTCATTTAAAAAAATAATTTTATTTGTAATATCCTTGTTAAAATTCATCAGATTATTAATATCCTTGTTTGTTGAGTATATTTTAGCACAGTTGACGCCATTTATGTTTGTGTTAGCTATTGTACATTGTAAGAGACTCAATCCATCATTGGTATTCACTTTGTTGGTTGTTATTGTTGTACTTTATTATGGTAAGTCCAGGTCTTACATTGTTGCCTTACCAGGAATCCCAACACTTTCCCCAGTGTTTTCGAGACTTAAGTTTCTTCGTGATCTTCAGCATATTTTAGTTTATCCTTGCTAGCCCATGTGCCCACAACTTGGTTGGTTGCTATTAATTTTACCTCCCTACATATATATGTTTTTATTATATATCTATTAAAATATCTATATATATATATGCCATACTAATATACTTGTACATATATATAAATATATATTATGTTTGTAAATATATGTAGTCTATATCAATTCACATACACGTGTATGTGCATCGGGGAATACTATCCATCCGAGTAGTTCGGATTGAACAACATAATTAGCGAAGGTGTTGATAAAGGCAGAAACTAGATGAGATCTTCCCGTATTTGCTTGCGTAGAGAGTGAGAAACTGTTGAGGTAGAAACACCTGAGTAGTCACAGCTGATAATTGAACCTCGACCTTCGCGTCTCTGTTCAACCAATAAAGACGAGCCTCAGGCTTCAGTTTGTGTTCTCACTGATGTGGGTTCCATTTGGTCTCAGTTTTGTGATCAGTCATTTTCTATGAGATATGGTCTCTGATAGTTTCCAATACGGGATTGTATCTTTTCACTAAGGAGTAAATTTATGTTTTGGGAGTTTTACTAATGTTACTCCTCTTAATATTAAATTCGTGGCTTGAGAGTTTTGTTAATGTGCCCCTCTTAATAGTAAATTTGTGTAAATCTCAAATAGATTCCTAAACAGTCAACCAATGTATTAAATAAAGGGTAATTTTGTCAAGGGGAAAAAACAATTATTACAGGGTCAGTCATAAGTAAGCTGGTTCTGACACGATAGTGACGTCTTAGACTATTCGTTCACTGAGGCGAGTCACTTAATTGTTCTACTTTATTCTTTCTTAGAACCACGTCTTACTACCCATTTGGGCTATACGCTTACGTACTAATTTTGCTAATGGCTTAGGGATGAGGGAGTTTATATTATAGGAAGTGTACTCACATTTGCATGGAGGTAGATTGAAAAACCATTTAAGAAAAACTATCCTAAGTCCACCTGACCAAGACTCTAAACTCAATCTCTCTGTTCTCGACAGTCTAGTTTGGACCAAACAGCCACCGAGACGGGTCACTTCTTCTTTGTTATAGTTATTCTATCTCTAAGCGCCGAGTCTTAACTACTTTTGGGTTTTACGCTTAAGTACAAGTTACACTAATAGATTAGGAATTGGGAAGTTTGAAGCTAGAGGTAATTAACCCACATTTGCGTGGAGAGAGAGTGGAAAACCATTTAGTAAAAACCCCCTCCAGCTCACCCGACCGAGATTCGTACCTCAATCTCCCCGTCCTGGGTAGTCTAGCTCAACACGACTAGTGCGCGAGACAGATACGCCACCGAGCCGGGTTGTTTTAGTAACGAACAAAAAAGTTAATTGGCGCCATTGTATAGCTATATGAAGTTTGTTATATATCCTATGTCGTGTGTGTTTTCGAGAGCCCTTCGGGGCTAGTGTCAACTGTTTGTCTCTTTATGTTTCTATATATATATGTTTATGTAATAATAAAATAAAGCTCTTACAAAAAAACAAAAGTTATCTCCCGCATTTGCAATATTTATTTTCTAAGAGCTGTGAGGATATATATTCCTCCTTAAAATGGCCTAACAGGTACGTAGCTCTTGGTTGTAACCAGGGTAGTTAGATACGAGTGTCACGTCCTCAAGCTCTTGGTTGCAGCCAGGGTAGTTAGATACGAGTGTCACGTCCTCGAGCTCTTGGTTGCAGCCAGGGTAGTTAGATACGAGTGTCACGTCCTCGAGCTCTTGGTTGTAGCCAGGGTAGTTAGATACTAGTGTCACGTCCTCGAGCTCTTGGTTGCAGCAAGGGTAGTTAGATACGAGTGTCACGTTCTCGAGCTCTTGGTTGTAGCCAGGGTAGTTAGATACGAGTGTCACGTCCTCGAGCTCTTGGTTGCAGTAAAGGGTAGTTAGATGCGAGTGTCCCGTCCTCGAGCTCTTGGTTTAGCCAGGGTAGTTAGATGCGAGTGTCACGTCCTCTAGCTCTTGGTTGTAGCCAGGGTAGCTAGATGCGAGTGTCACGTCCTCGAGCTCTTGGTTGCAGCCAGGGTAGTTAGTTACGAGTGTCACGTCCTCGAGCTCTTGGTTGTAGCCAGGGTAGTTAGATGCGAGTGTCACGTCCTCGAGATCTTGGTTGTAACCAGGGTAGTTAGGAGCGAGTGTCACGTCCTCGAGCTCTTGGTTGTAGCCAGGGTAGTTAGATACGAGTGTCACGTCCTCGAGCTCTTGGTTGTAACCAGGGTAGTTAGATGCGTGTGTCACGTCCTCGAGCTATTGGTTGTAGCCAGGGTAGTTAGATACGAGTGTCACGTCCACGAGCTCTTGGTTGTAGCCAGGGTAGTTAGATGCGAGTGTCACGTCCTCGAGCTCTTGGTTGTAGCCAGGGTAGTTAGATACGAGTGTCACGTCCTCGAGCTCTTGGTTGTAGCCAGGGTAGTTAGATGCGAGTGTCACGTCCTCGAGCTCTTGGTTGTAGCCAGGGTAGTTAGATCGAGTGTCACGTCCTCAGAGCTCTTGGTTGTAGCCAGGGTAGTTAGATGCGAGTGTCACGTCCTCGAGCTCTTGGTTGTAGCCAGGGTAGTTAGATGCGAGTGTCACGTCCTCAGCTCTTGGTTGTAGCCAGGGTAGTTAGATGCGAGTGTCACGTCCTCGAGCTCTTGGTTGTAGCCAGGTAGTTAGATGCGAGTGTCACGTCCTCGAGCTCCTGGTTGTAACCAGGGTAGTTAGATGCGAGTGTCACTTCTCGAGCTCTGGTTGTAACCAGGGTAGTTAGATGCGAGTGTCACGTCCTCGAGCTCTTGGTTGTAGCCAGGGTAGTTTAGATGCGAGTGTCACGTCCTCGAGCTCTTGGTTGTAACCAGGGTAGTTAGATGCGAGTGTCACGTCCTCGAGCTCTTGGTTTGTAGCCCAGGGTAGTTAGATGCGAGTGTCACGTCCTCGAGCTCTTGGTTGTAACCAGGGTAGTTAGATGCGAGTGTCACGTCCTCGAGCTCTTGGTTGTAGCCAGGGTAGTTAGATACGAGTGTCACGTCCTCGAGCTCTTGGTTGTAACCAGGGTAGTAGATACGAGTGTCACGTCCTCGAGCTCTTGGTTTGTAGCCAGGGTAGTTAGATACGAGTGTCACGTCCTCGAGCTCTTGGTTGAGCCAGGGTAGTTAGATACGAGTGTCACGTCCTCGAGCTCTTGGTTGTAGCCAGGGTAGTTAGATCGAGTATCACGTCCTCGAGCTCTTGGTTGTAACCAGGTAGTTAGATCGAGTGTCACGTCCTCGAGCTCTTGGTTGTAGCCAGGGTAGTTAGATACGAGTGTCACGTCCTCGAGCTCTTGGTTGTAGCCAGGGTATTAGATACGAGTGTCACGTCCTCGAGCTCTTGGTTGTAACCAGGGTAGTTAGATGCAGTGTCACGTCCTTGAGCTCTTGGTTGTAGCCAGGTAGTTAGATGCAGTGTCACGTCCTCGAGCTCTTGGTTGTAGCCAGGGTAGTTAGATGCAGTGTCACGTCTCGAGCTCTTGGTTGTAACCAGGTTAGTTAGATACGAGTGTCACGTCTCTGAGCTCTTGGTTGTAACCAGGGTAGTTAGATGCGAGTGTCACGTCCTCGAGCTCTTGGTTGTGAGCCAGGGTAGTTAGATGCGAGTGTCACGTCCTCGAGCTCTTGGTTGTAGCCAGGGTAGTTAGATCGAGTGTCACGTCCTCGAGCTCTTGGTTGTAGCCAGGGTAGTTAGATACGAGTGTCACGTCCTCGAGCTCTTGGTTGTAGCCAGGGTAGTTAGATACGAGTGTCACGTCCTCGAGCTCTTGGTTGTAGCCAGGTAGTTAGATACGAGTGTCACGTCCTCGAGCTCTTGGTTGAGCCAGGGTTTAGATGCGAGTGTCACGTCCTCGAGCTCTTGGTTGTAGCCAGGGTAGTTAGATCGAGTGTCACGTCCTCGAGCTCTTGGTTGTAGCCAGGGTAGTTAGATACGAGTGTCACGTCCTCGAGCTCTTGGTTGTAGCCAGGGTAGTTAGATGCGAGTGTCACGTCCTCGAGCTCTTGGTTGTACCAGGGTAGTTAGATGCGAGTGTCACGTCCTCGAGCTCTTGGTTGTAACCAGGGTAGTTAGATCAGTGTCACTCCTCGAGCTCTTGGTTGTAACCAGGGTAGTTAGATGCGAGTGTCACGTCCTCGACTCTTGGTTGTACCAGGTAGTTAGATGCGAGTGTCACGTCCTCGAGCTCTTGGTTGTAGCCAGGGTAGTTAGATGCGAGTGTCACGTCCTCGAGCTCTTGGTTGTAGCCAGGGTAGTTAGATGCGAGTGTCACGTCCTCGAGCTCTTGGTTGTAGCCAGGGTAGTTAGATACGAGTGTCACGTCCTCGAGCTCTTGGTTGTAGCCAGGGTAGTTAGATACGAGTGTCACGTCCTCGAGCTCTTGGTTGTAGCCAGGGTAGTTAGATACGAGTGTCACGTCCTCGAGCTCTTGGTTGTAGCCAGGGTAGTTAGATGCGAGTGTCACGTCCTCGAGCTCTTGGTTGTAGCCAGGGTAGTTAGATCGAGTGTCACGTCCTCGAGCTCTTGGTTGTAGCCAGGGTAGTTAGATCGAGTGTCACGTCCTCGAGCTCTTGGTTGTAGCCAGGGTAGTTAGATCAGTGTCACGTCCTCGAGCTCTTGGTTGTAGCCAGGGTAGTTAGATCGAGTGTCACGTCCTCGAGCTCTTGGTTGTAGCCAGGGTAGTTAGATGCGAGTGTCACGTCTCGAGCTCTTGGTTGTAGCCAGGTAGTTAGATCGAGTGTCACGTCCTCGAGCTCTTGGTTGTAGCCAGGTAGTTAGATCGAGTGTCACGTCCTCGAGCTCTTGGTTGTAAGCCAGGGTAGTTAGATGCGAGTGTCACGTCCTCGAGCTCTTGGTTGTACCAGGTAGTTAGATCGAGTGTCACGTCCTCGAGCTCTTGGTTGTAGCCAGGGTAGTTAGATACGAGTGTCACGTCCTCGAGCTCTTGGTTGTAACCAGGGTAGTTAGATGCTAGTGTCACGTCCTTGAGCTCTTGGTTGTAGCCAGGGTAGTTAGATGCTAGTGTCACGTCCTCGAGCTCTTGGTTGTAGCCAGGGTAGTTAGATGCTAGTGTCACGTTCTCGAGCTCTTGGTTGTAACCAGGTTAGTTAAATGCGAGTGTCACGTCCTTGAGCTCTTGGTTGTAACCAGGGTAGTTAGATGCGAGTGTCACGTCCTCGAGCTCTTGGTTGTAGCCAGGGTAGTTAGATGCGAGTGTCACGTCCTCGAGCTCTTGGTTGTAACCAGGGTAGTTAGATGCGAGTGTCACGTCCTCGAGCTCTTGGTTGTAGCCAGGGTAGTTAGATACGAGTGTCACGTCCTCGAGCTCTTGGTTGTAACCAGGGTAGATAGATACGAGTGTCACGTCCTCGAGCTCTTGGTTGTAGCCAGGGTAGTTAGATACGAGTGTCACGTCCTCGAGCTCTTGGTTGCAGCCAGGGTAGTTAGATACGAGTGTCACGTCCTCGAGCTCTTGGTTGTAGCCAGGGTAGTTAGATACGAGTATCACGTCCTCGAGCTCTTGGTTGTAACCAGGGTAGTTAGATACGAGTGTCACGTCCTCGAGCTCTTGGTTGTAGCCAGGGTAGTTAGATACGAGTGTCACGTCCTCGAGCTCTTGGTTGTAGCCAGGGTAGTTAGATACGAGTGTCACGTCCTCGAGCTCTTGGTTGTAACCAGGGTAGTTAGATGCTAGTGTCACGTCCTTGAGCTCTTGGTTGTAGCCAGGGTAGTTAGATGCTAGTGTCACGTCCTCGAGCTCTTGGTTGTAGCCAGGGTAGTTAGATGCTAGTGTCACGTTCTCGAGCTCTTGGTTGTAACCAGGTTAGTTAAATGCGAGTGTCACGTCCTTGAGCTCTTGGTTGTAACCAGGGTAGTTAGATGCGAGTGTCACGTCCTTGAGCTCTTGGTTGTAGCCAGGGTAGTTAGATGCTAGTGTCACGTCCTCGAGCTCTTGGTTGTAACCAGGGTAGTTAGATGCGAGTGTCACGTCCTTGAGCTCTTGGTTGTAACCAGGGTAGTTAGATGCGAGTGTCACGTCCTTGAGCTCTTGGTTGTAGCCAGGGTAGTTAGATGCTAGTGTCACGTCCTCGAGCTCTTGGTTGTAGCCAGGGTAGTTAGATACGAGTGTCACGTCCTCGAGCTCTTGGTTGTAGCCAGGGTAGTTAGATGCGAGGGTCACGTCCTCGAGCTCTTGGTTGTAGCCAGGGTAGTTAGATGCGAGTGTCACGTCCTTGAGCTCTTGGTTGTAGCCAGGGTAGTTAGATACGAGTGTCACGTCCTCGAGCTCTTGGTTGTAGCCAGGGTAGTTAGATACGAGTGTCACGTCCTCGAGCTCTTGGTTGTAGCCAGGGTAGTTAGATGCTAGTGTCACGTCCTTGAGCTCTTGGTTGTAGCCAGGGTAGTTAGATGCGAGTGTCACGTCCTCGAGCTCTTGGTTGTAGCCAGGGTAGTTAGATGCGAGTGTCACGTCCTCGAGCTCTTGGTTGTAGCCAGGGTAGTTAGATGCGAGTGTCACGTCCTCGAGCTCTTGGTTGTAGCCAGGGTAGTTAGATGCGAGTGTCACGTCCTCGAGCTCTTGGTTGTAGCCAGGGTAGTTAGATGCGAGTGTCACGTCCTCGAGCTCTTGGTTGTAGCCAGGGTAGTTAGATGCGAGTGTCACGTCCTCGAGCTCTTGGTTGTAGCCAGGGTGTTTGCTCTAAGATGATTCACAACTACATTCTTCAATAGAAGTTCAAAAACTAGCTGAGGATGGGAAATTTACCCGAAGTTCTGGTTGCATGAGCCAAAGCGTCAAATTAACTTCTTTTTTGATTTGGTAATGATGGAGAAGTCAGAGTTTTGATCCAGGCTGTGAGAACTTAACTGAGATCATATAAATATTATCTCCCTCTCCCTCGAAGCAAATGAAAATTCACTTTCTATCAATTCTAACTCCCTCATCTTTGTGGCATATGTGTAAATATTTTGATAGCATGAAAGGGTAGTAAGACAATAAGCAAGGTGGTGGAATGAAGGAAGTGCGCTACTGGTAATCTTGCTATCTTCGGATGTCACTTATGATAGATATTAATTAACATTGATAAAATAACACTTATAATAATTACTGTTGTATACTACATCTATAAAAACAAGGTTTGGAGTAATTTGTTTTCTAAGTTATCAAGGATTCTGCTGGAAGAGGATCGAAAACCTCGTTTTGGTTTTGATCGAATCCATACCCATAAGTCCACATGATTGGCTAATGATTGTGCACCAACATAGTTAATTTATGTTTATTATTTACATACGTAGATAATAAACTACTCCAAATACTACAGGGCAGCATCCCACAAGCAAGCTATATCTACCAAGAGGCTGCCATATTTGGGCAAAATTAGTGCCAACATTTGCGGATAGAGGGTGTAATGTTGTCAGCACAATGAACCCTCCAGCCATTAATATCGTTTTATACACAGGAGTCGCTACTTCTTTATTCAAGTAACTCCTAATTTGTACTCACGAGGCTGAGTTAGCCCCGTTCCAATTCCAGAAAATCTGGAAGCGCCAGAAATCTAACCCGAGACCTCTGTATCTATAGCCAGAGGTGGTCACATTACAAACTACAGCTACTTATTTTATTGCGTGATTCACTTGGTAGAAATACGAACATAACTTTTAAATTCCAGAAAATAGCTATGTTCAGCTACTAAAAATGTAACTCTTTTATTAAGCACAACTATTCCAGGGACTTTTGAAAAAATTTCTCTTCTAGGCCAATTTTACAAAGCAGTTAATAACCCAGCATTATAATATTTTACATTCTGAAAATAAATTACTAAGCAATATGAAACTAGGCCCAAAACATCCCACCGCAATAAAATTATAATTGAATAATAGTTAATAAATATATTTGATAAAACAAACATAAAACTAATAAAATAATACTATTAATATTATCATCACCATGTATATAATATTCTATATACATGATAACCAAAGAAGAAATAAATAAAACAAATTTTATAAAAACTATTGACATCCAATCAATTACTAAAGTTATTACAATAGAACATGAACTAAAATTATTAATTCACATTTGATCAAATAAGCTAGATCTCTAATTTAAGATAGATCTCTAAAATTAATCACGTGCAGACAGAACTTTAAGGCAGAGGCAGTTTTATCATCGTTAGTCCATGATAGTCCAGGAAGCTGGTCGTCCCACGCACCGGGGCATGCGCGCGCCACTGGATGACTTCTGCGCACGCGTGGGACGACAACGGTGACGTCATCTTACGTGGGCGGACTAGCCTACTTACTAGGTTACGTTATGAATAAATAGTGGATAAATTAAATTTGGGAGAATCTTTTTTCCCCTTCTTTTCATATTAAATGGCTTCCTGTGGCCTGTCAATCCCACGCAGGTTTTCTTATATTTTTTCATGTTTGCCTTCTCGTAAAATTACCATATTTGACTGAAGGGCAAAACTTGAATTTTATTACAAGTAAATCAAATGTTTGACTGGGTTGATGAATTAGTGCACAGATAAGATAAAAAAAAAACAGTTACAAAACTAGTTTTCCACTGTAAAAAAATAAAAGAAGGAAAAAACCAAAACTAGATCTGAAAATACCATTGTCGCTGTTCACTGTTTTGAGATCTATTTAGACGTGGTTTTAGAAATGCTCTATGGGTAAACGTATCACTATTTACATGATAATTGAAACGAAGTTTTGTACTAACTCTAAGGGCGTAACATAGCAATGTGCTGCTTGTATAATACTCACACCACAGAGCCTGAAGGCTAAACATTAGTCCTTGAAAAATACTCTGAGGAGAAATTAAATTATTGTTGATGGAATTGAAACGAGTAGCTCGAAGTGTGTTGGAGCTATGACCTATTTACTTGTGTATTTGAACTTTTTATTTTAACCATTCTAGCGTATTAATAGGATGTCTTAATTTTAGTAAATTGTTTAAGTTAGATAGTATAAGAAATACAATTTATAAAGATGCACCTTGTTTATTCTTATTCGTTAGCTCGCAACCATTTATTCTTTGATTGGGTTTACAGAAATAAGGACAACACAGGTCTTATAGTTCCGGTATTTAGATTAATTAATACACTTTTTATGTCTTCTAAGTCCCTCTATTGTTTCTTTAGTTATATTGAGAATTCAAATTAATGAGGGAATCGTGACTAAAACAAATGCGTAACTTCTGTAAATATATAATATAGTTACAATATCCCAGGGTTGATTATTGTGTGTGAAAAGTTTAGTTATAATTGTTCACTTTTGATATTTTAAAGATAGCTTTGATCCAATTTATCAAACATTTTCATGTATAACCTACATTTGTCATTAGAAAAGTTCATATTGATTTTATGTTAGCACTATTTGACCCAAACTAAACAACTCCCGTTGATAAGTTTAGTTTGATGGTTTATCTCTTGTTTAGTGTCAAATATGAATAAATAATTGTTTATTCAATGTTTACATATTCCTTTTAACGGCATGAAATGGTAACATAGAAGAAAATACAAATTAAAGGCCAAAGCTAACTAATTTTATTAATAATTATTATACCCAAACACTCACATAGCAAGATCACTAGTTTTTGATATTGTAATATATACTATCTTGAGATACGCATATTACAAATATATTAAAATATGTACAACTTTATTAAAGCTTTCTCTCTTAGATTGCGGATTCAAAAATAAATTATTTGTTTAAACAAAACAAGGTTGTTACATCTCATGGAAAATAATATTAATTCGCTCTAATTAATATTTTGTTCATTTTTAGGTAATTCACAGTAAGTAGCATTTACTTTGAGTCAAAGTAGTCATGATTACAGTAATATTAATTCTTTTCACTGTAAACTAAAGCAACTATCAAATTTATCAGTGATTTAACACATTCTCGATGTATATTTATAAACGAAGCAATCGTTACATTTCTTAAAACTAACCAGAACTATATAGGCCTACTGATTAATTTATGTATAATTTTTCTTAGAAATTCATTAAAGTTGGAATTTTATTATATAAATTTACTTTCAAAAAGTAAAAATATTGTTCAACAAATATAAATAAGTAGAGAGAGCAAATAGTGAAATTTGAGTTTAAAGATTAATTAATATTTTAATTTGCTAATATATTATTAGTTTTATTTTATATGAATCGATATTATCCATCAAGATTGACGTAAGAATAAAGGAAAATGTTTATTAACTTTTGTAACTAAAAAACTACCTGGGTCCTGGTCGTACCGATTATGCACAATATTAAGTTGGGACGGTAGGGGACGCCAGAAAGTGTATGTGTTTTTGCAGTTTTTGTATCAAAGCATTTTTTGGCCAAATTAAATTAAATACTGCTTCAGTACAAACATAGAGTTTAATTTTATTCACATGTTGATATCAACAGTTGCTGTCAGGAGTATAGTGGCATTAGACTAGCAACTTTTGTTTAATGTAGATAGAAAGTTGTCATAAAATTCCAGGACACTCTCTAAAGATATTCAACAAATGATGAGATCATCATGTGAAGAAAATTAAACTATTTGTTTCTACTGGAACTATATTTGATTTAATTTGGCAAAAAAAAATAATGTTTTATCATGTTCTCTTGGTCGTCTATACTCTGTTTTGTCTGCGTTAGTGCACACTCCATCCACCCTGAAAGGTGTCAGCCCTAGTTTGATGAGTTACACTTTGACCCTATTTTATAAACCATACCATGGTGGAACATCATCAGGTATACTTACTATCTTAAAGAGTAAATGATGGAGATTATTCATCCTAACTTGTCTTATCACGTTTATGGACAGTTAAACTCAGGAGTTAATACAGCATATCTTCTCTTAAACCTCTTGCATGAAGTTGGTTTACTCAGAGTTAAGTAATCATATCTTTCCTTAATGTGCTTAGTGTGTATTTTATGTATTATAGACTTATATACTCAGATTTGAGTGATCATATTTTTCATTAATTTTTCCCTCATAGCTTATAGCCATACATAAAATTGAGTTAGACATTGTCTTGTTCATTATTTGAATTCAATGAATTAAATCAACAACAAACTTTATTCTTCACGTGTTTTTAAGATTAATTATTACATTATTTGCTCTCCATTTAATCCTTTAAATCTATTAAATACAGAAAGATAGATCTAAAATGTATCAACATCATACCCTATATATTGATTGTAAAGGTTTACAACGCTAAAAATTATAATTGCCAAACAACACTGATTTTCATTGAGTTAGGTATATATTCGAAAATAATTGTGTAACATTTTGTACATAACATTTTTTTAAACATGTTACGAGGCCAGGTCAGCATGTGCAGAAATAATTTTTTTTTAACCTTACACCAAACATGTTTTGCAGTCGCTGACTATGACGCACATTTTTCTTTAGTGAAAATATTTCACCTCGCCTCGCCTACCACTATCTAGCCCAAGACCGGACGTGACGTCATGAAACGTGGGGCGTCAAATATGTTGTGAAGATGTGTAGAACCAGCTAAGTTAGGCGAACTTTAAGCCGGTAATTAATTCCAGTATTCATCAATGATGTGCTTATCCTTCATAATGTATTTTCATCATTTATCAACATAAATGACATTGCAGTTTTATTTTTTAATTTTTCCTTCCTAAATGTTAATTCGTATGATATGGCCGGGAGTGCAGAGATGATTTAGAGACCTTTAGAAATCCTGCGTTATTTAAGAAGTCGTTTGTTATTTATAATATCTTCATGCCTAAATAGAATTGATAAGTACCATTAGACTTATATTTGATTAAAGCACATTTTATGCTTCATAACTAAAATACGTTATATTAAAAAAAGAAACTAGCTCATTTTAAAATATATTTCGAGTGAAATATCAATGGTATTTGATTTAAGTAAATTGTTAGAGACATAGGCAGATAGTTGGAATATCATCGCAAACAACTTTTAGAAATAAATTATTTTATTTTTACATTCAACATTAATAACATTTCATTACATTATTAGTATTGTTTCATTGATATTATTTATGAAAAATTTAAGGCCCTACTATTAATCAATTACAGTAAAGTCCCACGAGCCAGAAACCCAGTAGTACCAAATATCCCATAGTCCAATAACAATTTTATTAACAAGGGGAGGATGGAGGGGGTGGGACGAGCAAAGTTAAATAAAATATATTTTCCTAACAAATTCAAATCCAATATAAATTGAAACAATGATAATAAATACTTGATTTTTAAATTATGTAAACAACAACAAAATTTTTCCTGTAACTGAAAATAATTACAGGAGGCATACCGTAAAGAAGATTTATTTTAAATGTAAAAGTACAGCCATGTTAAGTTTGGTACACCAGTTAGATTAATATAAATTTTATAAAATTCCATTCAAACTGTAATTTAAAATTTGTAAAAATCCTGTCTTCTGCTTTATCTGAATTCTCGATGATCCAATCACGCCTTGGTCCCAATTAGTTCAGATTAATGAGACGCTTGTATAATTTTAATTTCAACGTTTCACTATTATAATTATTTCTTTATAAAATCAGCTGATAAAATCTCAACGTTAAGTATATCATTTAAAACAGGACATATAATCATCAAAATAAATTAGATTTGTTTTAAAAAGAGAATGTTTATATTACTTGTTTGTTTTAGTTAATATTCAGAACGAGAGAAAATTATGTCAAAACTTTTAAAGAAACAATTTTTTAATTTAAATGTATATATTCTTCAATATGTTTTTGTGGGCCCTGATTTGATAACTCCAGTCACACTCCCTTAAATACGGGCCTATGTGGATCTATATAATATAATTTGAGGAGATTTCACAGCATCAATTGAAAGAGCCCAAAGGCCCATATATATATGTTTACCTATTGTTCTCTTTGGGTGTGAAACGTGGCCTCTTACCTTACATATCGAAAACCAATTTAGGATGTTTGAAAACAAAGTGCTTAGGAAATATTTGGTCCAATTGGGATTATACTACTGGGGAGTGTAATAGGTTACACAATGATAAGTTACATACCTTGTACTCATCACAATACATTGTTAGGGTAATCAAGTCTCGTGAACTACGGTTGGAAGAATATGCAGAGAGAATGGGAGATTCTAGAACCGTGTTTATGGTACTGACTGGCAAATCCAATGGGAAGATACCATTGGGAAGACTTAGACGCATATGGAGGATAACATTAGAATAGACCTGAAAGAGATAGGGTGTAATGAGGTGGACTGGATATAACTATCTGAAGGTAAGGATATGGTATAATGACATGGACTGGATATAACTATCTGAAGGTAAGGATAGGGTGTAATGACGAGGGCGGGATATAACTATCCCAAGATCGAGATAGGTGGAGTACTTTTGTAAGTGTGACAATGAACTTACTAGTTCTTAAAGCCATATAGTAAGTAAATGGTGGCTCAAACTAATTGTGAGCGTGCACATGCCATAAGGTAAGATTCGGTTCTTGTTCATTAGGATTTATAGTTTAATTATTATTAACAGTTATTGATTTGTTTAATTATTTCTAAATGCAGCTAACTGAACAATTTGGAAGGTCCGTTTTTATTTTGCTCCACATCTCACTTCCTCTCTAGGGGAGCTATATGAATTTAGCTACCCTATGGGAGAGATTGAATTCTAGAAAATGTGCCAGCATTTTCATGGAGGTAGTCTGAAAAACCATTATGAACACACACCTTCAGTACATCCATCATGTATTCAAACCCAGACCTCGCCATCACAAGAATAACACCTTGAATAAGCTTGATATTTAGTCCATCTAGTCACCAGTGTGGGCTAGCTAAATTATATTGTCACAGAATATGAATTAATAAAATATATTATGGCTAGGTCTAATCGACATTTCCTAATTACAATCCTAGAAAACACGGTAGACATAGCTTATTCAAATTTTTTCTTCAATTTTACTTTTAAATTTGACAAAGGAAATAATAGTTGTATTTTTTTTAGCACCGCGTCTCTTCAACCGTTTTGTTTATACGACTTAAATAGCAATTAAATGCGTGATGTATTGTTCTTAAGGTGCGGCCGAAGGGAGCGCAATTATTTTTATAGTTTTTATAGCATTAAAATTTTGGCTAAAATAAATCAAATATTTCTCCAGTAGCAACTTAGAGTTTAGTTTTCTACACATGCTAATATAAACAGATCTTGAATATCGGTCAAGGTGTCCTAGAATTTGGTCAAAACTTTTTCTCTATATCTAAAAAGTTTTGACAAAATTCCAGGACACTCTTAACAGATATTCAAGATCTGTTGATATTAGCATTTATAGAAAACTAAACTCTATGTTGCTACTGGAGAAATATTTGATTTATTTTAGCCAAAAAAATGTAATGCTATAAAAACTATAAAATTACTTGTTCTCCCTTCTACCACACCTTAATGTGAATAAACATTGCTATACGTGGTAAAATTATGGTCTAGATTCTAGACTCTATAGAATACAGTTCTTACACATGTTCTATATTTTCTATATGTTCCATGTTCGGTTTTGAAATGAACCAGTGCAGGGGCGGCCCGAGGTACATTTTGTGCCCGGGCGAGATTACTTTTTGGCGCCCCCTTATATATGTAGGGGATAATAGGAAAATTTGAAAATATTTCCCCAACCTAACAACTCCAAACATAACGTAGCCTGGTAATGATAGGAAAATAATTAACTTCAAGGGAAATTCCACAAATGTTAAAAATCTTCTAAACGTTTCACTACGGATTATACGAAAACGGTCAGGGTTATAAAGAAAATTACAAGAAACATGTTTTGTAAAAAAGTTATCTTCTTTATTTTTGTACAATGCAAGCACGTGGATATAATGAACGGTTTATGAGATAAATGCAAAAAAATAGTTGTAGGGCATTATTTTTCCAAGATGGTGGAGTTAAAAGAACTTTCCAAGTGTGGTTACTTTATGTGAAGAGTTAAAGGTTTGGGTATTATTTCATATCATGGCCATGTTACGTTAGGCTAGGTTGATGCTCTGTTTGGCGCCCAACTCCAGATAGTGCCCCGGGCAGCCACCCGTCCCTCGCCCGGCCCTTAGGCTACCCCTGAACCAGTGTTTCCCAAGCTGTGGCGCGTACACCTACAGGAGTATAGACAAATCATCAAATGTGTTTTGATTTTAATAAGTCTGATAAACAAATTAAAACTTATTTTGACGTGACGTCACTTTTATAAGTATTTTCTTCCCTCTGAATTAACTTTATTCATGTTATAGCTTAAGATGTACTAAAATTTATCATAATCAAGTACACTTTAGAAAACAGATTAAATAAAAAAAGCTGTAAGAGGTACGTGTGTTCGGTAATGACCCAAGGTTGGGTACATGACTGATGAACTTTATGAAGTAGTGGACTAAACTTATAATGAACATATCGGCTCTAAAATGTTGATATTCAACATTAAAAACATAACACAATGTCATGGATTTTGAATATTGAGTATGAAACTTTTCCGAATCCTTGAATCTCGAAATAACATATATCTGATTTCGATATATTAGAAGTGCTGATCCCTATATGAGCTTAAGTAGACTATTATAAATAGTATCGGTGGGCGAATTGTCTAAGAGGTTATAATCGCATTGCACTTGACGAAAGGATATAGTTTGATTATCTTTCCAGTGCACAAGATGTGTTTTTTCTCATTTGTATTTATCACTGTTATTTTACAATTACTTTCAAAGCGGAAGTATTTACTCTAAGATTATCCCCCTGTCTACCTACACACATGATATTATTTTACTAATAACCCTTATATTGAACGTAGTCATTACAAAAGACTTGAGGTATAAAATATATATAATATCTATACCCATTATTAATGTAGAGTCGAAAAAAAAAGACGATCATTAGAGACAAAAAAAATTATATTATATAGTTAACATAAAGCTTCGCTCAAGAAAGATGTATTAAATTTAAAATCTTTAGTATTAATTATACAAATAAACCAAGAAAACAATAAACAAAATTGTTGGTTTGCACATGTTATATTTTGTTTGATTATATTTATTTAATAGTTAAAATACAAATTTCATAGTAAGGTTCATTTAGAGGAAACCGAAATATTTTTGAAGTTAAAATTAATAAAACTTTATGATTTTTTATTATTGTTGATAAATTATCAAAAGTGACAGCTGTTGATAGTTTGATTTGAAGTAAGATTACGTAAAAATAGATTTATTAAATTCTATAGCCTTCCGATAAGGTTCTTAATGTGAAAATATGGCCCAGTTTTTGTCAAATTTGAATCTTTAGATTCTTATACAGGTAAATTTTATGTAGAGATATGATAATAAGCTTAAAAAATAATATAATTTTACTTGGTGAATATAAACTATAGCTTTATTATTAATTTTTCTTTTACAAAAGTATATGTATGAGAATTAATTGTTCAGGAACAATGTATTTTTGTTTATTTTTTTTGTTTTACTAGACTTTTATTACAGGTCCTGGATATTCGCATTTATCTACACTAATAAAGTAGGGATGTGAATGGTAGAATTTATAGGAAGTGTGCTTACATTTTCGTGATGGATAGTGGTGAAGAATTTTGGAGAAATAAATGATACGCCGCACCACTAAGACTTCACTTCTATCTTAAAATAGGGACATTGAATAAAAGCTCGTAGGATTTGTGAAATTAAATCATAACGTAAATTATTGCAGAAACACTCCACCAAATAGCTTAAATAACATTCCACACAATCACAAGTTGTGATTACTACACATCTTATCAGAGGTGAAGGAAGGGTTTGGTAATCAGATAAATCTGTGCCGGGACCGAGGATTGAACCCCCAGTACATAAGTCTGACACCTTACCCCTAGACCCCCAGGTCACCCAATCGGTAAGATAGTTTAGGATCTAGTCCAAGATACAGACAGAGATACGTCATCTCGATATCAACATTTTCGTTTTCAAGGCGTCATGAAACGTCAACATTTATCAAAATATCGAGCTTGATTTTTTAGACAATCACAATACTTTCTCTTAAAGGGGTTGAAAGAAAGAAAAAATTATCCCCATTTGAACCATCCAATATTCAAACCCAGACCTCCTCTTAACCGCTAAACTAGACTAGACGACCGCTGATGCGGGTGACCTGCAGTTAACCTTCCTAACCACGTGAGTGGGCTGCTCCGAGGTAAGATAGTCTCCAAGTCATAAGCTGAAATAATTAACCTTGTGTTCCACTAGGCACAGTAAGCACCTCCTGCCCCTCCCCCCCTCTCCCTAACACGCAACAAGATTTTCGCCTTTGGTCACGCGTCCAGTTACAGCCCACGCACAATGCTACGCGTGACGTCACAACTAGAAACACGAACCCTCACTGCTAACATTATCTCTTTTTACGGTATAAACCAAGAGACTGACAATCGCCATCACCGTATCGATCTGGCAGGTCATGTTTCATCTTCATCCATTGCAAAATCGACAGTATTTATTTTATTATTAATTATATGAAATCACAACTATTACCTCAATCATTAATCATTATTTATGGAATGATTTAACTGAGACCATATCTTACTCGTCAACAATCCACAGTTGGAACGTTTGCTTGGTTAAATTTCAACTAAATATGTTGAAGTAGAAATTTTATGGTCACAATATTAACTCAGAGAACATTCTTTGAATGAACTTTTTATCTTTTTCTTCAAATCAAAAAATGAATCAATCTTTCTCCCTATGACAAATCTCTCTTGGAATGTAGTTGTTGTTATTATAATAAACTATAAAAGAAGTAGCCTTGAGGCTATCTTCAGATTAAGAGGAAGGTGAGTAACTTGTATATATTCTTACATACAACAGGCACCACCCAAAAATTAAAACAGTCAAAAGACCCACCCAAAACATTCATAATTATACATTGGGAGACAACCCCTGAAGAAATATAATAAAATGGTAGAAATTGATGAGGAGTGTTTGACGTTCGAATATCAATTGTGAAATAATTTTGGTCTCTCAACCTAACATGCAAATTGTTCATAAACAATACTGATGATTGTATAACAACTTAGCTCAATCTGTAGTGTAGCAGCCTTATGAGCTTAAAGTACTTGGTTCCATCTCCTGATAGGCTTACACAAACATTTAACAACTAATAGGACAGCGATCAGCTATCTACGATCTGGGGCAGGATTCGGCCCGTAGACTGGTTTTATCTGATTCACAAAAGATGTTGCCAACTAACAATAATTATGTCCAAAAAATAGACTGATAACTAATTATAATATAAGAGATATAAAGTTGGATTTTTTCTCTATATTTTATTACAAATCAACCCACTTTTCTTTATTTTTTAGGCCCATACGTCCTGCAATGTCAAAAAGTTGTCGAACCTTGGTCGAAGACGTCACTTTCCCAATATACTGGACTGCTGATGACTGGAAGATCGGGTTTTACTCCCTGTCGGATGTAATTAATTTTTCTTACTAAATAATTTTACAGTCTTTCTCTCCATGCAAATGTGAATACACTTCTTCTTAAATTCAAGCTTACTCATCCATAGATTAGAGTCACTGATACATGCGCGTGTAGCCTAGATGGTTAGTAAAATGCAATGCCAAAAATCTAATTAATTTTCCAATCTTTTTGAATGGTAACTAATTTCTTCTTAGCAGGAATTCAAAGCTAAAAACCTATTTGAATGGTGAAACGGTAGTTCTCGAATGTAGATCATATCATCCTGTTGGTGATTTTGTGCTCCACATAATAATATTTTCAATCTTATCCCATTAGCCTAACACTGGATACTCTATATAAAAACAGATTTATTTTATATAGTTCTTAATATTAGTAATTGTAAAATAATAAATCTCTGTTCTTTTAAATTACATACAGTCCTAGCTCAAGTTAATCCAAATCTTAGACTAATTTTTAAGAGTATATTAACGATAGGACATAATTAATAAGTACAAAGTACTTATTAAGTACCAAAAACATAATTTAAACTTTACCTAAATGTGGATATCTACATCGGTATTAAAATTTATTTGAAGAATTATTAAATTATATTATCTCAGGCTTTTTACTATTTATTCATAATATATTTATTAAAAATCAATCGTAATTCGAGAGAGCCAGTACATTTTGAATTGATTAATAAACAGGATCTTTACTGAAATCTTGGAATAAAAACATTTGTATTCCCTTAATAGCTGAAGTTCCTTGCATTTCCCATTAAAGAAAAAAGTAATCTTCATTTTATTAATATTACTTTCTTTCAGTTCAGTTTTAATAAATTAAAAGAGCTTAGTCAAAATGTTAAAATTCCAACTTTTAGATTCTCATCTTTGTGCTCAGGCGATACTAATTTATAAAATGTCCGTGTGTAGTAGATATCGCGCAATACTTTATGAGTTTACTGGAAATAACAAACAAATATACAAACTTTTTAGAAATAGCTTATTTGGTCTTCTTATATTAATTTGTCCTACCTAGAAAAATAGAAACTCCACAAAAATTAGAATGTACAAACATACTTTAGAGTGTTTAATTATGCAAACTAAATTAAAATTTAATTTAATTTAATATCACGGACAACACTTTAGTTAAGATAATTTTATGTTTCTAAAGATACAGTTTATTTAACGTTGTTATTCTCAAAGATCTTATTTAGTATAGCTAAGAGGTTATACCAATCTCTATAGTTAAAATATAAATCACTAAATTTAACTATAAATTGTAGTATTTAATGTAATAGCAAATAGTACATAAATAGGGATAGAACTACAGGAGATAGTATACATATGTGAATGTTTATATTTGTCAAAGAATCATTATTCACCGACTAATGTGATCGCATAAATAGACTGAAAACATACATAAATTTAAGAAGTAAATGCAAGCACATTGACAGTGCTCTTTTACGTGAAGGCATCGTTTCATTGAACACCAAAGGAAATAATTCAAATGAGTATGTAAAAAACAAAAATTAAGTAAATTTAAAGAAGAATTTTATAGTAATCATCCTAACATACCGAACAAAATTGTTCTATTGGCTTCGTACCAAGAAACAAAACGAAAAATATCTTACATATACGCAACACCTTACGTTTACTGAAAACGACTAAGAACTTTTAGCTGACAACGTACACAATACATTTTCTTGTTAAATTATATTTATTTATTATTCATGTTTGTTTCCATCCTAAGACACTCGTTGCCAATAATCTTTATTATTATTCACTTAAATAATAATTATTTTTTATCGTCTATTTGTAAATGAAATAACTTTTGTAAATAAAACAAAGAATGCATTTTCTACCATCACATATTCCCTTTTGGGCTATCCGTATATTTAAACTTTTGGGCCGAGGATAAGAAAATAAGAATTTAGAGGAAATGTATTCATATTTGCGTGTAGTAAGAGTGGGAAACTTCGTTAGACTAAGCGGGGTTATTTGTGTTAATACATGCATCAGTCTGAATGTCACCCCGAAAAACATGGAGCTCAGTCCGAAATGTTTTGTACAAATCTGGAACTACTTGGAAATTGTACATCAAATAAGGATTCCATAGTGAGTCAAACAGTGTCAGCTTAGTCCTCTAATCAGTATTGTACACTCTGGGCTTACAAAGAGCATACTTTGTTCTTACTTATCTGAGCTGTCTGAACATAATCTCGCCATGTGTGTGTTGGCCAGAAGGAGTTGACGAATAGTTTGTGGTTTTAGTTTATCGTGTTAAATGTTTGAACTTGTGCTATAAACTTTATTTTCATTCAGAGAAAAAGACTATGATATCTGATAAAGACTCTAATATTCATTTCCAGTTCGAGTTCCAGAGAAATGTATGGTTTGCATTTTTATGAATGAGAGTAACATAAATAAACTATTGTATGTTTCGGGCATAAAAAGCCTCTTGAATATTCTTCTATTGACAGCCTTTATTGATTATTTATTATTTTACTGTACATCCTGAAAGTTATTATTATAAAATATAATTATTATAAGCACCTTTTGTTACCTCGGTTGTGTTTGGGTAAAGTGCGTGTTTCAGGACTCGATGCTCGTTGGATCAAATCCAACCGGGGTTGAGGGATTTTACTTGAGCAATAAAAATCCTTAGCACAACTTCCTTCAGAGGTGAAGTAAAGCCCTCGGTTTCATGTCAACTGTGGAATGTAAAAGAACACTGGAAGGTATTTGAAACTACCTTTTATTTAAAAATTGGTAGGCTCTTTCGCTCTCGCTCATATACATTCTCGTGTGTTGATATAAGCTGTCGGTTTAGAAAGTGCACTTTAAATTAATTAAATAAATAACTATACCTCTTATTGTGACGTGTTTATTTTACAAATAAAAATACACTGAAAAACCGGCTAAATAATATGTGTTACGTAGCCCTACGTCCTCTATATGACCTTATTCTTCTACGTAAATGATATACAGCTCTTTGCATAGCGATATGATAGTAATTATTTATTTCCTGAAATACTAAGGAGAGTAGAGTCATTATGTCCAACAGGAAAACTGTTTGTTACGGTGAAGTAATCGAATTCTTAGGTAATAGAAGTGTTCATAAACCATTCAACCTGAAAATGAACTAAATCATCGGCATCACCAGTCAACGTGAGAATGAACTAAATCATCAGTATCACGAGTCAACGTGAGAATGAACTAAATCATCAGTATCACCAGTCAACGTGAGAATGAACTAAATCATCAGTATCACCAGTCAACGTGAGAATGAACTAAATCATCAGTATCACCAGTAACGTGAGAATGAACTAAGTCATCGGTATCACCAGTCAACGTGAGAATGAACTAAATCATCAGTATCACCAGTCAACGTGTGAATGAACTAAATCATCGGTATTACCAGTCAACGTGATAATGAACTAAATCATCGGTATCACCAGTCAACGTGAGAATGAAGTAAATCATCAGTATCACCAGTCAACGTGAGAATGAACTAAATCATCGGCATCACCAGTCAACGTGAGAATGAACTAAATCATCGGTATCACAAGTCAACGTGAGAATGAACTAAATAATCGGTAACACCAGTCAACGTGAGAATGAACTAAATCATCAGTATCACCAGTCAACGTGAGAATGAACTAAATCATCAGTATCACCAGTCAACGTGAGAATGAACTAAAACATCGGTATCACCAGTCAACGTGAGAATGAACTAAATCATCAGTATCACCAGTCAACGTGAAAATGAACTAAATCATCAGTATCACCAGTCAACGTGAGAATGAACTGAATCATCAGTATCACCAGTCAACATGAGAATGAACTAAATCATCGGTATCACCAGTCAACGTGAGAATTAACTAAATCATCGGTATCACCAGTCAACGTGAGAACGAAGTAAATCATCAGTATCACCAGTCAACTTGATAATGAACTAAATCATCGATATCACCAGTCAACGTGAGAATGAACTAAATGTGAGAATGAACTAAATCATCGGTATCATTAGTCAACGTGAGAATGAACTAAATAATCGGTATCACCAGTCAACGTGAGAATGAACTAAATCATCAGTATCACCAGTCAACGTGAGAATGAACTAAATCATCGGTATCTCCAGTCAACGTGAGAATGAACTAAATCATCAGTATCACCATTCAACGTGTGAATGAACTAAATCATCGGTATCACCAGTCAACGTGATAATGAACTAAATCATCGGTATCACCAGTCAACTTGATAATGAACTAAATCATCGGTATCACCAGTCAACGTGAGAATGAACTAAATCATCAGTATCACCAGTCAACGTGAGAATGAACTAAATCATCGGTATCTCCAGTCAACGTGAGAATGAACTAAATCATCAGTATCACCATTCAACGTGTGAATGAACTAAATCATCGGTATCACCAGTCAACGTGATAATGAACTAAATCATCGGTATCACCAGTCAACTTGATAATGAACTAAATCATCGGTATCACCAGTCAACGTGAGAATGAACTAAATCATCAGTATCACCAGTCAACGTGAGAATGAACTAAATCATCAGTATCACCATTCAACGTGTGAATGAACTAAATCATCGGTATCACCAGTCAACGTGATAATGAACTAAATCATCGGTATCACCAGTCAACTTGATAATGAACTAAATCATCGGTATCACCAGTCAACGTGAGAATGAACTAAATCATCAGTATCACCAGTCAACGTGAGAATGAACTAAATCATCGGTATCTCCAGTCAACGTGAGAATGAACTAAATCATCAGTATCACCAGTCAACGTGAGAATGAACTAAATCATCGGTACCAGTCAACGTGAGAATGAACTAAATCATCAGTATCACCAGTCAACGTGAGAATGAACTAAAACATCGGTATCACCAGTCAACGTGAGAATGAACTAAATCATCAGTATCACCAGTAAACGAAGCATCAATAGGACTAATGGAAACTTATTCTGGATGATTGGTTTCTGTAACCCTCAAAGGTTCTTGACAGCCATGAGACCGGAAGGAAGTATCGGAGGATGGTCAGTGGACTCCTTCGTACCACAGTACGAGTTCTTCGGGCTATCTCGAGAAGAAATGTAACAATAACCACTGGAATATGTCTTCTACCTGGACGCAGGAAAAGGATTCAATTCGGAGAGTCCATTCCCAAGCTGCTATCCATGCAGTTGTCGACTATGCACATCAGTACAGACCGCAACATTGAGTCCAAGAATCCTTATCTATATATGCGTGACCCGTGTAAAAAAAGCTTAACCACACGGGCCTAAATATTACTTATCAATGTACAATCTCAAATAAACTCTTTAAATAATCTATACGTATAAAATAACATGTCCTGACTGACTGACTGATTCATCATCGCCGAGCGCAAACTATCAAGGCTGCAAGCATGAAATTCGGACTGTATATTCATTTTGTTATGTAGGCACCCACTAATAAAGGATATTAGAAAATTCTACCCCAAAGGGGTCAAAATAGGTGATGATAATATGTATGAAGGTCCGTCATTTTGAAAGTTAAATAAACAAAATTTTTTATTTCGGTTATTGACGTTAAAAAACAAATAAATACGTGTTTCAGGAATTTTGGAAATTTTATTTAATAAGGGATGAAAAAGGGGGTGAAAGTTTGTATCGGACTTGCATTATTTTTGATCTGAGGTCAAGTTATGGTCATCAACGTAACGTAATATTTTAAATTAATCTGTAAATACATATGTATATTTTCGTATTTGTATATAATCAACTTCCACGCGAGCAAAGCCGCGGCAACAGCTATCTAGTTGATCATAAAGAAAGAAAACATTTTTAAGAAGAAATGTTTCTCGTAGATTAATCACCTGTTTTAAATAAGAAATTAATTTTCACTTTCTCATATCAAGAGAAATTATTTTAATTGTGAATACATAGATCTCGGGATGGCCATGTAAGCCCTTACCAAAAAAAGTTGATAATACAACTATGTATATCTGTCTGTATGTCTGTCTGTATGTTTGTCTGTATGTCTGTCTGTATGTCTGTCTGTATGTCTGTCTGTATGTCTGTCCCATGTCTGTCCCCATGTCTGTCTGTATGTCTGTCTATATGTCTGTCTGTATGTCTGTCTGTATGTTTGTCGGTATGTCTGTCCCCATGTTTGTATGTATGTCTGTCTTTATGTCTGTCTGTATGTCTGTCTGTATGTCTGTCCCCATGTATGTCTGTATGTCTGTCTGTATGTCTGTCTGTATGTCTATCTGTATGTCTGTCTGTATGTCTGTCTGTATGTCTGTCTGTATGTCTGTCTGTATGTCTGTCCCCATGTCTGTCCCCATGTCTGTCTGTATGTCTGTCTATATGTCTGTCTGTATGTTTGTCTGTATGTCTGTCCCCATGTCTGTCTGTATGTCTGTCTATATGTCTGTCTGTATGTCTGTCTGTATGTCTGTCTGTATGTCTGTCTGTATGTTTGTCTGTATGTCTGTCTGTATGTCTGTTCCTGGCTACGGATCTCAAACCGATTGATGGGTTTGGTTCAAACTTGATATTTAGATTTTATTGGTTTATACTACAAAATATTTTTTAACACTAACCCACGGATTAATAGTTGTTTACTGATAGGTGATTTTTTTGAACTTCACATTTTTTGAAAATAGATATAACAATTATTTTGACTAAATATTGCGTCAAAATTTAGTAGCAGGGAGTTGTTTTTCATAATAAATATGAATACTTTTTTTATTTTTACAAATTACAAACAATGTAAGGGTGGTTTAGGATAAAATTATATTTGAAAATTTGAAAATCAAATAAATTAAACAATTTAATTTAACGTTTATAAATAAAGAGTATTATTTTGATTAACATTATGATGTGTTTGTTATTATGAATAAAACTTACATAAGAGTAGTTTTCTGAAAACCTATTTTGAAATTTTTCTGTTAAGCTATATTACATAATATGAGAAAGTTTATTACACAATTCTGAGAGAGTTTCCTTTGTTTTTATAATGTAGTTTCTAGTAAACTAGTGCATATTATAACTTGATAAATGTGTTCAACAGAGAAGCTTGAGGTATATTTATGTACCTACGCACTACATCCTAATCATTAATAATGATTCGATAGCTCTTATCTAATCTTATTTAGCTTAACTAAATACACCTGTTATACTCCCCATAAGTTTGGAGTACATAAAAATACTCTAACCCAAAATTGGCGCAAATTAAATCCGAGAGTGGACTAACTTTAAAGAGAGGACTGATATAAGAATCCATTGTTTGATTCCAGGAATGGTAAAAAAGTTAATCCCTTTAAGAAATGGGATTCGTTTTGTTTCGCTGAATGGCTATTTAATGTTCCAGTTTTGTGTGTTCCTTTTTGTGGTTTTTCTGTCACTGCCTCTCACTAACCGTCAGATATATACTCATATGAATTTGTTATGATAAAGCGTTGGGTATAAGGAAGGTTGTATTTAGAGGAAACGTTCCAACATTTTTCGTGGATATAGAGTAAAAACACAACTAGTAAACGCCACCCCTACACTGAATATCATCTCTGAGGGAACTGCATGGTTTCTATTGGAAACAGCGTTGTCTTTTCCGCAGTTTTATCTGGTCAAACTCCCCTCAAATATAAAACAAGTTTCGCAACAATGGTTAGTCGAGTCTGCCAGTAGCTCCTTCTTACCTCGGCACAACAACTTCAGACATAACTGAGAGCGAGGAGACAGTTAACTGAGAGTGACCTAAGATAAAGCTTTTCTCCATAAGACCCGCAGTTCCCTCACCAATGACTCAACGAGGTTTCGAACCCCATTCTGTCATAATCAGCAGTCCAGTCTATTACGAGAGCGACTCTTTACACCATTTGAACACTAAAGCGGGTATTCTTATTATGTTTGTGTCAGTGTTAATATAGAAGAAAATCATCAATATCCAATCACAACAATTTTTCACTAGTGCCCTCTATGTACGGCTGACATGTTCGTACATAATTCAATAATGAATTGAGTAAAAGTTAACAATTGCCTTATGAAAGACTATCAACGCTTCTATTGGAAAATAAGTAGCCACATTATAAATTGTGCGTAATTATGTGTAAAGCTCTTAATAGTTTTCAATGATGTACACGAACGCATGTGCAGAAGATATATAAGTTGTCTCTCATTATAAAGTTGAATAATGTTTGACCTGTCATCTAAACAAATATGAAAGGAAACATCTTTGTTGGGGGATATAGATAGATAAAAGCGATTAGAATTAAATGTACCCAACAGATATCTTAATAACTTTGAAGATATACAAGTTTTTTTTGATATATACATTAAGATTATAATTCCTACACACACACAATTTTTTTTCAGAAATTAATTGTATTTTTTTCTTGTATTCTTAACTATTCTCAAAACAAGGTTTTGAATGGCTTTATTCTGCGTATTATTTTTCGCTGTAGTTACTTCGCATATTACTTCATAGTAGCTGCCTTAATTGTTTTTTTCACTATCTCTTACTACTAATTAAAGTTTTACTCATATCTTATGTTATTTATTTATATATATATATATATAATATATATATATATATATATATATAAATAATGCACGTGTGTTAGGGATAGTGAAGGTTGGATTTAAAGGAAGTGTAGTCACCTTTGATTGGAAGTAGAGGGGAAAACTATTCATTGAAAACCCCCCTCAGTACTGCCGATAGGTATTCGAACCTTGATCACTCATCATCGGCAGTCTAGTCTACTGCGAGAGTAGCGCGTTATACCTTGAGGCCATCGAAGCGGGTGGATCCTCATTATTTGAATATAAGTTTAGTTTATAAATTAAGTAGGAAAACATTGCCCGCGTGTGTTGAGCATAAAACGTGCATATAGGTGCACATATTTACACTCAAGAGTGTCGTTGGATCACTGGAGATAGCACAAAGGCGTTTCTTCCATTAATGAGATTAGAAAAAAAAACTGCGTGTGTCGTACAAAAAGAGCGAATAAACAAGCAGTATTATCGGATCATATGGGATAGCGGATGTATTCAAGCCAGAGCGAGGAGATGTATTCAATTGTTTAAAAAAAAAGTTTATTAATATATTTCAACCGTAAATAATAAGTATTACATTGTTTAAACCATACTCTCTGAGTCAAGTTGTGTGTAAGGCTTTATTTTTAATGTTGTACAATCAAATCTTTTACTCAAATGCCTACAGACGGAGTGAATTAACTTTATTAATACAAAGATAAACATTATATAACTGCAATTGTTGTAACTATATTTTTAAACCTGAATGGCGATCGATCTTATCACTACATTGTCAAGAGGATTGATCAACGGTTGGTGTTAACACTAGTGAAAACCTTGTCGGTATAAATATTTCAAACGTCGGATGGACATCATTTAATCATTTAAACTATGGTACAGTATAAACACGTGACTCTGTGAGGATATATGATAGCAGCACAAATAAATTAGGACTCAAGGTCAGAACTATACTTTTTACTGCATGGTATTATTATTATTATTATTATTATTATTATTATTATTATGTAGTAACAGTAGGGCCTACTATTTATAAAAGATGTACCTGCATCAATAGTAGAATTCCTTAGAGCAGGAGTATCAAACTCGTTCAAACATAAGGCCCATTTTGAAAACTCAAAATACCGATACTGAAAGGGATACCTATTAAAGTCAATACTGTTACTCCATTAAGTTGAAAAAAGTCAATTTAAAAAAATTAATATCACTATAAAAATAAAAATAAGATTAAATAAAATTTTACGACCTACTCTATTTTTTTCCTAGAAATTTGAAAATATTCTTTCTATGCAGGATTGTGAGTTCAATCTTGAGATAACGTTATTTTCATGCTTGATGACGATTGCATGTCCGTAAGCCGGGACCTCGCGTGTTTATTGATTTACATGAAAGAAAATAACTATTGACACCCCTCGGTGCAGCCAAACATTACAAATAATCATAGTTTGGTGCAGACATTGAACAATATTCGGTAATCGATTTCCAGTCATAAAGGGTAAAATACAAACCTCACTTGCCTAATTTCACCAAATAGTGTACCATTTACAAATTTAATTATCAGAAATTATATATTTCTACAACGTTTATAATTAGATGGACCACATATTAGTTCATCAAAGGTCCGCGGGTCTCAAAGAATGATGGCCACAAAATTTAAACATGTTTGCTACAGAGCTTTAATCTATAAATATAATAGATTGTTGTTGATGGGGAGACTGGGGTTTGAATTCCGAAGTAGTATATTGAAGATTTTATTTTTCCTAAATGAATTCCCAGTATCCATCCATGTCAGTTTGGGTACATTTGAGCTAGATGTTAGTTTTATCATACGCACTCAGTTAGTGCAGGACTAAATATGCCAATAGCATGGGTTAGTGGGAAATTGTGTACCACATACAATTGTGTACAAGTTATTAACACTGAGTCTTATTAATAGTAGCACTATTAGTATTTATTATTATTATTATTAGTAGTAGCACATTTAGTTAGTTATTATTATTATTAGTGGTACTATTAGTATGCATTATTATTATTTTATTATTATTATTATATTATTATTATTATTATTATTATTATTATTATTATTATTAGTAGTAGTAGTAGTAGTAGTAGTATTAGTAGTATAGTAGCAGCAGAACTTTTAGTAAGTCTTTATTATTGTTGGTACTAGAAGTATTAGTAAATCTTATTACTAGTAGTATCACTATTAGTAAGTATTTTTATTATTAATAAGTAGTGTTCGGGACGTTTCAGAACAGTCATTTATACATAAAACTGCCTATATGTAACATATTCAGAGCGTTTATATCGAAAACGGTCTATATTTGGGGTGTTCGGAACAGTCATTCATACATAAAACTGCCTCTATGTAACATATTCAGATCGTTTATATCGAAAACGGTCTATATTTGGGGTTTCGGGACGTTTCGGAACAGTCATTCATACATAAAACTGCCTATATGTATTCAGAGCGTTTATATCGAAAACGGTCTATATTTGGGGGGGGGGTGTGTTTTTTACCGTTATTCCGCCCCTGCTCCCACCCCTCCCGCCCCTGACATACTTTCCCTTGGTAGGATAGAGGCGGTGTTGGAGTTTTTATTCATCGTTTTGAACCTCTAGCTAGTGCTGTCTTATGTTGAATGAGCATTGGTTCCATCGTCACAAGGCCTGAACCTCTCCTGACGGCCTTTTAATTATTAATTAATTAATTTATGCTAATTAAGGATCGAGGTGTTGGAGTTTTAGAGCGTTTGGGAGCATGAGACAAGAGGCACCAACCTCTCACTATGACTGTCAATGATATAATGAACATTGGCTCTATGACGTACTCACCTCCAACAGTGGCAATCAGCCTTTCACTTTTCAGGCAGTTGAATCCCCCCTACCCACTCAGAGCCGGGTAGTTCCAGTTTCGACATCGCAAGGAGCTGGTGGCCGGAATCACCCCTTCCCCCCGGACTGGAATTTCCACAGAGCCGGGATCCCCCACCACCCTCCCAGGGTCGTTACCTTCTGTGGTGTGACTGACAGGCAATAAGCTCCGTGCAAAAAAGGCACACCAAGCGAACAAATAATTTACCGTTATAAGGCAGTTTCGCTACTACTTTGGTTGAACGTTGACGTGTTTAAGCTCCACTGCCCAAAGTCTATGACAGCTCGCACACACATCCATTTGGTGGTGCAGAGTTAAAGATTCTAATGTATCTTTAAAACCAAATATCTAGCACAACCACTTCTTACTACCTGTCCTATTTTAATATACATGAATTACTGTATATAAACGCAAGTAAACTATGCTATAACAAGCTTATCTTAAAGATAGAAAAGTTGCTCTAACACTGACCTTACCTATGCCTGTAATCATATTAGGTGTTAAAACAAAGGCCTCCTCGCACAGCTGCGTGGAGGGAGGGTGGGGAAACCAGAGGTGAATAAAACTCGTTGGACAGCTTGTTGATCTGGAGGGTTGGAACAAGATGTATTTATTTACACTAATAGGAAATTTATGCGTAAAGTATAATGCAGATAAAATGTACCCGAATTTGTAGGAAAGTGGATCAGAAGAAACCAATTATTAAAAAGGATGTATTTATTTACACTAATAGGAAATTTATGCGTAAAGTAGAATGCTGATAAAATGTACACGAATTTGTAGGAAAGTGTCCATGCTCCACTGCCCAAAGTCTATGACAGCTCTCTCGCACGCATCCACTACCTGGCCGTTTCTAATATACAAGAATTACCCGTAATATTGCCACGAGTAAACTACGCTTATTTTATTTTCAAATGCATTATTGATAATGTAAAAGAACAACGAGTTTGTGTTCCTTAAAGGACTCCTCGCTTGAATGTACCTTCATCTGCGTGGAGGGAGGGTGGGGGGAAACCCAGGGTGAATAAAACTCGTTGGACAGCTTGGTGATCTGGGGTTCAAATCTCACCCACGTGGACAGGGGGGGTGTTCCTGTATAGTCCAATTTTAATAGGAATAGCCTCATCTTAGACATAGAAAAGTTATATCTACTCTTACATATTTATACGGTGTAATAATCAAGCAGGTTTCGTTCGTCCATTTTGAACCACCGTTTGCTAAACCAAACTTATTCATTCGGCGCCATGGCAGTACACGCAACCAGTTGTGCACCAACATTTGCTATTCATTCTGCGCCAAAGCGTACTCCGCTGTTGCCTGAACAGAACATCTAGCAGACACGACCCATCCTCTGTGTTAGTTGAAGGTGTCTGATGGGTAACGGTACTTACAGTATCGAATATGAAACGGGTATTTAAAAATAAACTTCTGGGAATGTATCTAAAAGTTATATAAGCACCGTGATTTTTTTCCCTAGATATTTTACTTATAAACTTATGTAAAAGTTATTATTTATGTTATCAAAATATATATAGCCGCCATGATTTTTTTCCCCTAGGTATTTAACATAGGAACATGTGTAAAGGTTATACATTATTTAATATTTAATATTATATTAATATTATTTAATTGCCGTACAAGGTTTGTCGTGCTTGCTTATCGGCCCACTAGATGGCATCGAAAGCCAGTTTAATTAATGTAAGGTTTCTAGGAGAGTTTACAAATAATAAATAAGTCAATGTAAGGTTTTCTTTAACAAATTGCTCTGTGAGCTTGTTCATTCTGTGCAGGGGGTGCCGCAAGATTTTAAGGGGGAATATATAAATAAAAATATTAGAACACATTAATGAAAATAAAGAAATAGAAGAAAATTTGTCTTTCAGTGTTTTTGTGAATTGCACTTGTCACAGCCCCCCAGACAAAGCAATAAAGTCTTGAGAATGATTTGCGTGTTGTGTTGTCAACAATTAGGACAGACTGAGGACTATGTGCTCTGAATAATCACAAGTCTCACATTAATAAAACAATTCTACTATTATTTGACTAGAGTAATCTCACATTGTGTTTGGCTAGTGTGCTAATTTATTGGTTTCCAAAACAATTTATCTCTATGTGAATAAATAGCCAAAGCTATTAAGGTGTATTTTAGGAGGGTTAACACCACACGAGTGACATATTACGAAAATTTGAAATATGACACCTGGACACGGAAATCAAACCCGGGACCTCTGGCTTAGTACGCCAATGCTCTGACCACTGAGCTATCCAGGGTCATTCTTCACTCATATTTAAGGCAGTGGAACAGAGCATCGAGCAGACACCTCCGTCCACTTCGCTGGGTCGATGCCGACTACCGAAATAACGGATTTACAAAGGGACTTATGGACAGATCTGTGTTGCGCATGCGCAGAGACACATTAGAGTATTAGGTCATTACAGACGGCAGCTCTTTGAAGAGGGTATAAATAGAACCCGCTCATTACATTTGGTCATTTCAATTTGTGATTGACGCCGCCGAACATCAAAAAATGAGTTTCGAGTCGCTAGAAAATTTTCTAAATTTAGGTAAGTTTTTTTTTTCTGTATATTTTAACTGGTGTTTTTTTGTTGACTAATACAGCTGGGGTGTACAATGGTGTTCTTCTTTTTTTGTTAGTTGAAGAGCCCCCGATGATTGGAGGGGATCTACAACCGGAGGATCCCAATAGCCTGGACCAGCTGCTACTGTTCGATGAAAACGGAATTTGCAACGCTGATGGTAACGCGTCGATGGGTAAGTAACAGACTAAAAACATATATATTGGAGTCTTGTTGGTGTTTTTTTTTTTCCTGTTAATGCTAATTAATTTGTATTTATTTAATTTCAGACTACTGGGATCCGTACGGTTTAGACGAAGGGCTTCGGGGTGCATACCGTCAGTTGTAGAGACATCAACTCCCCCGGAGACGCCCTTACGAATCGGTGCCACTCACGACGCCACTGATGTCGCCCCTGGGCCCTCTCCCTGTATCATCGCGCCCTCACCCCTACCACCGGTGCCCCTCGTCGCCATGGGAAATGCGCCTCCCGCTGTTTGGGCAGATTTGGACACCCTTGACCGACTGCTATGTAAGTACCTTCTACATGTAGCCACTAGGCAGTGTAGCTTTCTTTCTCTCGCACAAATCCTGTTATATCGCCCCTTAGAGTCGAAAACAATTGCTAGCAGTGAGCTTGTACTACATCGTTTAGTGTATAAAAGAATGCGTGTGTTTACAGTTTAGAGCAAGGAAAACTATATTGCTACTTAAACGTTTATTAAAAATCCTACCTGTATGATTTATACCGAGCCAGTGGGGGAGTCCTTGGTTCAATTCCCTCTTGGGATAAGCGAAAATACTGGTTTAGTCAACTATTTTGTTCAATAAAGGGTCCTGGTTCAAAGACAGAAAATTATAATTGTCGTTTTACAATGTGATCAAGTATCATTTTAGTGTCTCCTGGTCACGGGTTCATTTCCTGTACAAAGTCAGAAAATTGTAATCAACACTTTAGACAGTCACGTTTCACTCTGCATAAACATAAGTCCGTGCACTTTAATTTATGATGTGTAATAGTAACCAATTTAAAAACTATATGTATGCAGTGCCACGGGTTCGAATCCAAACAGGGATGAAAATGAGAGTTTATTCTTCTTGTACTAAATTTGTGTCTGGCTGACACTTTAGGGCGTACTTTTTTTAATTCCAGTCTAAATGTTTACGTGTTCTTATGTATGTTTACACGTTGCAGGCTTAATATAGTAAAATGTATTTTTTAGTTAAGGGCTGTACATTTCCTCTGTCAATTTATTACCGTCTTTTGTTTACCGCCAAACATAATCTTAAAAGTTGTGCTTATTTTATAAATAAAGTAATGCATGTTAAGGATACAGCTGCCTCTAGATACATATTTCAAATATAGGAGGCAGCTAGTAGCTTATGATAACCAAACAAATGTTTTTTGAAAAGGGTTGAACATATTTTCCCCCGATTTAAAGAAAGCTGTTATAAACTCAAATTTTACTACCCCTTTTAAGGTGTCTAACTTTCGTTTGTGTAAGTGCGGTGGGCTGTCTATCCACTCATTATGCAGGCGTTAGAAACAACATCTAGTATCATAGCTATCAATTCATTACGCGAGCATAATCTCCGGCGTTTTTTTTTTTCAATAAATTGACACATTCGTAGTTGAAAACAATTAAAGCGAAAAGTATCTTAAGACGTAATCTCCGCTGCTAAAATGATATAATAATAATAATACAAAAAGTATTAAAGAGATGAGTTTGAGCTTCAAATCTTAGCAAGGTAAACTAGAGACAATTTTTTTCACTCTCCCTCCGCCGCAAGTGCTGACGCACTTCTGTAAATGGCGGTTACGTCTAAAGCAATTGAAAAATTGAACATGCTATAGTAATAATAATAATACAAAAAGTATTAAAGAGATGAGTTTGAGCTTCAAATCCATAATCTTAAAAGTTGTGCTTATTTTATAAATAAAGTAATGCATGTTAAGGATACAGCTGCCTCTAGATACATATTTCAAATAAAGGAGGCAGCTAGTAGCTTATGATAACTAAACAAATGTTTTAGAAAAGGGTTGAACATATTTTTCCCCGATTTAAAGAAAGCTGTTATAAACTCAAATTTTACTACCCCTTTTAAGGTGTCTAACTTTCGTTGTGTTAAGTGCGGCGGGCTGTCTATCCACTCATTATGCAGGGGTTAGAAACAACATCTAGTATCATAGCTATCAATTCATTACGCGAGCATAATCTCCGGCGTTTTTTTTCAATAAATTGACACATTCGTAGTTGAAACAATTAAAGCGAAAAGTATCTTAAGACGTAATCTCCACTGCTAAAATGATATAATAATAATAATACAAAAAGTATTAAAGAGATGAGTTTGAGCTTCAAATCTTAGCAAGGTAAACTAGAGACAATATTTTCACTCTCCCTCCGCCGCAAGTGCTGACGCACTTCTGTAAATGGCGGTTACGTCTTAAGCAATTGAAAAATTGAGCATGCTATAGTAATAATAATAATACAAAAAGTATTAAAGAGATGAGTTTGAGCTTCAAATCCATAATCTTAAAAGTTGTGCTTATTTTATAAATAAAGTAATGCATGTTAAGGATACAGCTGCCTCTAGATACATATTTCAAATATAGGAGGCAGCTAGTAGCTTATGATAACTAAACAAATGTTTTAGAAAAGGGTTGAACATATTTTTCCCCGATTTAAAGAAAGCTGTTATAAACTCAAATTTTACTACCCCTTTTAAGGTGTCTAACTTTCGTTGTGTTAAGTGCGGCGAGCTGTCTATCCACTCATTATGCAGGCGTTAGAAACAGCAGCTAGTATCATAGCTATCAATTCATTACGCGAGCATAATCTCAGGCGTTTTTTTTCAATAAATTGACACATTCGTAGTTGAAAACAATTAAAGCGAAAAGTATCTTAAGACGTAATCTCCGCTGCTAAAATGATATAATAATAATAATAATAATAATAATAATAATAATAATACAAAAAGTATTAAAGTGATGAGTTTGAGCTTCAAATCTTAGCAAGGTAAACTAGAGACAATTTTTTTTCACTCTCCCTCCGCCGCAAATGCTGACGCACTTCTGTAAATGCCGGTTACGTCTAAAGCAATTGAAAAATTGAACATGCTATATTAATAATACAAAAAGTATTAAAGAGATGAGTGTTAGGTTCGAATCTTACCAAGGTACACTAGAGAATTTTTTCACTCTCCCTCCTCGCAAATGCTGGCTCACTTCTGTAAATGTTGGTTTCGGCTAAAGCAATTGAAAAATTCAAACATATTATACATTTTAAAGAAAAAATATGCGCCTGTTGTAACAAGGCTTACTTTGACATGTGTTATAGTTGAATTGGAGGCCGGAAATGGCGGGATGACCACAGAGCCACTATCACCAGCGGTGGCACCCCTCCAGCCCTATGTAGTCGCATCGCCCCAGCTCCAGAGAGAAGGGGTTCGAGCCCCTGTGTCCCTGCAAGCCGGAACATCTTCACTCCGGCCTCTACGGCAGGGAGACGGAGTTCGAGCCCTGGCGGCGGCGGCGAGGGAGATGGGGCCCATGGAGCTGGCGACAGCGGGACCGTCTTCTGCCCCTCAACGCGGAATTAGTGGCCCGGTGAATCAGGTAGGTGGGGCATTGCAAAATGGCGTCCCTCTTCGCATCATCGAAGAGAGGATTAAACGATTGAGGCGTTTCTTTTATACTGGTAGAGAAATTACCGTACATCTTGGTGCTCCAGCAAGCGATCGTGACGCATTAAGCTGGCTTGAAGAACAAATTACTAATTTGCTCCATCGGTTGCAGGACCATGGCGTTAGCGCCGATGACCACGTAGGCTTACTTTTGAGTAGCACTGACTCAACGTTAAGCCCTGTGTATGTCTCATTTAGGCGAGCAGACCAGCTAGACGCTAGAGCAGTGCTTGATAACGTAAGTCGCGTGTTGCAGAGTAATAGTTTGTTTTTGAGTACAGCACCACTGTACGTTAAACTCTGCCATTTTAAGGAGCCTCGCGGGAGTGGACGTTATTGTGATAAACTCTCTCCCGCAAGCACATATAGCCGTAATAACAAAGGGATCATTACGATTCAAAATGACGACACACTTTGTCTTGCCCGTGCATTGGTTGTCGCCAAAGCTATATGTGACAATAAAAGAGAACCAGGATGCATGGACGTGAACACCTTTAAACAAATCAAAATGGGTCGACCTATTCAAAAACTCAAAGCAGAGGAACTATGCCGTGATGCCCGTGTGAATCTTTTGAAAGGTGGTGGGCTCACTGAGCTGAAACAATTTCAAGCATACCTTTCCGAATACAAAATCACAGTGTTCAGGGAACGTCGGGGAGACAGGTCCTATATGAGGGGCCTACTCCCTCCGAACATTCCTTTATGGGGCACCTTGATTTGTATTTTCACGACGATAAGCAAAACCATTTTGACGTCATAACATCCTTGACAGCCGCATTTAAGTGTGGGTACTTTTGCCGCGAGTGCCGTGTACCGTTCAACACAAAGAACGAGCACAAATGTGAATCCGCGTGCAAAAAGTGCCACGCTAAAGCGGTTTGTAGCGGAGGCCGATCTGTGGTCTGTAAAGACTGCGGGCGTTGGTTGACAAATCAGACGTGCTTTGATAACCATAAACGTCCCGGGTTTTTCAGCGGTCACAGATCGGTCTGTGATGTCAAAAAGGTTTGCGAGGTATGCGGGCAATTTTTCAGTTTGGAAAAATCAAATTTTTCACATAGGTGTTATGAGACTTTTTGTAGAGTATGCGAGACCCATCGCCCTTTTGGCCATTTCTGTTATATGAAGCAGGCCCCATCCAAGCCGTCACTGGAAAAGAGTAATTTCATGTTTGTATTCTACGATTTTGAATGCAGACAAGAAACGCTTCTTCAAGGTGCGGCAGGCACGTACTTGCACGAACCTAACCTATGTGTCGTGCAAACGTGTTGTAAGGCCTGTGTTCATATAGATGCAAATGACTATAATTGCACCGACTGTGGGGGCGATAGGACTCGCATATTCAAGGGTGACACCACAATGGCCCAATTTTTTGAATTTATAGAACAAATTAAAGCTTCAAAATTTAAGGATATCACCCTCCTCGGCCATAACGCTAAATCCTATGATGGAAATTTTATTTTAAAATATATGATGGAGGTTAAAAAATGGACTCCAGAACTTATAATGAACGGTGGGAAAATCATGTCCATGCGTTACGGCCCACTCCACTTTATTGACTCACTGAACTTTCTCCCGATGTCGCTGTCCAAATTGCCCAAAACTTTCGGCTTGGACGAGTCTTTGGCCAAGGGACATTTCCCTCATTTTTTCAATAAAAAAGAAAACGCGGGGTATAGGGGTCCCTTGCCGCCAAAGGAGGACTACGGCATCGGCGAGATGTCAGTTGAGGGAAAGGAGCACTTTGAGAAGTGGTATGACGCGTTGGTCAAAGATAACTATGTCTTTGATTTTAAACGCGAGTTGGAACTGTATTGTGTGAAAGATGTAGAGATCCTACGGAAGGCCTGCCTGAATTTTAGAGAGATGCTCATGGAGAAAGCAAAGGTGGATCCTTTCAGAGAGGGGTGTACGATAGCTGGAGCGGCCATGTTGGTTTACCGCCGAAGTCATCTTAAGGAGAATACTATCGGTATTATCCCTAACGGTGGCTATCGGTGCGCAGACCAACAGTCGCACGTCGCTGTACAATGGCTCTGCTGGGATGCCCATCAACGCGGTGTCTCTATTCTTCATGCGGGTAACGGCCGTGAGGAATTTGTGTTAGGGCGACGTGTAGACGGTGTTGTTAAAGCTGGAGATACCACCACCGTCTTCCAGTTTTGGGGCTGTTATTGGCACGGGTGCCCTCTCTGTTACCCTGACAGGACCACCCCCGTCAAAAATAGTCCCCACGAGACCATGGAGACGCGTTATGAAGCGACCATGGCTTGTTTGGAAAAGTTTAAGAATGCCGGCTACACGGTCGTAGAGATGTGGGAGTGCATGTTTAATGCGATGAAACGCACAGACAAGGACTTGCAGCAATTTGTACTCCGGCACGAGGTGTATACCAAGGAACCTCTCAGTCCCAGGGATGCATTCTTTGGCGGGCGTACAAATTGTATCAAGCTCTTCCACGAAACAGACCTTTCTTGTGGGGAGAAGATCAAGTACTTGGATGTGTGTTCATTGTATCCATACGTTTGCAAGTACAAAAAAATACCCAGTCGGCCACCCCAAAATTCACTTGGAACCAAATTGTCCGTCTATAGATCAAGTAGAAGGCATAGCCAAAGTTACAGTGACGCCTCCGCGAGATTTATTCCTGCCCGTATTGCCTACCAGGATGCACGACAAGCTAATGTTCATCTTGTGCAGGAAATGCGGGGAGGAGAAAAACCAAGGCGCGTGTCAGCACAACGACAAAAAAGATCGCTGGTTGACAGGCGTCTGGGTGATTGACGAGATCCGGAAAGCCGTTGAGAAAGGCTACACCGTTGAAGCAGTGCACGAAGTGTGGGAGTACAATGTATCTGTTTATGACCGTCAGACGCGTTCTGGCGGCCTGTTTCACGGATACATTGATACTTTTTTGAAAATTAAACAAGAAGCCAGCGGATGGCCAGAGTGGTGTACCTCACAGGAGGAAAAGTTAGCATACATTCAAAATTATGAGGAAAGGGAAGGGGTAAAACTAGATTTCGGCTCTGTTTGTAAAAACCCTGGTCTCCGCACTCTGGCTAAACTTTTTTTAAATTCACTATGGGGAAAGTTTGGGCAAAGACCCGATTTACCACACGTAGCCGTTGTCAACGACTATCAGGGCGTCCACAAGTACCTGACGGATCCGTACATCACCGTGGACAGCGTGATTGATGTAAATGATGAGGTTATGTTCCTCAATTACAAGGATGCGCGTGACGCGTTGCGCCTTAACCCTAACACGAGTGTGGCGGTGGCGTGCTACACGACTGCTATGGTTAGGTTGCACTTATACAGCATCCTTGAACAATTGGGGGACCGCGTTTTATATCATGATACAGATAGCGTTCTATTCACTGAACGCCCCGGCGATTGGAGTCCACCGACCGGAGACTTTTTAGGTGACCTCACTGATGAACTTCAGGATTACGGTCCGGAAAGCTACATTAGCGCCTTTGTATCTGGTGGTCCCAAAAATTACGCTTACCGAGTTTGCGTTGGCGGTGATCCTGCCAAAACAAAAACGGTGTGCAAGGTTCGCGGGATCACCATAAACTATGGCAACCGGAACGATGTTAATTTTGAAGTTTTGAAAGTGATGGTCACCGAACAGGCTGCGGAAAGATACATACAGATACCGCACAAAATTGTAAGAAAAGGTCTTGCGACTGTATGTACCGTTTCGCAGACAAAAGTCTACCGGCCCGTGTACACCAAACGCCGGATAACAGATGATTTTAATACGTTGCCGTTTGGGTATCAGAGTCCTTGTAAACGCGCTCGCCACGAATAAAAGGTGATCATTTAGACGGGCTGAATAATCATCTTTTTTCTTTCACTCTAGACAGTTCCACTGACATACCATTTTTCAAAGATTTGAGATTTTTTTTCATATTTTTTTTTCTGCATGAAAACAAGCATATTTTTTTATATTTTTTTATGCACCCGGGTTACTTTTTTTATATTTTTTTTATTTGCCAGTACAGTCCTCTGCCTACCTGATTTTTTTCAAGTCAATTAGTTGCTTGTATATATTTTAATTCTAGCCAAATGTTTGTATATATATATATTTATTTTAAATCTAATACATTGTTTGTATATATATATTTTTTCTGATAAACTGATTGTATATATTTTTATTTTAAATCTAATACATTGTTTGTATATATTTTTTTTCAGTCAAATATGATAGACTGATTGTATATATTTTTATTTTAAATCTATTCACATATATATTTATTTTCTTTTAGTACCGAGGCCACTATTCCCCCCTATATTGTAAATATTCACAGTATACTTTTCATTGTGTGTAAATAAATATTGTAAACAAAACCAGTTATGTCTATACTAATAATTATATATTGTAAATATTCACAGTATACTTTTCACTGTGTGTAAATAAATATTGTAAACAAAATCAGTTATGTTTATACTAATAATTATATATTGTAAATATTCACAGTATACTTTACACTGTGTATATACTTTTTTTCATGACCAAATAAATATTGTAAAAATTATTATGTTTGTGTTTTAACGTCTATACCCCACACCTCTCTCCTATCCTATAAATACAAGCTCATGTAGCTTATAAGCTCAGTCTCAGTGCATGGTCACTCTAAGTCCTGATGAATTAAAATCACAGATTGAGTATGCATGCACTTACATGATTGAAGCAGCTTCTTCTTTCAGCCACAAAGGAAGTGGTGTGTCCGAGGACTGTGTGAAATACTTAGAGCTAAATATATATTCCTTTTGGGTGATTGCAGCTATATTCCATTACCAGAAGAGTTGATTAATAGGAACGCTCTAATTAATATAAGAAATGCTGACAGTAAATGCTTTTGGAAAACCACGCTCAGTTCACCCGACCGAGATTCGAACCTCGATCTTCCCAGTCCTCAGCAGCCGAGCTCAATACAACGAGCGCTTTAACCAACTACGCCACTGAGGTGGGTTTTTGTATATGTTAAATATATTATTTTTGTGAAGTGGAAAATTTGTTTAGCGTAAATGTTATATATATTATGTCCGCATATATAGTTTCATATTTAAAACATAACAACATAATTTCAAGATCTTCATAAGTGTATTACTTGTGATTTTTTTTGTTTAAGTGTTGCGGTGATAAATATTATAAAACTGTTATGTTTTAACTTCTACACCCTCTCTACTATCATAGAAGCTCCGTCTCAAGCATTATGGGTGTAAGACCGTCTAGTTAAGTACAAAGCCCGTTCCCCCCCTTAAACCAGCATTTTCAGTCATACAGGGAATCGAAGCCTGGACACGTGGCGCGGTGGCCAGACATGCTAACGCCTCACGGCCAGCTGATTCATTAGACGTCTTGACCATTGACAATAGCCAAGTGACATAGATTCACAGGCAAATACAAGTCTCCCTTCACAGAGAGAGAGAGAGCGATACATTCTTTCTGGACACTTGGCGCCGTGGGTAGACATCCTAACGCTTCACACGCAGTGACGAGAACAAGGACAGGGGTTCGAATCCTGGTTCACTGGATGATTGCCACCAGCTCAAAGGATCATATTTGACATAGGTTTGGTAGCAACATAATTACTTTTTTTGAAAGGACATGGAAGTGAACCCCAACTTTTGCACGGAGAGTGAGACAGGGAAGCACCTTACAGGAATCCGCTCTCCCAGAAAAAAAATCATGACATGTGGCTAATATAGGGTTTCGAACCCCTGACATGTGTAAGGCCGTCTCTTTGCTTCAATTGGTGTACTAGTTCCCATTCCCCTCTTGAACCAACATTTTCAGTCATACATGGAATCGAAGCCTGGACACTTGACTCTGGGGGACAGACAGACATGCTAACGCCTCGTGGCCAAGTGATTCCTTAGACGTCTTGACCATTGACCACTCGACATAGATTAACAGACCAATACATGTCTCCCTTCACAGAGAGAGAGAGTTATACATTCTTACTGGACATTTGGCGCAGTGGGCAGTCTTCCTAACGCCGTGATTAGAAAGCTGCTTCCTCCTTTATATGTAGCATTTTCTTCTTCACCATTTTAATACATATCATATTCTGAAAAAAAAAATTACACCTGCACACGGGAATCAAAGCCTGGAAACTTTGGCTTACATAGGTATCTTAGTACGTATACTGGCTTGTTCACATTAAGGGGGTAAGATATACTCGTAAATATATATTATGGATTAGATAAGCAATTCATCCCTGGATAGCAAACTAAATCACAACAATGTTGGCGTCTCCTTCAGGTCTTTGATTGTCCAGCCGAGGATTTAAAAATAATAACGACATTTTAGTGCTAGTTTTTTTTATTGACAATCAGCAATTTATTAATTTAAAACAACAACAACAACAACAAGCAGCAATATTATTTAGGTCTTTTGACCAATACATATAAAATACATCTACCAGGCATAAAATGAGTAGGAGTCAATTTTATTGACAATCAACAATTGGTTAATTTAAAACATTCACAACAAGCAGCAATATATTTAGGTGTTTTAACCAATACATATAAAAGACATCTACCAGCTAGAAAATGAGTAGGAGCCACCTTCAAAATAGTTCAAGACACGTTGAGAGACGCTAGAGTGTATATTGATAATGTCTCCACAGTTTTTACCTGGCAATCTTACTCTTCCAACAAACTCAAGCACAATAACATTAGGTTCGGGCTCTTCCGATAGCACAACGTTATAACTTTTGTTTTTCTCAAGTTCGTTTAAGCACTTGACACGATTGTATTCCTCTTTATCGATCATGTCTAACGCCCTGCATAATACCTTCTCGTCCCAACAGGTATCCTGGTGAGCAGCAGTTTGCTGACATTGAATTTTGTGCCGAATAAGATTGGATAGCTTTGCGTAGGATCCATCACAAACGCCGCATTTAAACGGCATAATGTCAATTGGAGATGCAGCAAAAGAAATAAACATTCGCTCTTAACGTTTTTTTCAAAATTTCACCACTAGCTCCGATGACAGCAGCAGAGTACGTCTAGTTTATTAATTCACTTTTAAACATCAGACTTTGTCCTCCGAGATATATCATACAGAGGCTTTAGATTTAAAGCGCTTACAATCCAAATAATATATTGACTTTGGAAGGAAAACGTTACCGAAACTGCCCAGACCGAGTATGTAGTCGGCGTGCGTTTCACCTATAATTTTAACATTTGAATAATTTTTATAAATTGTTAAATCCTCGAGAATTACAGGTTCTTCGGACTTTACCTCCGGCGGTGGTGGTGGGCACGCAACTGACTCTGCTGGCCGGTAAACAGGTGACTCTGACTGTGGATGCGCCAGTGAATCTGACGCCTGGTAGGTAGACGCCTCGGACGGTGGGCACGCAGGTGACTCTACTGACTGGTAGACAGACGACTCTGACGACGGGTACGCCTGTGACGTCTGGTAGGTAGACGACTCTGGTGGTGGGTACTCTGGGGCTGGGTACGCCTGTGAATCTGGGGCTGTGTACGGCTGTCTCTCCGAGGGCGGCGGCGGCGTGAAGTACGGTGACGGGTGGTGTGGAGCTCGGAAGGGCGGCGGTGGAGGTCGGGGTAACACAGCTACCACGTCCCCCTTGCGGAAATTGTAAACGGCGCACGTTACATCACACATATACGTTTCCACGATTCTCTCGTAGGGTAGTACTTCCGTCGCTCGTATCGTGTGACAGGTAGAGTCACAAAACTCTATGTAGCCTCGCTCCTCTACTTTGTAAATTACCTGTCTATCACTCACCGCCACACTGTGAACATTCTCTCCCGTCATATAGGCACGTCCCTCCATCGTATGGCCCACAAACATTAAATTAATAAAGCCGGATCGAAGCATGGTGAGCGTACCTGAGAGCTAAACGTTCTGTAGAGTGCTCCGCTGCCCGTTGTTAACTGCCGTGTCTCTTAAACGCGTTCAAAGTTCACAACGGTAGGTGAACCGGGTTTTACTCCGGCGCAGGTAAATACCAGTTTTTCTTTATTTAACTCACACACGTCTTCATCTGTAAGAGTACCAAACCGGCAGGGTAAAAATACACAAAACTCACCGTCTAGATAGGCTATTAGACGTCTCCCGAACTTTGTATTGACGGCTTTTAATTTATCAACCGAGTACTTTTGATCTACGGCTAGATCACACAATTTGACGGTCTGCACCGCGTCGACGATATTTACCAGCTGCTGTAACTTGTCCATATTGGCCCGCTCTACAAACGCTTATAAATAGACAACCAAGTGGGCACCCCTCTTTATAGCCACCCCCACCCTCCCTCGTTTGACGTCACACGATATATTCTTGTCTGCCCACCAACTTGGCGCCCATGTCGATGACCTCGATATTTAAGCTTGTCTCAACTCGTCTTGTTGTGCCGACATACTGGCGTCAGGGTTGCGACATAACACGCGATGATTACGTCATTGGGAAAACCCAAGCTTGTCGAGGTCACGATAAATTCTTGTCCTGACTTGTCTGCCCGCCAACCTGGCGTCATCATTCTTGTCTTGACGACCCACCAAACTGTCGCCATGTATTCAGCCCTGATATATATTTACGGTCATTACTTATGAATTTTTTTATGTACGGAAACATTACATTTATTTGTTTAAGAAGTATTGGGAGGGTCGGGTACACGTTATGGCAGTTGGAGGCAGTGGATTCATATATCTCTCAGGGGGATGGTGGTTTTATACACTCCCTCACACCACATAAACGCTGGAACCAATCTAAATTACTCCTCCGGTCCGTGACTGTTACACACATCCATGCATTGAGAAAGACGATACCAAACAAACAATTTTAGTATACATTGGTGCCGGGGATAGCGGCCCCTAACTGTGGATTCCGAGGCCCCTGATTGTGCATAATTAGAGCTGCTAGAGTTGCGACATAACACGCAATGATTACGGCATAGGAAATTACCCAGGTAGTCCGGTCCGAGAGCTGCGGGTGGAGGAACATTTCCAGGCATTTCGACAGACGCTACCAAACAAACAATTTTAGTTGACTTGTGACAGGGGTAGTGGCCCCCTAACGGTCGATTCCGAGGCCCCTGATTGTACATAATTAGAGATGCTAGAGTTGCGACATAACACGCAATAATTACGTCATTGGAAACACCCAGGTTGCTGAAGTCACTATCTATTCTTGTCCCAACTTGTCTGCCCGCCAGCCCGGCGCCAGGGTTGCGACATAACACGCAATGATTACGTCATTGGGAAAACCCAAGGTTATCGAGGTCACTTGTCACCCCGGCAGGCTGGCGTCAGGGTGGCGAAGGAGGAGGATGACCGGGGGAGGGGAAAACCAGGATGAACAACCCTGGCTCTGGGGGGAGGGGGGGGGAGGGAAAAGTGAAAGGCTGATTGCCACTGTTGGAGGTGAGTACGTCATAGAGCCAATGTTCATTATATCATTGACAGTCATAGTGAGAGGTTGGTGCCTCTTGTCTCATGCTCCCACAACGCTCTAAAACTCCAACACCTCGATCCTTAATTAGCATAAATTAATTAATTAATAATTAAAAGGCCGTCAGGAGAGGTTCAGGCCTTGTGACGATGGAACCAATGCTCATTCAACATAAGACAGCACTAGCTAGAGGTTCAAAACGATGAATAAAAACTCCAACACCGCCTCTATCCTACCAAGGGAAAGTATGTCAGGGGCGGGAGGGGTGGGAGCAGGGGGCGGAATAACGGTAAAAAACACCCCCCCCCCCCAAATATAGACCGTTTTCGATATAAACGCTCTGAATACATATAGGCAGTTTTATGTATGAATGACTGTTCCGAAACGTCCCGAACACCCCAAATATAGACCGTTTTCGATATAAACGATCTGAATATGTTACATAGAGGCAGTTTTATGTATGAATGACTGTTCCGAACACCCCAAATATAGACCGTTTTCGATATAAACGCTCTGAATATGTTACATATAGGCAGTTTTATGTATAAATGACTGTTCTGAAACGTCCCGAACACTACTTTAATAGTAGCACTATTAATAAGTATTATTATTATTATTATTATTAGTAGTAGTAGCAGCACTATTAGTAAGTTATTATTATTATTAGTAGCATTATTAATAAGTCGTATTATTATTATTAGTAGTAGAACTATTAGTAAGTTATTATTATTAGTAGTATCACTATTATTAAGTCTTATTATTATTATTAGTAGTAGTAGCACTATTATTAATTCTTAATTATTATTAGTAACACTATTAGTAAGCCTTATTATTAGTAGTAGTAACACTATTAGTAAGCCTTATTATTAGTAGTAGTAGCACTGTTAGTAAGTCTTATTAGTAGTTACACTATTATTATTTTTTATTATTGTATCAGGCGTACATATCAGTCATTCACGAGCTAAGTTTACCTGGATGACAGCTCGAAATGTAACTAGAAGTAATCCCTAATATATCACTACACCAACAGCCGACATCTATCACTTTGGATCACTGTAATGAAAACAGATGTTAATATATTAATGCGATAGTTAACCAAAGTAAATTAGGCCAATATTATTTATATATTTATTTGAGGTCAGACACAAAGCTTATTTATAGTTTTATTCCGCTTAAAAAAATATATTAACACCACTTTCACAAAAACTTCTAACGAACATAGCTTCAAAATGGCGACTGACGAATTTAAACCATATGATTGAACATAACGGTAAACAAGTTTTTTACAATGATGCAGACACGCAGTTGATGACAATATTTTATTCAGTTAAATATTTCAAAATAAGATAAAATAATCATAAAATAATTTATTGTATGTAATAAAATGACAACAGTTTTCTCTTTTCCAAGTAAATACGATGTCTGTATTAAAATATAATGATGTGTGCACTATATTACACAAAATCAGTAACGTTCCAAAATGAAAAATATGTACTTTTAATTATGTTTAAAATATTGTTTCGAGTTGGATAAAAAGAAATTATTTAAAAAAATGAAATAGTATTAGAAAACTTAAGTGTACGTTATTTTAAATGTACTATATAACAGGTAATTAAAGATCTTTACATTTATAACAAAACTGTGATCTTTTACAAGTGTTGGCAACCCAAAACCTAAAGATATGATTTTCGAACTGTCATCCAGGTAAAAACCTAGCGTGAACGGAATATATTTATACTGGTAGTAACTCACCATAAATGTCGTACATACATGTAATTGTATAAAGATATAATAAATACATTTCTTTCCTTTATGTCTATTCTTACATCATAACATAATTCTAATGCTTAATTTAGTTCCTAACACATTAAATTTTATTTAATATTCAAAAACCAATCTCGGGCCATTTCATAGTTTATTTGTCATATTAGTCACTGTAGTATTATTTCATTAAGTCTGTGAGCCAATTGACCATGTTTTTTTATTTCTCTTTAAATGTCTGATATTTTATCTCTTCTCAAAAGGGTATCCGGTATATTGTTAAAAGTGTCGGTATTATTATTGTCATGTGTTGTTTACTGGTGTTGTGACTGTCAGCCTGTCCTACTTTCAATGTTTCTGAGTAGTAGTACTGAATTATTATTTTATAGCTGTACATGCTTTTCACTCTAAATGGTTTCCACTCCTTGTCGGTGACCTGGTGGTCTAGGGGTAAGGTGTCAGACTTCTGTGCTGGCGGCCGGGGTTCAATCCTCGGTCCCGGCACAGATTTATCTGATTACCAAACCCTTCCTTCACCTCTGACAGGACATCTTGTGAATGTGGGGAATGCCAGGCCTCCACCGTGGTTCGGATTCCACGTTAAACTGTAGGTCCTTCATTTAATCTCACAATCACCCTACCATTAAACATTAGCGTAAGTGCGTATAACCCGAATGGGTAGTAAGACGCGGTGCTGATAATAATAATAATAATAATAATAATAATAATAATAATAATAATAATAATAACACTCCTTATCCATGACTTTGGTTCTATTGTTATTTTCACTCAGTATTTTAAGAATTTTAATTTTAATATTTCTTACCCCACGAAGTAATACCATAGCCTAGATATGATTCTATTAGCGCACGATACACTATTTTTAGAATATAAAATGTAACATATTGTTTTAGTATACATATATTAACCATTCCCGCTCTTAGCTTCCTACTCATTATGTCTATGTGAGTATTCCATTTCATATGGGATTCAATCGTTAGCCCAAGATAAATATATGTATCAACTTGCGTGGATGTTAAACAATTACAATGTTTTATATTATGTAAACAATATAATCAATGACCTTTTATATCTAATTTATACTTTATAACATGCGGTGGTCTGATATACATTGATTACAGTTCTGTACACAGTTTTACATTGTTCTTGTATAGATTAAGTATAGTATTGGCCAAAGAATAGAGCCTTTAGGCACTCTGGTATTTATACCCAATTCTTTACTTTCTATTTTATTTATTTTAACTATTAGTTTCTTATTCGTTAGGTAAATTTTAAACCATTCATAAATATTACTTCTGATACCAATTTTATAAAGTGATATTAGTAAAATATCTTTATCTATCGTATTAAATGCTATCGACATGTTTATACATGCTAAAGCTATGTGTTTGTTTTCGTTTAATTTACTAATCATTTCATTAGTAAACGTGTTTAAGAGTATTTACATACCTTTATTTTTTTTATCAATATTGTTTTTGGTCATTTATTCTATATTCATCCAAATAATTTATTAAGTAGTTAGCAACGTATCTTTCCATTATTTTGTATTCTAAAACGGGTAGGATATAGTTATCTGCTGTAGGTCTCTAATTTCCATAATCTAAGTCTTTCTACTTTTTTATAATTTGATCAAATAATAGCGGTTTTAAGTTTTTGCGGAATCACACCATGTTGTATAATTAACTTAATTAGTTTGTCATCAAAGGGGTAGTTTGGCTGTTGATAGTTTTCAAGTATTTGATTCTAATTATATCTATTACCTGGCTTTAATTTATATCTAATTTCTCAATGATAAGTAGCCCTAGGTATAAACATAATTCGAATTTGATAATATAATGGTTTTCCACTTTCCCTCCATGATAATCTGGGTTCACTTTCTCTATATTCAACCTTCTCAATTCCTAACGCATTAGATTAATTAGTACTTAAGCGCATAAGCTGAATGGGTAGTAAGACGCAGTGCTAAGTATTGATATTGAGTTTGATAATCGTTTATATTATTCGTTTTGTCTAATTGCATATTGCAAGTATGTTCTAGTTGTGTGACTTAATTTTTTAATATTTCACAAAAATTATTTGCAATATTTGCAATATTCTCAATTTTGGCTTGCTTCATCAATTGTCATTTTACCTTTTCTACACAGAATTTCATTTATTTTATACTATGTTTTCTTAATATTACTACTAGATTATTTTGATTCAGTTTGATAATAGAATTGTTTTTTTCCTAAAAATTAATTTATTGACAAAGTTTATTTTTATTTGGCACCCTATATTTTTTTATAGGAAATAGCAGATGGGCAACTTTCCACTTCATAACTAATTTATCTCTGTGGCGCATTTCTCCGACCAAATCTGGTGTTATCCATTTCTTTTGTATGCATTTTCCAACAGGATTCCACTCTCCTTCCACACAAATACGGGTACCCTTCCTATAAATACAGACTTTATAATCCCATTAGTTTAATTAGTACATAGGTATATAACCCGAACGGTTAATAAGACGCGGTGCTAAATTAAAAAAAAAAAAGGAAATTTATGTCATAGACCATGCGGCAACCATAATGGGTGTATATATATATATATATATATATATATATATATGTGTGTGTGTGTGTGTGTGTGTGTGCGTGTGCATATATATATATATATATAATTAAAACATATCTTTAGTTATTTATGTGTCCTAAGCAGAGATAAAATTGATTTGGAGCTTTTAACCTTACACATAATTTTTAAGGTAGTTTACTAGAAAGAACGATAGTAGGCCTATGAATGATTCGTTTATTTTCAAGGAGCAGGTTCGGTTTCCAAACGATGTCCACACAACACTGGTTTATTGGCTTAGGTATCCTTCGTTTATTGCTTTTTATAAACATTACAGTTGATAGTGCCTCAACTAATAGCAATCTTACGGTTTATTATTTTGTTCGCAGTGTTATTCACTAGACGAACTTACGTTAACATTCTGATGAAGAGATTTAAATTGTTTTAGTATATTCATAAGGTTATTTCAATGAACAAAATAAAATTTAAACGTATTAGTCAATTTTGATTGCATCTCATAGCTTTTAAAAATAGCTCCATTGCTTTTTTTATAACCATCTATATGTATACAGAAGTAGTTGGTTTTTTTTAACAATGTTTTACAATTCAAAACAACACTCTCATTTGAGAATTTATGCCATTGTGTAAACCAAATGGACATAGTGCTTAAAAAAAATTAATGTCTTCTAAGAATTTTGCTTTGATGTGATCAACCAAGCCCTGAAATAACAAACACAGTAAATTTTATCTTTCATTTTATAATGCCTTAATTTTACCATTTCTTTACAATATAACCATACCAATGAATGTTTTAAGTCCACACTCAGCTTATTTAAAGACTGTTAAAGGAAAACATAGATTTAAGATGAGGAAGTTATGGGCATTAATTACCCAGTGGAAGTTGATTAACATTTGATTGGATGCTCCTAATTTCTTTTAAAACAAAGAAAACTTTCTAACAAATATTAATTTATCATCTTTTCCCCATATTCAAATCAATTTTGTAATAGTGTTTAATATATGATATCTATCTCGCATTCCAAGAACACTAATGAGAATAATAAAATGAGTCGTTACAGCTATCACTATTGCACTAAAGGAAGACTAACAATAATAAATATTGTAACTTTGATCATTTATTATACAAAGTTTAAGATGCCTTGGGATATTGTTAAATAATTATTTTGATTACTCTCAAAGCAAGCATACAACACATTAAATGGCTTAGACCGCAGTGAAAAATTTAATTGGCCACCCTTTTCCTTTTCTATCTTACATTCTTTAAACTTTATTTTCCTCCTTGTATTCTCGTTTGGAAACACTTAAAAATAAAATAAAATACTTTACAATATTACTATATTTGTTTCCTTACAAACACCGCCTTCAATCTGACATGATACAATGACATTTAAAAAACATAAAACACATAAAAGTAATTGAAGCTCTTGGATTCATAATGTGATAAAGCACAAAATAGGATTTCTAAGATATTAAGTTAATACCTATGGTTTAAAAAATTCAATAATTCGTGTGCCTAAATATTAATTATTTTGCAATAATTTGAATCAAACTCTAAACTTTCAACTATCAATTCAAATATGTTTGCTTATCTATGTAAGAAAGTATAGGAACACAAGCTAAATATGTTTTGATATTTTTCTTGTGGCATAATACACTTTTTCCCCAAATCATTCAATTTTGCAAAAAAAATATATATCTAGGCATCTTGGATGCTGAACTGATCCACGGGTATTTTTAAATAAAAAAGTCACGGGGGGCGAGTGTGCGAGAAGGGGTCATTAAGTTGAAAGACAGTGAGCAGAGGGGGAGACAGTTTATAGGGGATTACAATGGTTCTGAGAAATACGAGTATAACACACTACTTTGCCGTGGATGAGCCCTTTTATTGCATTAAACCTTTGATTACATTTACTACCAACCCATGAAAATGAAAGGTTTTAGGATTGTGAAGTACACAAAACGTAATACCACAAGCAACAGTCATGTATTTAATTGGAGAAGGGCATTCAATACCAGAAAATACAATGCTTACATACCAGAAAATATGTGTTACCATTCCGTATTTCTTCGATTCCATGACGCATTTTTTCCCATATTAAAATGACTCTGAAAGCGAGGTGAATCTTAGGAGTGATGGCATATTGAAATTGCAATTCTTTTTCGAACAATATTAGGTGATAGTGAAGATAGTGACGTCTCAGAAGAATCAGACTGGTATTGATTCAGAAGAGGGAGATGTTGATGACTAAGGTGCTATTATTGTTGATAGGTTGAATTCTGTAATAAAATAATATAATAGCATTAATTATTGATACTCCAAAGCTGGGTCGAATTGGCAATGCATAGTCCAATTTTTAAAAGAAAAGGCCTTACCTGACACCACAAATGTTATTAGAACAATTTTAATGTAATTACACATAAGATCAAATGACCTACTTCTGTCACCTTTGATAGATAATATCAATACATATTAAATATTACTAATAATATAGTAAAATGCTAATACTATTGATTGCAACAAAATAGTTTTGTATTTTCTAACGGTTTATTCCTACCAAAACCCTACTGTACGTGTATGATACATTTATTTACCAATGACAATCCAGACCACCTTTTGAAATTCAGTCCCTTTTCCGTGTGTTCTGAAATAATTTTATTTTACAGGGTAATTTCGTCCAATGTCCCATAAGCACCAGTGCAAGAGACGGAGTCACTAGGAGAAATTATGTTACACAGACTGCTATGTGGCCATCCTATGGCAAGGTTCACCTTCTGTTTGGGTCTACTTTCAGGGGTGAGTACTAGTTATAGATCAAACCAGCTCTTTGGAGAAACTTAGTACACATAGGTTCGCTCACGTACCAGAGTGGTTTAAGGGGCATTGCTTACATTGCTTACAGTGGGGAAATATTGGATTTCCCAAGTTAGTGAATAAGCATTTTATTAAAACGTTTTTTTTTAAATAAAACAGTAAAACGAGCCCTGACATTTTTTAAATTATTCTAAAAATAGTCCTACAGTGTCACACATTTATTAATTTTATCTTGATATAGATATTTTTTATGCGTATTTAAAAAAAAATCTCTACAACTTAAACTATTTGGTGGGGTCACAAACATTTCCTGTACATTTCTTCCTGCCAGGATGTAGATTAAAGAAGTCCGTGGTGGCACATGCCTATCTAAAATAAGAAACAAGTAGAAGATCATTTTAAAAATCAAGTCAATATTTTCACGATACAAGTAATATAGTTAGTGTGAAAACTCGTAATAGGAAGAATAAAAGGGCTATCGAAAGATAAACAAGAGACCTTTCAGGTGAACTACTCATTTTCATCCCTCTCTTTCCATTTCGTGAATTGATGTCTAAGTGCGATAGCTTAGATGTCTTAGATGCGTCAAATTAAGATGCAATCCGCTTCTCAAAGCAGTTTCAAAATCTCCAAGTAGGAAACGTCGTTAAATAAATAAAATCCTTCACCTTTTGACTGGTTCCCTGAGTTCTCATAAATCACCAATAGAGATAGAAGTACACGTGAGTCATCACCCCTTCCACTCACACTGTTGGACGAGTGATTTGTGTGGCCTAAATACATACATACAGTACCTCTTCAATATGCTCTGATGATCCCTGAATGGGAGCACGAGAGGAAATTCCAACACGTACAGACCAATTGATCAAACTGTGTTGTTTTCTGGATAAAAAACAAACGGGTTCACGCATTTCGCGAAAATTCTGGAACAAAAAGAGGAGACATATTATTATTATTAGTATTATTAATATTAATTGGGGAAAAAGTATATTGGGAAATCAAATAAGGGTTTTTAGAGTTACGTGCAGAGAAACTACAGTAGCCCCATGGCTTCTTTGGTGCTGACTGACAGCTCACAGCTGACATCTGACAGTTAACATTTAGGTATATACCTAAATTTTGACCGTCAGAAGTGACAGCTGCTAAACACATGTTTTTGCAGCTCATATGGTTCGGCGTAGGGATACATAATTTGATATGGTAACATTTCAAAGCCATCAGCTGTCAGCTGTGAGCTGTCACTCAGCACCAAAGAAGCCATGGGGCTACTGTACTCTAAGGAGAGGTAAGTGGGGGGGGGGGGAAGGGTGAGAGCCTCACGAACCACTGTTTGACACTTCTCGATAATCCGAGCAGGGTTTTTGGACGTCGGTTGCGTCCTCCAGGGTCGATGATTTCATTCACAAACCCCTTAATAAGAGGATTGGTGGCACCAGAATCATATTATAGAAAGACTGCACCAGCTTACAGTAGTGGCCCTTGATGGTAGGCATCTCCAAGTCACGAGCGTAAGTTCCAGGTACCTAGTATTGCTCGACCATCTTATCTGCTCTCCAAAAAACAGCCGGAGTGCGGCTGGCTTGTAGAACTTTCTTTCCCATGTGGATAGTACTGCTGTGCACAGCTTCCCTTGCCATGACTCCACTACTAGAGCCGTGTCGTCCGCATACAGTGCCAACTTGGTGTCTGGGGATTTAGGAATGTCGTTCAAATACAAACTGAAGAGCACTGGGCCCACGAGGTAACCCTGCGGTGCTCCAGCCCGGATGTTTAGTTCCCAAAGGTAGTTGAGAAGGTGTGGTGGGATAGATAAGATTATACAACCTTAGGTAGAAATTTATTTTCATGAAGAGGAGTTTGAAAAGTAAACCTTCATTCCAAACACGGTTGAAGACCTTAGTCACGTCGAGAAAGAAATCACCAGTCAACTTGTTGATGCTGAAGTTCCTCGTGATTAGCTCGACGAACCGGACAAGTTAGTGAGACGTAGCGTGTCCCGCCCTAATTCTAACTGCTCTTCCACCAAGATGCCCGCCTCGCGAACATGTCGGGTCAGTCTAGTCAGTAGAAGTCTCTCGAACAACATGCCCAAACAGTCGAGCAAGCTGATTGGTTTGTATGATAAAGTTAGGGCTGGGTCCTTACCCGATTTGTGAAAGCACAGGACGTTAGCGTGCTTCCAGAGCTCTAGAAAATGACTCAGGAGAAGAACGGCATTGATTAAATCAACGTGAAAATTAATCACCTCTAAGGGAAGCTTTCTAGACCACATTATTGACACCGTCACGTCCGGGGCCCTTGTTTAATCTTTGAATCTCTAACGCCCGTGACCCCTGTCGCCTCCGTGGGTTCAAGTTCATCCAAGGGTATGCACAAGACCGCATCAATGACTTGAGCCACGTGCACAAATTGCACCGGGTCTAATGGGTCATCAGTATGTACGAATTGCGCCTCTAAGTTCTCAGTGAGAGCATCGGCCTTCTGCTGATTGGAGCTGTCCACCCCGTTTCATCCTACAATAGTCGGCCTTGGTGCCGGGACCAACATAAAGTTCCTTGTCATGTGCCACAAGTACCTGTCCTGTACACACAGGCTCTCAATCTTGTCCTCCCATACACTCTTCCGTTATTCTTGGACTATCTCGTGAACCACATGGACTTTGCAGCTCCAGTTGGCCTTGTTTACAGGGTCCTCGAGATTCGCCAAGCCCTCCTCGGCCTATTTCTCTCCCAGACGTGCCTGAGAATAAAATCAGGCAATTAAGTCTGTGGCACCCTCTTAAGATGGTGTCTCAGCGTCGAAGCTTCAAGCTACCTCTTGATGGTGAAAGTTATGAACTCCTCACCGTGATCGATTCTGCTGCTGTTCGAAATGTAGGGGGTGGGCTCCAACCTTTCTTTCAACACATTCGTGAACCTGTCCCAGTCAGTCCACTTAAGTTCGGGTTTTTCAGGGGATCTTTGAAGGACACTGCAAGTCCTAGGCTCACAAGAACGGGAATGTGATCCGAGTCTAGCTCAGCTGGAGATTTCAGCACTAATCGCCTTCTGATACCTCTGGAGACAATGAAATCGAGAACGTCCGGGAGATAAATGAGAGTGTGAGGGAAGTGGAGTTGGGGTGGGAGGGCTGGAGGCCACCAAGCCATGTATATCTATGACATAGCGGAGCAATCCGCCACGAGCGCACATAATCTTAGAGCCCCATGAAGGGTGCTAAGCGTTGAAGTCACCACCGATTAAAACAGTCGGGGTAGCTCGAAGCAGCACCTCCATGTCAACCAGTTGGATAGCCGTTGCTTCCATGTGCTGGAGCGGAGGAAGAGAGACGGTGTATTGGTCAAGGCCCCTCTGGACCAGGACCACCATCTCAAATCTTCCCATATTTCCCACTTGGTCATTCTGATGGCAGATGAACTCCGTGGAATGCAAGTGGTTTCTTCCAATAGCATTAAGTTGACACGATGCTCTGCCAGCAACCTTTCAAGCTCAACCTTCTTCCTCGTGACTATGTTTCAGAACCTCCACGAATGCGACAATCCGTTTGTCTTAGTATCCAAAAACCACATGGTGTGACCAATTGGTCGGTACGTGTTGAAATTTTCTCTCGTGCTCCCCTTAAGGGTTCATTAGAGTATGCTAATCAAATAATAGTAATAATAATAATAATATACTTTAATGGCAAAGTTAAGACTTTTTTAATAGCTAACCAATAACATTAAAATGAAGTTCAACAAAATAATATATATAAAAACAAACAAAAATGTATTATTATTAGCACCGAGTCTTACTACCCGTTCGGGTTGTACGCACCTACGCTAATGTGTAATGATAGTGTGATTGCGAGATGAAATGGAGGACCTACAGTTTAACGTGGAATCCGAACCACGGTGGAAGCCAGGCATTCCACACATTCACAAGATGTCTTGTCAGAGGTGAAGGAAGGGTTTGCTAATCAGATAAATCTGTGCCGGCACCGAGGATTGAACCCCGGACTCCAGCACAGAAGTCCGACACCTTAACTCTAGACCGCCAGGTCACCCACAAAAAATATAGAAACTATATCTAAAATCCACATGGATTGCGTAATATGAGAATGCACACACACACACACACACACACACACACACAAGGAGGTGTGATTACATCTAACACTCCTAATTCTCACGAATGAGCTTCCACACGCAGACTATATGCGACTTTTCGCTTGAAACCAATCAATTCTAATTTATTTATATCGTTGGTTATGGTATTCCATGGACGAGAAGCTGAAACAGTGAAAGAATTTGAGTAATGATTGGAATTATGGAGGGGAATAAATAAAGTTGAGTTTTGTTGTGATCGAGTGTTGAAATTATTATTAGATTTGAGTTAGCATATACGTGAAGAAAGGTACTGTGGGGAGTTATAAAACAATAGTTTCTTTGGGATGGTCATAAGTGTAGAGTTCGTCTTTCTTTAAGTCGTAGTCAAGTTTGTCTCATAGTATGGGGAAATATGATCACGTGACCGGAGGTCAAATATAAATCTAACACAAGTCGTGTGTTTTGGAGTCTTTGTAGTCTTACCACAAGGTCAGCTGTCGGGTCATACACTACATCACAATAGTCGAAAAGCGGGAATATAAGGGATTGTATAAGAGTGGATTTAATATTCATTGGTATATATTTTTTCAGGTGCTTAATTGAGTGTAAGGCAAAGAACATTTTCTTTACATATTTGTTTCAAACAATTATTTCATGCTAGATTTTAATTTATATGTAAACCAACGTTATTAACAACGACACAAATTAAATTGGGCTGTTATTTAAATTTATTTGTCTCACAGATACGAAAATCAAAGTGATTAATAATTTTTTCGACCCAATTACAATGGTTGAATTTTTTTATGATTGAGATCAAAACCATTTTGTCGTGACCAATTATGTGTTGCACTTAAGTCACCATTCATATTATCCATGGCAATATCAATATGAGAAAGAGAGGATGATAAATAAAGTTTGAAATTATCGGCAAATAAATGATGTTGAAAATGTTTCAAACATTTTGGGAGATCATTTATAAACATTGATAAAAGGAGAGGGCCAAGGATGAAAATTGTGGCACTCCAGAGGTCATTGAACGCTATATAGACTGAGTGTCACCTATCAGGACTCATTGTTGGTGGTCAGTTTGGTATGATTGCATACAATGAGCTGAACTTACTTAAAAAGGAAAGTTGGTTTCTAATTTAGCAAGAAGAATATCGTAGTTATTGATATCAAAAGCTTTTCTAAAGTCAAACAGTGTCAACAAAGTCAACTGTTGCCTATATAATATGTAACTGCGAATGCGAGAATTACTGTTTCTATTGTCTCGCTTGGTGGCCACTGTTTCTCACGTTCTCACGTGCCATTGGGAAGCTCCCTTTTTCCCCATTGGACAAGGACAGGCAGCATTGAAGGGTATACAACACGGTGGATCCTCGCTCAGATGGTAGTGCAGATAATACCACACTCACAGTTATACTACTGCCAACTTTCCAAGTTACGATTGCAAAAATTACTACCTAAACCAAACTAGAGTTAGAATAGTGCCATATATTCCACCCGTAAACACCATAGCACAGTGAAACAAGTGTCAGAGATACGGCCACACAAATAACAACTTCCAAAACATCCCTAGGTGCGTCAAGTGCTTGAATCTACATGACACAAAGGATTGCTCAAAAAATATATAACACCACCCCCATCCGATGCATAAACTGTAGAAGAAGCCACAAGGATAACTACAGCAAGTGCCTCGTCTACGTGGAATTACTCAAAAGGAGGAAAACTATCAAGAAAAATAAGCAAGTCACAAGACAGACCACACAGCCAAGACAAGCCTCTCCCACACATCAGGCATCATCTAGTAGTTTTCCGCCGTTGAGATATAGGACAGCTCAACCAACCACAGAGGAGGCTCGTGTTCACTCACCCCCAACTCAGAAGCAGAACCCAACACCAACTACAGCAGCCCACATCCACCAAAGCTAAGCGCTAGCAATATAAGGACAGAGGGCTCCTCTCAACAACCCCAGCTAGAGAAGACTTCACCAGTCGCTTACATTAAGGAGATAGTAGGGCTGCTAAAGGAGCTCAACATATTTAAACTTATAACACATTTCAAACCATACTTTGCCAGACTAAGACACTGTACAGACGCGGCAGAAAAAATGCGTATATTAATTGAGGGTGTTACTGTCTTACTTTACGACCCAGGATGACTAAAAGACCCAACACTTGGACTAAAGACACACTACGTGTTTTATATGGAACGCGAATGGGATACTCACGCGAGCAAAAGAACTAGAGGAACTTTTCAAAATGACGTCATAGATGTTGCTCTAATCAATGAACTTCACCTAAACCCAAATAAAATATTTAATTTTTTGGCTATGACATATACAGAAGTGACAAACCCAACAGCAAGAGAGGGGGAACTGCGGTGTTAATCAAAAAATATACAGCATTATAATCACCACAATCAAAATCTACACCTATAAGTAGCAGCAGTTAAAGTCAACACATAAAGCAGTATATTCTATTCGCAGCCATACATAAACCACCGACAAAAACGTTATTGCAACAAGACCTAGACACAATAATGGACTCCAACACAATATTTTTAGCTAGGGACTTAAACAGCAAACATCCAAATTGGAACAGCAGTTTAACTACAAGGGACGAAAGGACACTCAACGAACACGCAGACAGTAACGACTACACAGTAGTAGGGTCTGGCGAACCCACATTTTACCCCTCTAACACACTACAAAGGCCAGATACAAGAGACGTGGTCTTGACCGATATGGGAGTGACGTTGGAGAAGTTAACATTTCTCAAAGAAATGAACTCTGACCACAACATTATATTGTGTAAGATTACAATAAATCCAGATATATAAATAAAAGGACTCAAACAACTTAAATCCACATGTGACTGGGAGGATATAAAAACACTCTTAATAACACTCTACCCAAGCACATCAACAGGACCATAACCCTACCAACCCACCACGACTCACGTAGCTAGGAGCATCACTCTACCTCCCACCACGATTAACGTAGCTAGGATCATCTCTCTACCTCCCACCATGACTCACGTAGCTAGGAGCATCACTCTACCTCCCACCACTACTCACGTAGCTAGTAGCATCACTCTACCTCCCACCACTAGCTAGGAGCATAACCCTACCTCCCTACTACGACTCACGTAGCTAGGAGCATAACTCTACCTCCTACCATGACTCACGTAGCTAGGAGCATCACTCTACCTCCACCATGACTCACGTAGCTAGGAGCATAACTCTACCTCCCACCACGACTAACGTAGCTAGGAGCATAACTCTACCTCCTACCATGACTCACGTAGCTAGGAGCATAACTCTACCTCCCACCACTACTCACGTAGCTAGGAGCATCACCCTACTTCCCCTCCGCGACTAACGTTGTTAGGACCATAACCCTACCACCCCGCCACGACTTACGTTGTTAGGACCATCACCCTACCTCCCACCACGACTCAAGTAGCTAGGAGCATCACTCTACCTCCCACCACGACTCACGTAGCTAGGAGCATCACCCTTCTTCCCCACCACGACTAACGTAGATAGGAGCATCACCCTACCTCCCCACCACGAATAACGTAGCTAGGAGCATCACTCTACCTCCCCACCACGACTAACGTAGCTAGGAGCATCACCCTACTTCCCCACCGCGACTAACGTTGTTAGGACCATAACCCTACCACCCCGCCAAGACTCACGTAGCTAGGAGCATCACCCTACCTCCCACCACGACACACGTAGCTAGGAGCATCACTCTACCTCCCACCACGACTCACGTAGCTAGGAGCAACACTCTACCTCCCCAACGTGACTCACGTTGTGTCGTTTTAGCAAATTACTATCTGGTATGATTACTGGTTTACCTAAGTACGAGAAGAAAGAATAAACATACCCAGTTGCACTATCAAACAACACAAACACTTTCAATCCAAACTTCACAGGCTTGTTAGGATTGTAAACTTTGAATGAAACAACTCCTTTGAATTTCACAGTGCTCTCGTCCACAGAAACATTCTCTGAAAGAGTTTAGAACACTCTGCAACTTTCATAGATATATTCCAAAAAGGCCTCATTTAGTGGTTTATATTTACTGTAATTCCTTGTCTATAATTACTATTTAGGTGAAGGCTTGGAAACATAAGCATGAATTCTTTGGATGAAAATACGTCACTAAAGATGGCATGGGTTTGTACCACTCCCTGCTGCCCTATATTCTTTTATGTCATTTCAGAGATTCAGACCCATATTTTTTATGACATTTAACATCACCTCTATGTCAACTACATCACAATGTTTCCATTTGTTGCATCGTGAATTAGATGAATGAATATCTCCTGCCTGCTTGTTTCATATCACCATATAGGTTAGTTTCCTTACATATATGATCTAACATTTCACTTCCAAAAAAGATCTTAAAATATTCTACAGGATGTGTATCTAAAAATCAAAATGGCTTGTCAGAATTATAGAATGGTTCGCTTTTGTATTGAACAAAACATTATGTGTTGGTCCGTGATCATTGTTGCTGACATCTGTATGGCTGATGGCTGTGTGATTGGTAGTTGTGATGTCATTGTCCAAGTCACTTGAATCCTCCCTCTCCATTGATTCACTATCTTCAAGATAAACACTGTTATTTTATTCACTTGTAAGATCACTAATACCATTATTATTAATATTTGACAATAAATCCCTCACTCTTGCCGTCTCTTCATCAGATACCATGTTGTTTACTTACTATGGAAATGATAAGATAAGACATGGTGTTGTCAAAACAATCTGAACATCTAACATAATAGTTTACGTATAGCTATGATTTAGTTTCGAGTTAAAACACTATAATATATTTATATCTATGATGCCTGTTGCCATCTACTAAATATTCTGGAACTAAAAGAAAAATATTAGTGATGCTGAATATTACGTTTATGACACGTAAAGGATATTTAGTTACGACGGAATTTATTGTAAATGACACTTGGAGAAAATTTTGACTGGCAGAATATTCCGTAAACGGCATGAGAAAGGTTAAAGTAATTTTCATGGGAAAAAGAGAATTGCCTTTTATTTAAATGTTTAACAATGTCTGGACACAATTATTTTACATTTATTTGATCAACTTAACGTGTACTTTCTTAACCGACTGATTATATCAACACACGATTTACTAACCTAAATATAGAACCGACACAACATCCAGCCCCGGTTGTTAATTCATCAATGTTATAGGATAAAGCCACATCCCACCAATGTTAAATTCTTCGGCCATGCCGGGAATAAAACCAGGGACCCTTAGCTCAGTAGAGAAACACGCTACCAACTGAGCTAAAGTTTCAAACTCCTAGAATTGTTTTTTTTAAATCAAAATCATTAGAATGGATTTTGAGAAAATCTCTTTATTCTATACTGCACTTCAGTAAACTACTTTTAGCTTTTGGGTTGGATATCTTATTCAAAAAACTCCTCTGAGGAACTTTATGAAAAACCCCTATATAAAAATTTAGCTCTATCAATAAAAAGGTTTTGGTTCTAGTCCAAGATATTGACAGCCAATGTAGAAAATGGGAAAATTAGATGTTGGGAAAACAACTTTTTAGTTTCAGGGGGTCATGAAACGTTGACATTTATTGAAATTTTAAGTTCAATATTTTTGGTGATGACAAAAAGGATCAAGATAATGTAAAAATGAAAGAATCATTGAAGGTTAGGGTGGTTTAGTAAGAGCTCACTATACCAACCACATAGCTAGCCCTTTACCGGAAATAATAGAGTTGTGAGCATATATCGGTCAGTTTATGTTGTCTTTCTGTTGTGTTGTTAAATGAGGGTTTATCATGTTCAGGTGCTGTCTCTGGCTGACGTCACGATGTGTCTTCTGTATATCAAGACAAGGACCTACAAGCAATTGGAGGCGGAAGAAGACACGGTTGTAGCATGTAAGCTTTTCAACAGCTCTTATTTTCCCACTTAACTATTACAGGCGGATGCGCGGTGTAGAAAGACAGACACTCCAGTTGGGGGGGGAGGGGGGGTTTCTCACTGAATGGTTTATCACTCTTTCTCTGCGATGGTATGGGCTCGTAGGAAGACCACTAGAAAACTAGCAAATCTACGTTCACGTCTGTTCATGTCATCTGCAACTGTCGTTTTAAATAGTTAATGTCAATAACTACAAGAGAACACAAGTAAAATAGTAAAAGGCTAACAATTTTGGTCGTGTACTATATGTATTTTAAAAAAGGCTCCTCCTATGAAAATTGGAGAGTAGACTTTTTCTTATTTTTGTCTTCATCTTCCCTTTTTTATTAGTGTAGATTTGTTGATATACCATATGGATAGTAGGATGTGGTGCATGTATAAATCGGTTGTTCCTGCAAATATGAGAAACAGTATTTTACCCTATCGGGTTTTTTGCCCTTTTAACAGATTTCAATTTTTAAAACAAAATAGTTTTTGTTTGTTTATTTTTGTAAAATGTTTTATTTGCTCACAATTTCTTTATTGGCTGATTAACATTGTCTTTTAAATTACTAAAAACATGTTTATCATTATTATGATTATTACTATTACTATGTCAATTATCAAGAATATCTATTTTCAAACTTCCCTTTATTTGTAATAAAACAGATCCTAAGCTATGCATATTTGTATGTTTCTCCTCAGCCTTTCGGAGTTTGTACCTGACTGAGGCTTTTATGAGCATGTTCCAATTCTTCACTTGTCTAATCTTTACCTACGGCTCTATAGTGGTAAGAATTTGTAAAATACAATATTTAAATCCTGTCCTTATAGATATATATTATATATTTTCTAAGGTGAGAAGTTAAATCTATAGCTGTTTTACGAAGTAAAACTTATTTAATAGTGGTTTACTGAAAGCTTTTTTTGAAAAAATTGTTCCAAACTATAATATAATAAGAGAAAGGTTGTTCTATTGTGTAACACCATTTATTTTAAACCTGTCCTGAGATATAACCAGGGTATTTTGGACCAGCACTTGGTTCCTCAAACAAATCGATTACAAAGGTGGTCTTCCAAAATGTAATGTAGACATACTAAAGGATAGTATCCATTTGTCAAGAGCCCAAAACACATTAGCTACACAGACCTGCAATAAAAACTTCAAACCTTCTAACTGTTCTTTATGTAATTTTAGGAACTGAATTCAAAATTCAGCCTAAATATTTCACATCACTCACAGTTTTTTTACTAGCGTTTTGGCTCAAAATTGATATCGGGGGACTATTTGATAATGCTTCTGATGTTAACGTCCAATAGATTAAAGTGAGGTCGAACCCTTGAATTGGGATATTTCCAATGTATTCCCATTATTTAAATCATTCAAAAATTACTAAGAAAAAGTTAAATAATAAGTTATCCACCTCTATTTACAATTACAAAACATTTTATAAAATAAGCATGTGACATCTCGCAACTAATTTTATCAAACTTGAACAGCGTTGAGGGAATAATAATTTCACACGATTTGACTGTAGTTTTAGCAGCCATCATTCATCCCAGATGACAACTATTGTAAACACAGACTAAACGTTGGAAAGATGACTCTCCCAACGTGGCTCAAACTCGATAAAGGAAGTTTCAATTGAAACACCGACCGTGAAAGATTTCAAATCCAAATGTAATAATATAGTATTGTGCTGAAGATATCCTATTCTTGTATTGTTGAAGAACAAACCTCGTCTGTTCCTGCCCTGGCTGGTTGTGTATACAGGCTCGTTCCTCTTCTACCTGGGAGTTTTCTGCGCCGCGGCGCTCTCCTTACAAGGGGAGGGGGAGGTTTCAACCAGCGTCGAGATCTTCCTCAGGGGGCTCATCTCCTGTGGTGGGTAAACCAGAGCTCATTCATTTACATTCACTGTCTGGCTTTCTCATTTAAACCAACTATTCGAATCAGGAGCCTGTTTGAAACCCTTGCTGATTCAGTATCGTGTCTGTCTACTGAGCTAAGGGTCCCTGTTTGGTTCCTAGCCTGGCCGGAAATTTTATCATTGGTGAAATTTTCTTTTCTCTCTTCACAATTAGCAGAGAGGGATGGATGTCGTGTCTATCGTTTAAATTTAATATATAGGGAGGGTAACACTTTATCTTACACTCATCCAGATTACAAAATGATTATTTTAAATTACAAAATAGATAACATAATGAACGAAGATATTAATAAAATAAATCTTATAAATTAAACTCCGATAAAAGTTAATTCAAATCAACTAGATCAATACTTGCTGTTATCTGATAAACTAATATTAATTTGCACGCATTCATATCTCATTAATTAACATATTAAATTATTCATATTACTAAATATATTATTATTACAAACAATTAATTTTAAAAAGTATACGCTCTCTTAATAAATTTGTACTTTATAACTACTCAAAAGCAAAGTTCGGAGCTATGTATGCTTTGGTAGGCAGAACCGAAAAAATAAAACATTATTGAGCTGTCCTATTTTTATTATCTTACACTTAGTTTAGTTCTTGTTTAAATGGATCAAATTAGGCTAAAAATAAAATAAAAATCTGTTATAATTGAAGTATTTATAAATATTTATATAAAGTGAGTCCTCTTTAAATAGGGAATTAATTTGGTCAAGTGTCTAGATTATTACATGCAATTAAATGCAAAGTATATTAAAATGAAAAACGATTATAGCAAGCAAGATAATTTGAATGCTAGAGGAAGGAAGGGACGGAATGGAACGAAATATAAAGGACTCGTGTTGAAAAACTAGACATGTTTTGTGGTTAATTTCAGTGATAAAAGCATTCATAACATGCTCAGTTAAAAATGGGCCTTCCTCACCCACGTTTTTTAGTTGTTGTTTTATAATCGTTTAGCCATGTTGAATGGGCGGAGTCACATTATGTGACGACATAGTTAAAATTAATGAAAAAAAAGTAACGAGATAAAACTTTTGTTGTTGAGGACTATTTCAAATTAAATCAACATTAGATATAAATATTTAAACAAATAGAGAAGAAGATTATAACCTTTGCATATGTATGTGACATTGTTATTTGTTAGTCCAAATTGAAAGGCTTTATCGGTTAAGAATTTGTTCATGCTTGTACAATAAATACTTACTTACCATACATAGACTATATTTATATATAAATACATATTTTATTGATTAATTAGTTACAAAACTGAATCAACAACATGATATAATTAAAATTATAGTTTTTGTGTGAAGCTAAACAATTCAAAGATTATTTAAAATATGAGAATAAATAATCACAGATCTTTTTAGTTTGTTGTCTTGTTAAGTTACTAACCATCAGGATATATTAACAATAATGAGGTAGGTAGTATGAGGGTGATATTTAAAAAAGATGTACCCATTTTTGCGGGAAAGTAGATTGGAAAAGCACTCGGTCATAGTTTAAAATCCGAGCTCCCCATCCCCAGAAAACCAGGCTATAAGAACTTGAAGTTTACTAATCGTTGCGAGAATTAATGAATCCCTTTACTAAATATACTAAAGTTTATTCATAGAGGATTCTCTGGTCCTGTAAATGAAGTCCTTGTGTTCTCAGTGCTGAACGTGTACTTCCTGCTGCTGTGTTTCTGCATCCTGCCCAGAGTGGATTGTCCAACTGTCGTCAACCAAGATCCTCAACGCTCTTATTACGACGATATGCTGGCGGCGGTGTGACTCCTACTACAAAGACTTAAAAGTGTGCAATCTTTTTCATAAAAACATTGTTTTGTGTCACATCAATTGAAAACAGATTGAAGCCTTGCGTAATTTTCTACGCGCTCACGTTATTCGATACACTTAGTTTGGGCCATTTTTAAACCGGTGCGGCGTGCTCTGTGTGTGTGTGCGTGTGATTTTTCCTACCAAAACTACTACAATAATGTACGTTAAGCTAAAAATAAAACCTTAGATCTACATTCAAATTTATTCTTTCATTAACAACTACTAAAATGATTATTTTTGATGAATATATAAACCCTTCATAAAAAAAAAGTAATTTCCCCTTCATTAATTTTTGAAATAAGCTATATTTAAGGGTATCACTTGTTTAAAAACTGTATTTAAATTTTATTGTATTGAATCAATGTCTGTTTATTTATTTATTACTTGATGGCATTATTTATACGCATTTGTAGTATATATTTTTATTGTAAAAATATAGAAAAATAAATAAGAATAGCCATCAATTAGATTTGATTATTATACAGTCACTATATTTATAATTCATTCATGGCCTTAGTTTACTTGTATGACAGCTCGAAAAGATACTAGAAATAGTCCCTAATACATCCCTACGCCAACAGCTGATATCTGTCACTTGAACAGCTGTAATGAAAACATATGGTAATGTAGAGTATGAATGTGATAGTTAACCACAGTAATTTAGGCCGATATTATTTATATATTTATTTGAGGTCGGACACAAAGCTTATTTATCGTATTGTTCCACTTAAAATAATTAATATTTACAGTACTTCCACAAAAGGTCTAACGAAAATAGCTTCAAAATGGGGACCGAAAAATTTAAAATATGTGGTTGAACATGACGGTAAACAAGATTTTTATATGATGCGACCAATCAGTGGATAAAAATATTTGATTCAGTTAGATATAAGTCATTCACGAGCTAAGTTTACCTGGATGACAGCTCGAAATGTTACTAGAAGTAATCCCTAATATATCACTACGCCAACAGCTGGCATCAATCACTTTGGATGACTGTAATGGAAACAGATGGTAATATATTAATGTGATTGTTAACCACAGTAATTTAGGCCAATATTATTTATATATTTATTTGAGGTCGGACACAAAGTTTATTTATAGTTTTATTCCCCTATAAAAAATATATTAACACCACTTTCACAAAAACTTCTAACGAACATAGCTTCAAAATGGCGACTGACGAATCTAAACCATATGGTTGAACATGACGGTAAACAAGTTTTTTAATATGATGCAGACACGCATTTGATGAAAATATTTTATTCAGTTAAATATTTCAAAATATGATATAATAATCACAAAATCATTTATTGTATGTAAAAAAATTAAAACAATTTTCTCTTTTCCAAATAAATACAATGCCTGTATTAAAAGATATTGATGTGTGCACTATATTACACAAAATCAGTAACGTTCCAAAACCAAAAATAAATACTTCTAATTACGTTTAAAATATTGTTTGGAGTTGGATAAAAAGAAATTAATAAAAAAAAAGAAATAGTATTAGAAAACTTAAGTTTACGTTATTTTAAATGTAATATGCAACAGGTAATTAAAGCTCTACATTTAGAACAAAACAGTTATCTCTTACAAGTGTTGGCAACCCAAAACCTAAGCATATGATTTTCGAACTATCATCCAGGTAAAAACCTATCGCGAACAGACTCTAAAAACATATTTGGTCCTAAAAGATGTGAAGATAGCGGGAGAAGGGGGAGCTCACATAAAGATGAGTTGCACACCTTTTACTCAGTACAAGACATTATTAGTGTAATCAAATACCGCAGATTACGTTAGGCGGGACATTCAATGAGAAAGAAAGAATCTAGAACCGTGTTTAGGGTTTGGATTTGAAAGCCAAATGGGAAATGACCATTGGGAGGACATAGACGTAGATGGCAGGATAACGTTATAATGGACCTGAAAGAGATAGGGTGTAATGAGGTGGACTGGACAGAACTAGCTCAATATGGGGATAGGGTGTAATGAGGTGGACTGGACAGAACTAGCTCAATATGGGGATAGGGTGTAATGAGGTGGACTGTATATAGCTAGCTCAATAAATAGATAAGGTGTGATGAGTTGAACTTGATAGAGCTGCCTTAAGATATATTTGCATGTTAAAAACTTACAAGGATTAAATTTAATATCTTTGGGACTATTTTTGCAAATTAGTACTAGATTGCCGTATTAACTGATAGTCGATTTAAATAAAACAAAATAACAAGAAGAGTTTGGGAGGATGAATATTGATAAAATACCTGAAGAAAGAATGTGAGAAAGTAGAATTTAAAATCAATTTTTATTCACCCAATTTAAGATTGGATCCCTTCACCTGCTGAATCAATATGATACACTTTTTTTTAAACATAGCATACGTTTTAATGCAAGTGCCACTTAAGTGAATAATATATAAGGTAGGGATGAGAGTAGTGTGGTGGAACACCTAAATCACGCTGGGATTGGTGGGATTTGGTCACGTGACCACGCCTCCTGCTCTGTGATTGGCTGATCCCCTCCTTCCCCCACCCCTCCTTCCGCTGCCCTACTTTCCTCTGATTGGCTGTTGGTTTTCCCCCTCCCATACAAATCCTGACATGTTGGTTCTTGCTGATTAATTATTAATTATTGTTTATTAATTATTGTTAATTGATTATTGTTAATTAATTGGTAGGATAGAGATGTTGTAGTTTTTTATTTATTGCTGGCATACGCCGGACATGTTGGTTGTTAATTAATTAATTGGTAGGGAGTTTTAGGGCGTTGTAGTTTATTTATGGGTATACAGTCCTTGAAGTTGTGGCAGGAGGGCTCGGCAAGAAGCTTGCGCTACGGCTGCCAGGCCTATAATGAACATTGGTTATTCCTCCCTGTCCCCGGAACAAGCAGCGTGAACCTTGCGCTATGGTGCTTTGTGGTAGAGTGTGGTAATTGGTTCCCGAGACCCCCCTCCTGCTCCTTCGCCACCCAAACGCCAGACTGCCGGGGCAACAAGTGACCTCGATAACCTTGGGTTTTCCCAATGACGTAATCATTGCGTGCTATGTCGCAACCCTGGCGCCAGTCTGGTGGGAAGACAAGACAAGTTGGACAAGAATAGATATTGACCCGGGAAGCGGGTTTTCCCTGGCGTCAGGTTGTCGGGCAGACAAGACAAGTTGAGACAAGAATAGATATTGAGGTCATTGACCCTGGCAGTGGGTTTTCCCTGGCGCCAGGTTGGCGGGCAGATAAGACATGTTGAGACAAGAATAGATATTGACCCTCGGCATCGGGTTGTCGGGCTGACAAGACAAGTTGGGAATCGTAAGTAAAACACAGATGTTACAAATATATATTTATTTATTAAACATCACAATTATACATTTTTACAGGAATGACGCATATATTCGTTCATACGTTTTTCTACAGTGTCTCTTAGATGCGTTAGTAAAATTGTTTTTAGTTCACAATCCAACATGTAATAGCCCAAACCGATGACTTGACGTGTATAGTAGGTAGAACTGATAAGATCCAGGTTTTTGATGTGCGTTTCCACCGTAGGTTGTTCTAGGTCGATGACATCCATCGATTCTGTTAGCGTGTCGCATACATCCATGACGAGTGTGACGATCAAATTGTTGCAATAGCGCGCGACGGGTGTCGACCACATGTCCCGTCGGTCGACGGCGACGTCGATGAGGTCCCACACCTCACAAAGACGCGCCCAGCTAGGTGCTAGATAGGCGACCCGTTTGATTCCGGAGTCATGTTTCTCGTTGATGACGACCGCACATACGTCTCAGAGAGATTTCGTGATTAGTCAGACAAATCTTCTGAGGAGGTTGCGTGTTGGTGAAAAACTTTGATATGACCGACTTGTAGGTGCTCAGTTCTTGCCATTCTGTACGGTTAAACACGGCGCAGTTCCCTCCCAATTTTTCTAGCTGGACATAGGGCATAAAGTTGTTCTTGACACTCATGCCGACGATGACTCGCTTGGCGTCGACTCCATCCAGCGGGAACAATGTGTTGAAAATACTGGTGACGGCGAGTGGTTTCGCAGGCTTTGCTTTGCTACCGCAAACGTCTTGACCTTCCATGATGTTCGGTGGTTATGGGCGGCACACCGTCGGGACGCCCTTTTTATAGGCACACGCCACCTGGACACGGCCTCTTGAAGGGCGACATGCCTCTACAGTCTTGAAAAATCTATTGTAATAACACACCACCTTAGTGTCGTTGGCTGTATGATTGGTGGGCGTGAATAGGTTTTGGAAGGTTTTCAGTGGAATGTTCTGGGAACGATAGATAAGGTACATGAAACAGTAATGGCCGCAAACGTCTGATGCGATGCTTTGAAGTTGTAGCTTACTATGGGACGTGCGAAGAATGTTTTTGCTTATAAATGCCCGATGTGTCTTTATACGCGGTGGAAAAACATAACTGTCAAAGTATTCTCCCACGCCGTTCTTGTCGATAAAGATGGCGACCCAATGCGTCCCAGGTTTGGTGTGCGGATCGGTGTTGATGACTAGAGCGGCAGGTCGAGCTATTCTTGCGGGTAGTTGATCAGCAGGGAAAACACCCGACCGTACAGAAAGGAACCACGGACTTGTTTTCAGCGCACGTCTTATGGTGTGGGTGTCCATCTTCAATCAACCAGTCTCGAAGTCCCCAGACGATAGAGGCAGAGCAGATATTCCATACAGAACTATGAGCCATGCATATGGTGCGCCCCAATTTAAGTGTTTTCAGTGACGAACAACCTCTGTCGAACAGATCTACGATGGGTGTAGACGTGTATTTGACTAGAAACTTTTTCTTTCCTGAACCCTTGACGTAGAAGGTTTCTGCACGCGCTGTGGCACGTTAGATGAGGGATTCGAATAGGCTGTAATCCACATCACCGTAATCCCAGGTGATACCGTGCAGATTGTTGACTATATAGTCGGCTTTCTTTCTGGCATGGGTGGAAAGTTCTCCGATAGCGTATGGAGGTTTTAACACCCAATGTTGAAGTAATGTGCCGCATACATATAAAACACTCAGTTCCTTGAAGATAAACTCGTTGTTGTCGTCGATGAAGCTCTGGAAATCCACAATGACATCCATAGCTTAAATGAAGGGGGTAAGGGGTGGGAAGCCGTTTATATTAACTTCCATAATCGGTCACGACGTTTCTGTCCTTGTCAATGGTGATGATGTTGGCAAACTCCCCGTACACGATACAGTTGACGGTTTCGGTGAGAGCTTGGGTGAAGCTCACTTCGATGCTCAGAGAACCGTGTCTCGTCAAATTCCAATGTGATGTCATGTGGGTGGACAGATTAGGTGCGAGATCGAAAGCCATGAGATGGTATCCCTTGGGGAAGGCTTCTCGTGTGATGTCGCTACCCTCGTTCATGAAATGGATACCCGTTCCAGAAAACAACGTGTGGTAGAATATGACATAGTGTCCGTTTGAAAAATCGGGCTGTAACGGTTTCGACGGTACTTGTTCCCCGTCCACGTACAGCGAGAAATGGTTCATGCCGTAGGTTTGAAAGTTGAACGGGTTCTTGGTGGCGTCTCCGTTGAACGCCGCGTTTGACACAAATCCCACGCTGCACCGTTTGGGTAACTGGCCGGTGAATACGTTGTCCAGCGATTTCCCTTGCACGCCCGTAGGAATAGTGCGTGTTTTTACTTCCACACGGGTGATGGAATACTTGGCGGGACTGACGTTTAATGCTTTGGCGTGTGCCAACAGTATAGAAGGTGCTACTTTGACACGCCTCACTAGAAGGGCAGCTTCAACGATGTAGACCTTAAAGTGAGGGAGTTCAGGGACCGCCATAAGAATAACACGTCTCTGGAACGGATCAACCTGACTCTGATTTCGGTGCCGTTCAAAAGGTATTTCTCTTAGTTAAACAGGTCACCGTGTAGATACCCCAAAAGATCCACCGTCTTACTTTTTGTGGTGAGACTGCGACGGGCTTCAAATCCCTTGTTGTTGGCGTTAGCCTCCTCAAAGGTTCCAGGACTGTCTGCGGACCACAGACCGCAAGTCAAATGCGTTCTTTTGCTTCGCTGTTGTAATTGAGCAGCGTCTCAATGTACGCTCTATAGGCATACGTGTAGCTGGGCGGTGAGACATGTTTTTTGTTTAAAAACACGTCCACCTGCGTGAATAGAGAATGCAGCCAATTGTTGACGAGAGCGATCTGATCCACCTCTGTGAAAGCGCCACCATCGGGTTTCATGATGGCCGCCCTGATATAGAGCATAGTCTGGGAAAGGTCGATATAGAACTCGCCTTTTCCAGTAACGGTAAATTCGATGGGTGATTCATCGGTGAGGGAAGAGACAGGTTTGAACTGGAGCCATTGCCCGCTTTCAAGACTTGTTTGAGTGGGTGGCACTGAAAAGAGATCGAGTTCACTGCTGGCACACTCGCAGGACTGGGGGTGTAGAAACGACATTTTAACTGAAAATATCTTTAGCTTCTTTCTTGATCTTTTTACGTCGGGTGACGACCTTAGAATGACGTCGTTGCTTCTTACGACGCCCTTTATAGCCTGAGCCGGTCATCAGCGTGTTGATCTTCTGTTCAGCCTTGCGTTTCAGGTTTGTTCCAGCCTCGCCAACACTTTGTCGTAGGGCCTCTTTGAAAGGACGCCGTTGGTTGGCAACGTCGGAGAGCACCTCGATACCCGTATGAAGCGCCGGTTTTCCGATGGCTTTAGCACCGCTTCTCAGCAACGGTACGACGCTTTTGAAAAGACCACTGAAAAACTTCCTATCCCATGCCCTCTTTGATAGGGAACACCGTGGTAGATCGAAGATATTCCTGTTCCAGCCTGGTTGATGTAGTATCTTTGGTAGGGACAGTTCATGTTGAGCAGCGTCGAAAATGAAGTTTCACCCACACCTTTCCAAACTCGAATGGTACAGGTTCACCCGTGTCTGTTCTTATATTGATTTCCATGCTTTAAATTTCCCTTCTAAGCACGGGCATATAGTGCAACGGGTCGTAGCTAACTGTCTTATGTATGCCGTAGAGATAGTTTACGTTGTGATGCCGACGATACGTAACAGCGGTGCCACAATGTCACCCACGGCTGAGGCTCGACGATATCCGTGTAGATGTACATTTGCGACGGCGGGCCTTGTAGAATGTTGGCGGCATACGGAGACTTTGGTACTTTAATCAGATTAATCTGAGGATCGAAACCGAGCTGTAGACTTAGTTGGGTTGATAGACTCGGCAGCTGTATATCTGATGAAGAGATAACTTACAATTTTTTTGTTGAGGCTTGTGTACTTGAATACAACTCCCGAATTCCCTTGAAACGGCTCTACGTCGTTTAGAGCTTTGATCAATTCTTGGATAGTGCTGTAGTTTCCAGCAGGGATATGATCCTTGAATATTTGTTCCACGCCTTTAGCGTCCACCCTGTTGTATTATACAATATTTTGACCCTCAGGTACGGTGGTGAAAGAACAGGGATATTGAAATTCAGCCAGAGCGACTTCCCACAGCCCCTCGAGTGTAAGACGGTAAGGAAATTGCATGGTGAAATTTGTGAGAGTATTTTTCAGGAAATATCCCATAGAGCTGTCGCTCGGCAAAGTGATGTAAAGTTGGTCCTTCATGGTAGTGCGCTGACGTAACTGGCGGGAATCAAGGAATTAAACTTGGCGGGGTAACCTTTCCACTGCACGTACACTTTCTTTCTGGCGCCTTTACCCTTGACACGTAGTATTTTATCAACTTTAAAAGTTTCAGGGAGACGTACGCGTTGCAATTCAGGTTCGTAAAACGTCCCCTCCACTTCTTCGCCGTCAAGATCGGTGAGTCTCTAGACGAAAGGTTGTCGCAACACGACACTGCTGACTTTGAAAATCTCTTCGCTCCAATTGCTTTCGTAGCCCTTTTCAAACAGCATTTTGGATTTGCTAATACGCACCGTGTCACAAACTTTTATTTAGGCTTCGAGTTTGGACGCCTTTTGCCGTACAGATTATCTCTGACTTGAAGTACGTTAGTTTCTGAAACGTCGGTGGGGGCCCTCTTGATACTGGAATGCTCGGAGCCGTTGTAAGCGCCGACTAGAGCTTGGAGGACGTCCACATACCGATACGTGTTATTTTTGATAAAGTAGCGCCACATGCGTCCTTTCAGAGTTCTATTGAACCGTTCTACGATGCTTGCCTTCACGTCTGGATTATGAGTGGTGTAGTAATTCACGCCTTCTTGCTTGAGAAATTTCTGGACTAGCCGTGCCATGAACTCTGTCCACTTGTCCGTCTGTATACTTAGAGGTTTACGGCCGCTTTGCTTGAAAATGTCCCGAAAGGTGTCGCTCCCGACGCTCCCCGTCTTGGATGGAGGCGTCCTCGCCCAGGCCATCTTACTAAACACGTCGATGACGGTGAGCAAGTACACTGCACCGTCGTTGTATTTTCTGAGACTTCTCATATCGTTGAGAACGGCTTGCCAGAGATCGTCAATGTTTGACACCACGTACTTGTTGCGTGGACATTTTTTTAGCACAGGTTTGTGTAGGGTATAAGCGTCCTGCGCACGAAGCCATTCTCGTACATTTTCGGGGTCTTTTTTGGACGCCTTTATGAGCGACGCTGCCCCTGCAAACCCTGCAGGATGAGAAGGGTCGTAGTAGATGTCGGCTAGACGTTCCATTAAGCTCTGAACGGCAGCCACCGGTTTTCGTCCACTCTCTTCAGTTTCTTCTTCTTTGGGCGTTGTGACGGTGTAAGTGGTTGTGGTACGGGCGTCGGATCTCTAATGGGCGCCAAACGTTTCGGGTTCAAAATAAATTCTTTCGGAACGTTTATATTTTGCAGCGCCGTGAGAAACTCTCGACACCCTGACGGTTCGTTGTGTCTTCTTGCTCTGACCAGATCGTTGACTAAATCCATAATATTGGATCCACGAACAGGCGTATCTTGAATACTCCCTTCTACGTTTGAGTCCCAAGAGATGCCGCCTCGGGACTTAATATGTTCTAGTAAAAGTTCAGCTTTTTTACGTGCCTGTGCTGGTACAGTATTAAGTACAGTTGGGATGGGAAGTACAGACACTTCAGGGGTGGTGGTGGTGGCGGTTTCAGATGGCGGAGAGTGTTGACTAAAGTGTAGATAGCGCTATAGCACTTGTTGGTATAAAGTCCATTTAGACTTGTTGTCAAGTTTTGAAGCGAGGATTTTTCCATTTCCTTGTCCAACTCGGAGACCACTAGATTTGTTGCCGAAGCCGTTTGTTGGTGGTGTTGCTCGTAACGGTGTAATGTTTCCGGGGACACCAATATCATCTTTTTCGTGTGTTCCATTATTTACTTGTTGAATAAGGAACCGAGGACTCCGCTGATTAGAGGGGCTAAAAGTAAGGGCAAGAACGCTCCTCCTTTCTGAAAGAGTAGTCGTCTCTTCTTCTTCCAGCACTCTCCTCGTTTGATCAGCTTGCGCAACACCTGCTTGTGATCACGTAACTTTGTCTTCTGCGGATTTTTCAGCGGTACTCGTCCTTTTAAAGTGTTGTAGGCACAATCGCATACAGAGTCAACCAGTTTCTTGTCGGCCGTTTTCATAAAGGTGACACGTTGCTGCGGGTTCATGCGATACATCGCACGTAGCAGAGGGGCCTGCTTCAGCACTTTGGGACTCATGGTTATGAAATGATCTGTAAGCGGGAAGTGTCGGTATTTTTATAGCTTTTTGCGCGGTAGATACACACAACAGCCGACATTTGTGCGGGTTCTCTATCTGAACCATTCTGGTGTACCTTGTTTGAAATCTAGCAATATATACCCGTGAGGCGTACTTGTAGCATCGGTGTAAGCCTCTTGTAAAACACGGGGATTTTCAGGACAGACTTGTCGTGCAAAGTGTTGAATATGAGCTTTATCCCTGGGATTTTTAAAAAGCACGATATAATGTGCGTTTAAGGAAATGTCTCTTTGGCCCTTGCCCTGATGGAATACATTTTGTGTAAGGTACATGACGCTAATATTTTGATGGTGGCATCCTTTGGTGAAAGGATCGACGACCACTTCGTTGGCTTCACGCATCAGGTCGTCCAGGATAATCAGCTTTGGAGAGTCATTACAGACGTCACCCATTTTCCGGCAAACCCTTACAGAATATGACGTAGGGACTTGCCCGTCTTGTTCGAATCCCGGTTGCCATAAAGCATAATACCATGTGATTTTATCTAATTTTACGTCACACATTGTGTCCAAGTGACGGATATAGTCTGCTACAAAATGTGACTTTCCACAGCCGGAAGGGCCGCTTATGATGGCCGAAAAAAGGATGTTTCAACTTGTTCATAATGTTTGAGACTGAGCTTATAAACTATATGAGCTTGTATTTATAGAATAGGAGAAAGGTGTGGGTAAAGACGTTAAAACACAAACATAACAATTTTTACAATATTTATTTACACACAGTGAAAAGTATAATGTGAATATCTACAATATGGTGGGGAATAGTGGCCTTGGTACTAAATAAAGATGGTTTCAATTTAAAATAAAATAAATATATATACAGTTTATTATATATATTTGAATAGATTTAAAATAAAAATTTATACAATCAGTTTATTATACTTGACTAGAAAGAAAATAAATATATATATATATATATTAGGGTGTCCCAAAAAAATGAAATTAATTATTTTTTTTCGCATACCCCCTTATTTTTTTCCTTTTATGTCAAAACAATTGTAAATAATGTTTCATGTAATTTGGACCACGGCAACCCGTGCCGACTTGCATCTAAACATGTCAGTCAGTGCATGTGTACTTGAGCGAGCGAACGCTGACGAATCGTGTCTGTAGCGGAGACCCAACAGCTGCAAATGGTAAAGATAAAACAAAAAAGATAAAGGAAGGTTTTGGAATGCTTCGACAGTGAGATTGCACAACCCGTGAAACATGTCAGTAGCAGTATACTCAGGACAGCGCACGTCTACGTGTCAATGTGCTTATAATTCCAAGTTGTTTAGTTAGTAAATGTTTGTATGGTTTTTAATCTGTGAACAGAACATGGCAGTGGAATTGCGTAGTTCTAAAAAAGTGATATTTTTAATAGGTAATATAAGACAATCAAATAACGGGTTCAAAACTTCCGTCTAATGGACAAGTTCTCGCAGTTTTGTTTTACAATATTCGAGAAGTGAATTTAAGTGTTAATAAAAGTGCAAATCTCGCTATTCGCGAATGTATTATATTTTGGGAAAAGGCACGCATACCTACCAAATTGTTGCCAAATTGTGCGAGCAAGCTTGTTAATGTGTATCAAGTTTGGAGAGACTTACAAAAATAAATGCAAAGAAATTACAAGACGTATTCAAGCGGCGACAACAATAATTTGTAATTAATTTAGACAATTTGTTCAACATTGCACATGCTGATGCACTTCAATTAATGAAAATAGAGGAAGATAGGATGTTCTTGCAGCGCCAAAGAGAGCCGGCCGACCCGGTCACTTAGGTGGAGTGGATAAAAAATCTGGCCAAAAAGAGGAAAGGGCGCGACTTCGAGCTGTCAAAGAAGACAATCGGCGAATAAAATATGTTTCCGATTCAACATCCTCGGCATCAAACGAACCATTGCAAGAAGATTCCTCTTCGAATTCTAATGAAAATATAGATTCAGAAGATTTCCCAACATTGATCGAAAGCTCAAAACCTGGGACAAGTAAATCAGTATTGAGGAAAGACTTTATTACTCCAAAGTCATAATTTCCGATAAGTAAGTCTTCAATTCAAAGAATCCTAACAGAAAAACGGAAGGAACGTGCGGAAAACATAAAAATTTATTTTCAAAACGATGTACCGGATGTAGTGACCTTACATTGGGATGGCAAACGGTTGCCTGCTTTGAGTGCTCGAAAATCGAAAGAAGAACGCTTGCCTATTGTTATTTCATTTGGACTAAAATAACAACTCATTGCTGTGCTGAGACTGGATAATTCCTCAGGCAAAGAACAGGCGCAGGCTATTTGGAAGGCGATCTTAGATTGTAATCTCGAAAACAAGGTCCAAATTCTCTGTTGTGATATTACGGCTTCGAATACAGGTCGTTTTAATGGTGCTTGTACGCTCCTCAAGCAAAAATTTGATAGCGAAATGCTTTTTTTCGCTTGCCGCCATCATGTATACGAACTGGTGTTAAAGGCCATGTTCGATCTGAAAATTAAACAAGTGACAACAAGCTCCGATATTCCACTCTTTAAAAAGCTCAAAGAGAATTGGAAAAATATCGATTCCACTAAAATACAGTGCTATAGAGAAACAGTGGAACTGTTCAGAACCGTACCCGAAATTGAAAATTTGCTGGACTTTTACCGAGATGAACTTAAAAATGTTATGGCCAGAGAGGACTATCGAGAGTTGATCGAAATTTCTATGGTGTTTTTAGGTGGAGATGCAGAAAAAAAATTAAAATCAGACCTCCGGTGCCATGCACCAAGCTAGATGGATGGCCCGAGCGATTTACTCCCTAAAACTATCGTATTTTAGTTCTCAGCTGAAATTAAACACCAAGGATACGAAAGAACTGTTAGATGTCTGCTTGTTTATCGTAACAATCTATGTTAAACAATGGCTTCAATGCATTTTGGCAGTTAAAGCACCCTACAAAGATTTGTGCTTTTTGAAATCTTTGAAAGCTTACGAAAATGTTAATGAAAATATCTCGAAAGCTGCTTTACAGAAATTTCTCCAGCATTTATGGTATTTGACTGATGAAATAGCAGTATTAGCACTTTTTGATGATGATGTGGACGAAGAAACAAAATTAAAAATGGTGGCAAATTTACATAGAGAAAATTTCTCGACCCATGAGAAAAGATACATTCCATCGAAGGAAGAACTTTGTGGTTCATTGTATGGTGAGTTTGATACATTGATTTTGTAATTGTTTATTTAGTTATTTATTTATATCACGCAATTGTTACATTTTTTTTACAGAAAAAAGCATCGAGATTTCATATCAGTCAAAAGCCATTCATTGTTTTCTAGACTCAAAATTGATGATAGTTTTCTCAACGAGAGTCCCTCTTCATGGGAGAATAACGCTTCTTTTCTAGACGCAAAAAAGACAATATCAATACTTAGAGCAGTGAACGATACAGCTGAAAGAGCAGTAAAACTAATGCAGGACTTTCATGGATTAATAACGGTTGAGGAGGAACAAAAACAATTTTTGTTTCGTTGCGTACAAGAACACACGAAGATCTATCATGACTGTAAAAAGCAAACATTGAAACGAAAATAGGTTCAGTAATGTTTCTTTTACTGTAATATGTTAATAAATATCTGCTTTGATTAAAATGGTGTCTTATGTACCAAAGAAACATACATTTTACAATCTTTCCATGGTATTCCCCGTACAAGATCTCACGTTCAAGTTTGAAGTAAAGTCGGCACGGGTTACCGTTATCTTATTGCAATAATACTTTTTATTTAAGTTACTGAGGTGAAATAGAAAAAAAATAGAGGGTATGCGTATTCAACTTTGCAAAAAAAAATTTTTACCTTGTATCTTGGACACCCTAATATATATATACAAACCATTTATTAGATTTAAAATAAAAATATATACAAACAACTTATTATAATTAAAATATATACAAATAAATAATTGACTAGAAAAAAATCAGGTAGGCGGAGGATTGTTCAGCCAATAAAAAAATATAAAAAAGTATCCCGGGTGCATAAAATAAAATAAAAAAATTTGCTTGTTTTCATGCAGAAAAAAATATGAAAAATAATCTCAAATCTTTGACAAATGGTATGTCAGTGGAACTGTCTAGAGTGAAAGAAAAAAAGATAGTTATTCAGCCCGTCTAAATAAGCACCTTTTATTCGTGGCGAGCGCGTTTACAAGGACTCTGATACCCAAATGGCAACGTATTAAAATCATCTGTTATCCGGCCTTTGGTGTACACGGGCCGGTAGACTTTAGTCTGCGAAACGGCACATACAGTCGCAAGACCTTTTCTTACAATTTTGTGCGTATCTGTATGTATCTTTCCTCAGCCTGTTCGGTGACCATCGCTTTCATAACTTCAAAATTAACATCGTTCCGGTTGCCATAGTTTATGGTGATCCCGCGAACCTTGCACACCGTTTTTATTTTGGCAGGATCGCCGCCGACGCAAACTCGGTAAGCGTAATTTTTGGGACCGCCAGATACAAAGGCGCTAATGTAGCTTCCCGGACCGTAATCCTGAAGTTCATCAGTGAGGTCACCTAAAAAGTCTCCGTTCGGTGGACTCCAATCGCAGGGGCGTTCGGTGAATAGAACGCTATCTGTATCATGATAAAAACGCGGTCCCCCAATTGTTCAAGGATGCTGTATAAGTGCAACCTAGCCATAGCAGTCGTGTAGCACGCCACCGCCACACTCGTGTTAGGGTTAGGGCGCAACGCGTCACGCGCATCCTTGTAATGAGGAACATAACCTCATCATTTACATCAATGACGCTGTCCACGGTGATGTATGGATCCGTCACGTACTTGTGGATGCCCTGATATTTGTTGACAACGGCTACGTGTGGTAAATCGGGTCTTTGCCCAAACTTTTCCCCATAGTGAATTTAAAAAAAGTTTAGCCTGAGTGCGGAGACCCGGATTTTTACAAACAGACCCAAAATCGAGTTTACCCCTTCCCTTTCCTCATAATTTTGAATGTAAGCTAACTTTTCCTCTTGTGAGGTACACCACTCTGGACATCCGCTGGCTTCTTTTTTAATTTTTTAAAAGTATCAATGTACCCGTGAAACAGCCCGCCAGAACGTGTCTGACGGTCGTAAACAGATACATTGTACTCCCACACTTAGTGCACTGCTTCAACGGTGTAGCCTTTCTCAACGGCTTTCCGGATCTCCTCAATCACCCAGAACGCCTGTCAACCAGCGATCCTTTTTGTCGTTTGTGCTGACACGCGCCTTGGTTTTTCTCCTCCCCGCATTTCCTGCACAAGATGAACATTAGCTTGTCGTGCATCCGTGTAGGCAATACGGGCAGGAATAAATCTCGCGGAGGCGTCACTGTAACTTTGGCTATGCCTTCTACTTTATCTATAGATGGACAATTTGGTTTCAAGTGAATTTTGGGGTGGCCGACTGGGTATTTTTTGTACTTACAAAACGTATGGATACAATGAACACACATCCAAATACTTGATCTTCTCCCACAAGAAAGGTCAGTTTCGTGGAAGAGCTTGATACAATTTGTACGCCCGCCAAAGAATGCATCCCTGGGACTGAGAGGTTCCTTGGTATACACCTCGTGCCGGAGTACAAATTATTGCAAGTCCTTGTCTGTGCGTTTCAATCGCATTAAACATGCACTCCCACATCTCTACGACCTTGTAGCCGGCATTCTTAAACTTTTCCAAACAAGCCATGGTCACTTCATAACGCGTCTCCATGGTCTCGTGGGGACTATTTTTGCCGGGGGTGGTCCTGTCAGGGTAACAGAGAGGGCACCCGTGCCAATAACAGCCCCAGAACTGGAAGACAGTGGTGGTATCTCCAGCTTTAACAACACCGTCACACGTCGCCCTAACACATATTACTCACGGCCGTTACTCGCATGAATAATAGAGACACCGCGTTGATGGGCCTCCCAGCAGAGCCATTGTACAGCGACGTGTGACTGTTGGTCTCCGCACCGATAGCCACCGTTAGGGATAATACCGATAGTATTCTCCTTAAGATGACTTCGGCGGTAAACCAACATGGCCGCTCCAGCTATCGTACACGCCTCTCTGAAAGGATCCACCTTTGTTTTCTCTATGAGCATGTCTCTAAACTTCAGGCAGGCCTTCCGTAGGATCTCTACATCTTTCACACAATACAGTTCCAACTCGCGTTTAAAATCAAAGACATAATTTTCTTTGACCAACGTGTCATACCACTTCTCAAAGTGCTCCTTTCCCTCAACTGACATCTCACCGATGCCGTAGTCCTCCTTTGGCGGCAAGGGACCCCTATACCCCACGTTTTCTGTTTTGTTGAAAAAATAGGGAAATGTCCCTTGGCCAAAGACTCGTCCAAGCCGAAAGTTTTGGGCAATTTGGACAGCGACATCGGTAGAAAGTTCAGTGAGCCAATAAAGTGGAGTGGGCCGTAACGCATGGACATGATTTTCCCACCGTTCATTATAAGTTCTGGAGTCCATTTTTTAATCTCCATCATGTATCTTAAAATAAAATTATCATTATAGGATTTAGCGTTATGGCCGCGGAGGGTGATATTCTTAAATTTTGAAGCTTTAATTTGTTCAATAAATTTAAAAATTGGGACATAGTGGTATCAACCCTTGAATATGTGAGTCCTATCGCCTCCACTGTTGGTGCAATGATAGTCATTTGCATCTATAGGAACACAAGACTTACAACAACGTTTGACAGACACATAGGTTAGGTTCGTGCAAGTACGTGTCTGTTGCAACTTGAAGAAGCGTTTTCTTGTCTGCATTCAAAATCATAGAATACAAACATAAAATTACTCTTTTCCAGTGACAGCTTGGATGGGGCCTGCTTCATATAACAGAAATGACCAAAAGGCGATGGGTCTCGCATACTCTACAAAAAGTCTCATAACACCTATGTGAAAAATTTATCTTTCCAAACTGAAAAATTGCCCGCATACCTCGCAAACCTTTTTGACATCACAGACCGACCTGTGACCACTGAAAAACCGGGAAGTTTATGGTTATCAAAGCACGTCTGATTTGTGAACCAACGCCCGCAGTCTTTACAGACCACAGCTTGACCTCCGCTTCAAACCACTTTAGCGTAGCACTTTTTACACGCAGACTCACACTTGTGTTTGTTCTTATCATTGAAACGGCACACGGCACTCACGGAAAAAGTACCAACACTTAAATGCGGCTGTCAAGGATGTTAAGACATCAAAATGGTTTTGCTTATCGTCGTGAAAATACAAATCATGGTGCCCCTTAAAGGAATCTTTGGAGGGAGTAGGCCCCTCATATAGGACCTGTCTCCCCCGACATTCCCTGAACACTGTGATTTTGTATTCGGAGAGTTATGTTTGAAATTGTTTCAGTTCTGTGAGTCCACCACTTTTCAAAAGATTCACACGGGCATCACGGCATAAATCTTCTGCTTTGAGTTTTTGAATATTACGACCCCATTTGATTTGTTAAAGGTTTTCACGTCCATACATCCTGGCTCTCTTTTAATTATCCCATATAGCTTTGGCGACAACCAGTGCACGGGCAAGGCAAAGACTGTCGCCATTTTGAATCGTAATGATCCCATGGTTTTTGCGGCTATATGTGCTAGCGGAGAGAGTTTATCACATTTATGATTACCCCCCCACGAGGCTCCTTAAATGTGGATAGTTTAAACGTACAAGGGTGCAGTAATCAAAAACAAACTATTACTCAGCAACACGCGACTTACGTTATCAAAAACTGCTCTAGCGTCTAGCTGCTCTGCTCGTCTAAATGAGACATACACAGGGCTTAACGTTGAGTCTGTGCTACTCAAAAGCAAGCCTACATGGTCATCGGCGCTAACGCCATGGTCCTGCAACTGATGGAGCAAATTAGTAATTTGTTCTTCAAGCCAGCATATTGCGTTACGATCGCTTGCTGGTGCACCAAAAAGTATGGTAATTTCCCTACCAGTATAAAAGAAACGCCTCAATTGTTTAATCCTCTCTTGAACGATACGAAGAGGCCATTTTGCAATGCACCACCTACCTGATTTACAGGCCACTAATTCCCTGTTGTTCGGCTGAAGAAGGTCCTGCTATTGCCGGCTCCATGGTCCCATCTCCCTTGCCGCCGTCGGGCTCGAACCCCCTCTCCCTGGCGTAGAGGCTGAGGTGCAGATGTAACGAAACCCCGTCTCCCTAGCGTGGGGTGGTGCGGCTACGTTGGGCTGGAGGGGCCCCATAGCTGGCGGTGGGGCTGTTGTGGTCGTCCCTCCATTTCCGGTCTCCATTTCAACTATAATACATGTCAAAGTAAGAATTGTCACAAACATAATTGCTTTAGCTCAAACCAACAGAGGCAGCATTTGTGTGGAGGGAGTGTGAAAAAACACCCTGGTGAGATTTGAACCTCGAACTCATCTCTTTAATATTTTTGGTATTAATATAATATGTTAAATTTTTCTCTAAGCATAATTGCTCTATCTGAAACCTACAGAGTCAGCATTTATGTGAAGTGAGAGTGAAAAAAAAAACACGTCTATTCTACCCTGGTAAGATTTGAACCTCAAACTTATCTCTTTAATACTTTTATTATTAATTATAATATATCATATTATTGCTTTATCTGAAACAGACATTCACAAAGTGTGTTCACCATAAAAAAATCATCGTGCCATTGTGATATAGACAACCCTAAGTGAAATTTATTTCTGTAATTAAAACAAATCATTTTATCAACACACTTATGTCTTAAGATACTTTATGCCTGAATTTGTTCAACTACGTACATCAGTAATTAATGTGAAGATTTATTGCACAAAGAGCCGCAGATTTTATTTTCGATCTGGGAAAATATAAAATTTGATCAGTTTAGGGTACTATCTTCTTATAATGAATTGAGCGTTTTTTTTTTTTGAAGCCTGCATAATGAGGGATAGCAACCCGCAGTACTCGCACAAACTATGTTCACATACATTCCCAGGGGGTAGCAACCATCAAGAAACCCGCCTGTTGAAACCTGCATAATGAGGGAATAGTCAACCCGCCGTACTCGGCACCAAACTATGTTCACATACACTCCCAGGGGGTAGCAACCATCAAGAAACCCATCCGTCTGTCGCCTGGTCTAAGCTGTTTGCTAGCGCTATCTGTTATAATTTCTACAAGTTACATACTCCTGTAAAATTGCCGAAAAAAATAGGTCTCAACACATGTCGGTAAAGCATTTTTTTCTCCTTGAATATTATATTTTAGAGCCGTTACTTTTTTCCAAAGCTCGGATAGATTTTATGTGTATAACTTAAAGATTGGGCCACATGTCTGAATTAAAAAAGTGAAAAATTTGTGAGTGTATGTTGGGTCAAAAAAAAGGATAAACTTACATTTTCAGCCGCTTTTTTTGATTCGAACCAGTGTCCCTTTGTCTCTTTAAATTGGGTAATATTCCAGATGATTTGTTTACAGCCCCCTGAAAGTGTACATGCTTTTGGTGAAACGTGAATTTAAAAGCGGCGATTATAATTTTCTGCCTTTGTACAGGAAATGAACCCTTGACCAGAAACTAAAGTGATGTTTGAATATTGGCAATTAAAATTTTCTGTCTTGAACCCGATACCATGAACAAAATACCCGTCAGGGGCAGTTATTTTAAAAACTAAACCAGTATTTTCACTTATGCCCACTGGAATTGAACCAGGGACTCCCCCAATGGCTCCGAAGGGTTTTTAAGTGTATAAATCTCCCAGCTTCCAAAGGTATCGATCTAGCGACGATATAACGGTGTTTGTGCGAAGAGAGAGAGCTTACACACACACAGGCTATTTTCAAACTAGTGGATGGCTACGTGTAGATGTTACTTACATAGCAGGTGGTCAAGGGTTCCAAATCTGCCCAAACAGTGGAGTGCGCATTTCCTCCAACATAGAGAGTCGCAGGCGCCAGGATGTCTGGGTTTGATGCGAGACCGCCTGAAACGGCAGGGGGGCTGTGACGCTTAGGATGTCGGGGTCTGATGCGAGGACCGCCTGGAACGGCAAGGGCGCTGCGACGCTGACGTCATGCATAGCACGTCCCTGCGACTCCTGTGGGGTAGATGATGAAAACCCCAGAAGCCCCACATCCAAACCGAATGGATCCCAATAGTCTGAAATTAAATAAATACATATATAATTAGCATTTAGGGGAAAAAAAAGCGCCGACAAGTCTCTACAATATTGTAAGCTGTTTAGTTACCCATAAGACGCATCGGCATCTGCAACGGAATATCCCATTTTCATTAAAGTTTGCCAACTGCTCTAGATGGTCGGAACCCACCTGTTTGTACACCATCGACAGCTGTTGGGGGCTCTTCAACTAACAAAAAAAGAAGAACACCATTGTACGCCCCAGCTGTATTAAAGCAACAAAAAACCTGTTAAAATATACAGAAAAAAACTTACCTAAATTTAGAAAATTTTCTAGCGACTCGAAACTCATTTTTGATGTTCGGGCGGCATCAATCACAAATTGAAATGACCAAATGTAAATGAAACGGGTTCTATTTATACCCTCTTCAAAGAGCCTGCCGCCTGTAATGACCTAATACTCTAATGTGTCTCTGTGCATGCGCTATAAAAATCTGTTCATAAGACCACTGTAAGTCCCGTTAACTCGTCAGACTGCTCGACCTATCGACGTTGCTGGACGCGTCTCTCGGCGCTCCGTTCAGACAACTGCAAATGATAGCACGCACAGAACGAATAAGCACGGTGGTGCAAACGGGCGTCGCTCAAACCTACCTTCCCTCAGTGCATCTGAAGGTAAATTTTTCTCACTCTCCGCAAATGTTGAGAGCATTGAGGTGTGGGCTTAAACTTTTTATAGGGATATATATTTCGTCATAATATAGTTGCGAACAAGGCTATTCCTATTAAAATGGGTCTATACAGGAACACCCCCTTTGTACACGTAGGTGAGATTTGACCCCGGAACTTTCAGCTACGAGCGATGCTAAACTGAATACGAATGGATACAAACGCTGGTACCAATATGGACTCTCGCAAATGTTGGGTGCATTGAGGCTGTCCTCTTAAAAGTACTGAAACATTATTTTCTTTGAATCACGTCTTACTAAACATATAGCATATCCGCGTTTATTAAGTACAACCGATAATATAAGAATATTAAATGAATCAACATTATGTGTGATGGTTACTTTTCTATCTTTATGATTGTAGTTTTATTTCAATAACTATAAATTTATATATTTTATATGTTTCTACGGGTAGTCAGTTTTAACAGGGCCAATTGAGCGTGTAATTGAACACGTCCACTTAATTACTAGGTGCTTTTCTACACTCCCAATGTCCCACTTTCACGTGATGTAAATACCCCTCTTGCCATGCAAATGACGGTGCACAGAATGAACAAGCTCGCAGCTGATCTATTAGCGTAATTAGTATAGCAACCGCTTAAAACTCCGACTTCCTCCCATATTATTAGTATAGTCTTTTTGTTATAGTAGCGCCTTAAACCATGTCATCATTCTTTATGTTACGTGCAATGTTAAGCTAAATACCCCGTTTTCATATTCGTTATACAGATACAATTACCGCGTCTAATAGATTTTACGTTCTCCCTCCCTTCAAAATGTTGGTGCACTTCGAGAAGTTTTTTTCTAATATATTTTCCATTCTTCCTCCCTGCAAACCTTCCCTTCACTCAGCAATAATTTAAATACGCTAATGAGGCAGGAATAATGAAAGTATTTATGAGGAAGGAGGGAGAGTTGCAGTGCATCTGAAGGTACATTTTTTCTCATTCTCGCAAATGTTGTGTGCATTGAGGTGTGGGTTAAACTTTCATAGGATATATTTCGTCATAATATAGTTGAGAACAAGGCTATTCCTATTAAAATTGGACTATACAAGAATACCCCCGTTTGTCAACGTGGGTGAGATTTGAACCCGGAACTTTCAGCTACGAGCGATGCTAAACTGAATACGCATGGATAGCAAAACGCTGGTACCACAATGGACTCTCGCAAATGTTGGGTGCATTGAGGCTGTCCTCTTAAAAGTACTCAAACATTATTTTCTTTGAATCATGTCTTACTCAACATCTAGCCTATCCGCGTTAATTAAGTACACCAATAAATAAGAATATTAAATGAATCAACATTATGTGTGATGGTAACTTTTCTATTTTTAAGTTAAGGCTATTCCTATTAAAAATTGGTCTATACAGGTACACTTTACCGTTGAATGAATAGCAAATGATGTGCAAAAGTGCTCGCGCACAGAACTACCAAGCACGGTGGTACAAACGGGTGTCGCTCAAACCTATTCTCCCTAAGTGCATCTGAAGGTACATTTTTTTCTCACTCTCAGCAAATGTGAGTGCATTGATGTGTGGGCTTAAACTTTCATAGGGATATATTTCGTTATAATATAGTTGCGAACATTAAATTCAATATAAGAGCTATATATTATTCCTCCGAAATATAATTGCGAGCATAAAATTATTTTTTTCTGTTATAATTGGGCTGAACAATAAAACGGTTGTTTTCACTTTAAACGTGGGTAACAGCACACGACTTACAAACTATAGTTTTTATTTCAATATCTATACATTTATATATTTGGGCGGTGGAGCCTCCCTCCACGTACCAACAAGTTGGATGTGCGTGCGAGAGAGCTGTCATAGACTTGGGCCAAAACATTTCCACTTTCATGGGATGTAAAAGCGAAACTGGCCAATTAACGGGAGTTTTCCGAGCTGTCTTGCATGTTCTATTTTTGAGAAACACAATGACTCCTCAAGGTGAATGGAGGTTATTGCTCGGTACATCACCCCCAGAAGGTAATGACCGGGGAGGGAGAAAACCAGGATGAACGACCCCGGTTCTGCGGGAGGGGTGGGGAGGGAAAAGGAAAGGGTGATTGGTCATCAGAAGGCAGCGAGCCCCTGCTGGAGATGCTTGCGTCATTTTCTATAGGGCAACCGGGGAGAAAGTCATGGAGCGCGAGGCCCGTGTGGCTATATCTTCAACGGCCTAACAATCATTAATAATTAATCACAAGAACCAACATGTCCGGGCGAGGGCTCACAGTGGGCGAGGGCTCACATTGTCATCCGCCAGCTCTTAGAGAAGGCTCTCAACCAGTGTCTCGCGTACCCCCTGATACACGCATGCCACAACGCCCTAAAAACTCTCTACCCAATTATTTAATTAACAACCAACATGTCTGGCGTATGCCCCCCAATAAATAAAAAAACTCCAACTTTTTATATCCTACCAATTTAATTTTAATTAACAGTAATCAATTAACAATAATTAATAATTAATCAGCAAGAACCAACATTCAGGGTTTGTAGGGGAGGGGAAAAACTAACAGCCAATCAGAGGAAAGTAGGGCAGCGGAAAGAGCGTGGGGGAAGGAGGGGAATCAGCCAATCACAGAGCAGGAGGCGTGGTCACGTGACCAAACCCCAAACCAATCCCAGCGTGATTTAGGTGGTCCACCACACCACTGATGAGAACCAACCAGAGCTATAACGAGAACAACTAAATATATATATATTGATAAGGATAATATAACTAGGAATTAAATAACAGAGGATAATACATTTGTTTGTTCTATCACCACGTCTTACTACCTTTTTATGCTGTACAAATGTATATGATAATTAATCTAATTGCGTGAAATGAATGAGAAAGCTTTTTAAAAGGGAGATACCCCCTTTGCGTGTGATAAGAAAGTAAAATCATTTAGAAAAAAACAAGACCGGGATTGAAACCCTAATATCCACGTCATAAGAAGACCAGTTTAACACAGAGTGACGTCTTAGACCATTTGACCACTGGAGCAGGTATGATAAAAAAATCCAATCTAATGGTAATAATACATTACTTCAACCCCCACGAGGGAGTGAAGAACCTTTAAATCCATTATAAGAGAGATGGTCTCCCTGAAAGAGCTATTATAAGAGAGATGGTCTCCCTGAAAAGCTGTTATAAAAAGAAAAGTCCCCTGAAAGAGCTGTTATAAGAGAGATGTCTCTCTGAAAGAGCTTTATAAGAGTGGTGGTCTCCCTGAAAGAGCTGTTATAAGAGAGGGTGGTCTCCTGAAAGAGCTGTTATAAGAGAGATGGTCTCCCTGAAAGAGCTGTTATAAGAGAGATGGTCTCCCTGTAATAGCTGTTTAAAGAGAGATGGTCTCCCTGAAAGAGCTTTATAAGGAGATATGGTCTCTCAGAAAGAGCTTTATAAGAGAGATGGTCTCTCTGAAAGAGCTGTTATAAGAGAGATGGTCTCTCTGAAAGAGTTGTTATAAGAGAGATGGTCTCTCTGAAAGAGCTGTTATAAAGAAGATGGTCTCTCGAAAGAGCGTTTTTAAAGAGAGATGGTCTCTCTGAAAGAGCTGTTAAAGAGAGATGGTCCTCTCGAAAGAGCTCTTGGTAAAAGTGAGACCGCCATAACAATTTTTAATTCATACCTGAGAGTTAATATTTATAAAAATTTCACACCATCTTAATACCCGTTTAGCGTATAACCCGAACGGGTAGTAAGAAGGGGTGCTATTAAATACCCGTTCATGTTATAGCCATACCCTTAATTAAAATAATAGTTAATAAATGAGGAATTTACCATTTAGAGGACACGTAATCCTACAGTACCCCGTATTAGGTCTATACGTGAGGAAGTGTTTGTACAACATTCAAGAAAAATAGCATCATCAGTACACCCGTCCAGGACTCGAGCCTGGGTCTGCCCATGACCAGCAAACCTGTCCAACATGAGATTGGGCGCGTTAGACCATGCGTCCACCGATGCGGTCGAGTGCTATTAAATAATGTTTATCTTCTTGATGTTAATGAATAAACTTGAGTTCGCTAAACATCAAACGACCTGAGCTGATGGTAGAACTGAAACACACACCTAGCTAACAAAAGGCTACCTGAGATTTAATACTCAAATTTGTATATTTGATTATTTTCTCTCGTGCTCACCCATGAAGGCCACTGCGCTCGCCCAAATGTTGCGTCTATTTGAATCTTCCCATTTGTTATCATTGTCCAAAACAGTCCTCTCTTCTCCTTACTATGAAACTACATCATGTTTTACAAGATGGACCTGGGAATGTTTCATTCACGTCCTATTTTTATTTGCGGTATTTAACGGGCAAACTATTAAGGGGGATACGGATTGGTTCTTCATTGTCATGTTTGTATCAGTTCACTTCTGTGATCAAAAAGTCTGAGGCTGACTCTCGCAAACAACGGGTTATGTCCAATAATGGCAAGATCGGGTTTGAATCGGGTGTACTGAAAGTGTTTTTTTCCCCACATAAATTTCCCAAATTTGACCTCAAAGCAAATGTGACATATTTTCTCTAAATTCAATCTTACTCATCTATAGCACATTAGCGTTTTTTAGCGCATATGCGTATAACCTTAACAGGTAGTAAAACTCGATTACAAAAATTAAGGTTTTCCAGTTTATATGTAATATATATTCCACATATATCAAGCGAGCTTAGGCTGGAACACAAACATTCCAACCATACGTCACATCGTATGTGCAGTTCACTTAATTTTAATTTAAATAACACTTACATGGAAACCATGAAATCATTTTAGAGTTTAAAAAAAAATTAAATTGCAAAACTACCAAAATATTCGATTTTTTATCTTAAATTGAGGCTGCAAAAAACTCTATTTCATTGCGTATTTTGGTTTGAGCGTGTTATTGTTTTCTAATATTCCATTAGTTCCTAAGAACTGGGATCAGTTTCTAAAGAGTCGGTTTCTCTATTCCTTGGTTTTAATTGTGTAGTAGGGACTTCTTTACCGATGGTCACGAGGACCATGTGATAAACTCATCAAGTCCTTGTTTCTGGCGATGGAAAACTCGGGGATTCTAAAATTTCCTATTGGATGTACTGAGGAAGTTTGTTCATAAATGGTTACCCACTCTCTTTCACCGCAATTTCTGCCACATTGACTATATATCGCGTATAGTCAGGACGGCTTGGTAATAGCTAATGCAACCAAATAATGTCAGTGATGTCATAATAATTGCAAGTATTGAGCGATACAAAATTACTCTAGATTTCTTTGTGTGAATAAGTTGAGTCTGTAGCTGAGAACCAGGACAAATACAAGTTAAAACCTGTCCATCTTTAAGAACCTTAATCATAGATCCAACACCATAGTTCTGTCTGTAGTAATTCTGCCCACTGAGCTAAAAGTTCCGGGTTCGTACCCTGGCCTGGCTAAAAAATAATATTAATTGGTGAAATAATGGTTTAATCTTTCAAAATGATTAGATAATTGTCGGGGGCCCGGTGTTGTGGTCGTTCAAGATTTAAGTTAGTTTATAAATCGTGTGCTGATATAATCAGTCGGTTCAGAAAGTAAGCAAGTTAAATACCTCCATGATAATTTGAACATAGATTAAACTTTTTTTTAAATAAAACTTTAAGTTGGCACGATTGTCTTCGCGTATATACATGCGTAAAAACATAGAATTTATTTCAGTTTTAATAGCCGTGAAACGCCTCATGGACCGCTAACAACGAACACGTCCTGACTTTTATAGAGGGAGGGCGTGGTAAGGGAGGAGTGGTCATCCAACAAAAGATGAGGGGGAAATATTACAACAAAAGACAACACACACTACTTACTACACATACCCACAATTATAGAAACAAAAGCAAATAAGCCGTATTTTTTATTTGAGGTGAGGGTTCGCTATAAACAAACATGATTTAAAACCAAATATTTATTGTATTTTTATGAGTTTCTTAATATATGGTTTTTTAAATGCTATATTTTTACGTGATTCCTTAAACCGTTTGAGTGATGGGTTAGCAAGAAACTATTGAAAGAATTATAATTAAAATGATAATCATAAGCATTTTGAGTAAACTGTTTTGTAATTTTAACTCGCAATATATTATAAGTCTTATTCTTCGCTTTGAAGCATATTAAAAAAATAATATATAATAATGATAATTAAAATACTATTATTGGATGAGACAATGAATATATTATTGGCGTTTTATGTCACTGTCTGTGTTTGTAGCCTATACAAATATTGCATCGGCAAGTACAAGGGCTTGTCTGGTCTGGTTAGCCAGCGACGGATAGGTTGGGGGGTCAAATTCAACTGGGTGTACTGAAAGTAGTGATTCATAAACGAATTTCCACACTCTCTCCAGGCAAATTCAAGTATGTTTGCTCTAAATTCTATCTTTCTCATTCCTTATTCAACAATGTAAATTATTCGGACTGGAAGTAAACTAAGATTCACATAAAATTACTGATTGAACGCTCGAATTTTCGATTTCTAGAATCCCTCGAATCTTATGGTATTTGAGATATTCAAGATTCGTAGAAATCCCAAAGAACTATCTCGAATACAATTATAAATATCTTGACTGGATATAACAATTTTAAGCAATTGGTAAAATAAATTACCTAGACTTGTGTATTTGGGTGGGTACCAAGTTTAAAAAAAAGAAAAATGTTTTAGTAAGATCGATTTATTTAAAGGTGTCCTTTATGTTGTTTATGATATAATACTATATTCTAGTGGCACCATGCCTTAAACAAGTTAAAAAACATAAAAAATATTCACTTTAACCTAAATATTTATAATAAAGTTCATTTTACTTTCTCACTACCTTTCAGATAGAGAAAGTATTGTGCGTGTCAAAAAAATCAAACTCATGATTTTGATGTATTTAGACGTTTCATGAATCTGTGAAAGTGGTTTTGAATCTCCGTCTGTCTGTACTTTGGAGTGTAGCCTAAGCTGGAGCTAAAACTTGGTATCTAGGGTTTTTACAGGGTTGCCCCGAGGAGTTTTTGGTATTAGATATCTAACCCTAAAATAAAGGGTAATTTCCTGAAGGTCGAAAAGAGAAAAAAAAAAATGATTTTATCACAATCGGCTCTGACGATTTTGATTAAATTTTATTTCCAAGCATTCATCAATATTACAAACAAAATGGCTACCGTCAATTTTTTTGTCAAAATGAAAATAATTTTATAAAACCAATATTATTCAAGCTATACGCAAATATTAATATATTTTAACTTTTCGAACACTGAAGGTAAATCATTGCGGCAAATAAAAAATAATCTAGCCCACGATGTTGAAGGGTGTTTGACTTTTCATGACCCTCTGAATTCTAAAAAGTTTTTTTTTTTTTTTGCAGTGCCGTCCGTCTGTGTGTCTGTTTAGCCCTAAAATTAAGAGTAGATTAATAAAAAGTCAAACAAATAAAATATCGATTTCTTTCCAAAATGGACTCTCAAAAGTCAATTATAATTGGAAACACAACTTTCAAATGTTAGTTAAATTTTCAACCCTGCCTTGACTGATTTCCTTGGTTGAGTTCACCCTGAGGTTGTGATCAGTAGAAGACGCCAACATTAAACATTTATTTTTAATTTTTAATTATTTACATTATTATTATTTCTTTAAAATTTAACAGTTAAAATCTTAATTCTAATGATATTATTTAAATGATAATATGATGTCACCAAACTAAGCTAGATTTGTTTAAAACAAATATTTAATTACGTATTTCTCATATTTTTTCTAGTTAATCTTGGCTAAAAATATACTTTTTATTTTATTCGTAAATTTTCTGATATTTTGATCCTTGATTTTTGGAGGCCTTGCTGCGTTAATTTCAGTGCCCTTCTTTAAATAACAGTTATGGTTATATTGATGTATGGGCCTAGGTCGCGTGCGGACGTAACTCTTTGTTCAGTAGGTCCACGATAGGTAACTAAAAACTACAGATATTAAGTGTATACCTCGTAAAGTAAAACCCCGCCTTAAGGCCATGAAAAAGGGCGGAAAAAGTTATCCCTTCACCGTCTGGCCTTATCACGTCTGTAGAGGAGGGGGAAGGCGGTCTAGCGCGGTTTTCATAGCGTGGTAAATCAAAGTAACGATGCCTCCAACAATTATCGCAACAAACAGACATCTACGAATCTTTGTGTCAGATCGTTCCTTTTGCCTTCGCTCTCGCTTAACCGGGGTGGTTGTTAATATTCATTCACAATCTGGCAGTACATTAGCAATCTAATCAATGGTTGCAGGTTCGGTGTCTGTCGAGAGGGATTTTATAGCCGTACCTGGAAAACACATTTAAAAAAAACATTCAGTTTGACGGGAAAACATTAACTACCGGAGACTCAAGTTTGCCTTCCGAGAATATTACCTCAAAGTGTATTTCTTAACACAGTTTGAGCTCTTTACCTACACCCTTTTCTTTCTTTACTTTCTACACAGTAAACAAAAGGTTGTTGTAATTTATAACCAAGTTTCAATGTGTCACATTTTGGTTAAAATGACGTTTAATCTATTTATTTGTGATTTATTATTATTGTTATTATTATTATTATTGTGACTTATAATATATCTCTATATAAAGTTTAAGTTTATTAGGATAACCAGGTGCAAACTATTTGACTCAGAAGAAAGGTGATGAACTCATAGAGTAGTAGAAAATGTTAGGTTCAGATCATATTGGAGTAAATTATTTTTCCTTGCACCGCGTTTTACACTACGTCCAAGCTATCCGCATAATGGTTTAGGGACGAGCTAAGTATAATTAATAATTAATGTATCATAATTTTTGTGGAGGGAGAATATGGAAGTATTTAGGAAAATAAACCTTGGTAAAACCTGCAGGGATTCAAGTCAGTAAAATAGAACAGGTGATAAAGCTTTTATTGAAACTTAGGCAAGTTTGAAGTTAAAGCCTTTCCAAGTCATGCCTGAAAATAGGGAGGGAAATGGTTGGAGATCATTGTTATAATCTTGATCCCGCTTTCCCATGTTATCGCTGATTAGGGGTAGTATTAAAAATACTTTACTTTAGATCATCATAGCTGTATGGAAATGAGGTCCCTTCTTGGGTTCTAAGCTAGGACCTATAAACTACCGGAATATACCAAGCTACATAAGAAACCGATTGTACATCAAACTTTTCAAGTAAAAACTGAATGCACATATGATGTCATTTACAACTCAAGTTCATAAGTATTTAAGGAGTCAGGTCGCTGCAAGCCCATATTTGCTGTCGGTAGACTGTTGAGACTATTGATGTGATTACCATTCTTATGAATATAATTATATATTTATAATACATTAATTTTACAGAGAATACCTTTTTTACAACAAATATGAACAATAAATTAGTTTTTAAGGATAAATACTGCAGGTTTGGGTTGAGATTTTTTACTAAAAGAACCAATACCTTAATTATATTATTTCCTTCCACTGTATCTTACTATCTAGAAGGTTTATAAGTATTCTAGTCGCGTTAATAGATTAGGGGGATGAAAGTAGTACTTAGAATGAAATAGCCCTCATTTCCATGGAGGGAGAGGGGATGTCGATATAAGAAAAAAACACCTCGTGTTTGGTCTGGTATCAAACTCACCAGCCATATGAAATAGCCCTTACATTTAGTCCACATACCCACCAATGTGGATTAGATTTATTTAAATCGTGTCTAACTTATTTGTGAAACCTGCGTATTTATTATTTAACGATTAATAAGACGCAGTGTTAAAATACATATATTATTTATATAGTTCCGTGTAGAACGGTCTAAAGGGACACTCTTGCAATATTACTGGATTCATTTAAACTAGAAAGTCAGTGTTCGAATACCAGTCGGAACTATTGAGATTATTTTTTTTTCTAAATGAATATTTACTCTCCCTCTATGAAATATGTGGTTTCATTTTATCTCAATTCTACCTTCCTCACCCCTGCCTCATAATTGTAAGTTTCTAAATAGCCCAAATTGGTATACCTATTAAAACTACATATTGTAAGGAATCACCACAGGCAGCCTCCCATATTTCCGTTATATAATGACGAATTGCTTCATAAAGACGTAGAACGATTCATGGTTCATCATCTTAATAAGCCGTGGATTTGAATTACATATGAATAAAATAAACATTTACACTACCTTCTACAAGACTTTGTATCTGAGTCACAATTGATATATATTATACTTTCTTCGGATAGCAAATGCTACTGCAATATTTAAAAACAGTTTTATTTAAAAAAATAATAGGATATGCTTTACTTTGATTTTGTTTATTAGTTGACTTTTTAAGTGCTCTAAATAAATATATGTTCCGACGCCTCGGCTCAGTTGGTAACGTGTCAGTCTGCTGAGCTAAGAGTCCCGGGCTCAATTCCCAGCATGGCCGAAAATTAATAATTGATGAACTGTAGATATACTCTTTCACATTGATAAATTAATGGGCGGGGACTGGATGTTGGGCCGGTCTTCGTCTTAGGTTGGCTTATAAGGTATATAATATGAAGCTACGACAGGTCTAGAAGGCTCGTAGTGGGAAAAAAAATATAATTTAAATAAAAACTGACCCAGACCATACGCTGGGAACAGTAATGGATGTAAAGTAAATAAATTTACGTAAATCGGAGAATGTAGGACGCTATTATGACCTAGTTCCCAAATTTTATATAAAAAAATGTGGTTGAGATTTCTAAAAAAGAATAATCTTGAGCAGCATATTTGCACAAAAATCCCAAAACATCTGAACGGTTGGCGATATTCACTACAAACTCTGCGACAAGCAACAAAGTTGACTTGGGCCATTTTTCGCCTTCATAGGACAACTATTCCTCTATTTTGGTTGAAAGAACAGTAGATAAATTTATAACACATTTCTTTATGGCCAATATCAATTACACTTTACTCTTTCATCTGTGTTATTCATAAGGCATTAGTAATTTTGTAAAAACCACCCTTAGTACAATATACCCGGACTCGATTCCAGATATTCTCATAATGTTCAGTTCAGTCTATTGCGAGAAGGACGCTTTAAACCACTCCGCCAACGAAGTAGTCCCTTGTTAACAATGTATTCTTTAGCTGTATGTGTTTAACCAATACGCGTGAAGAAGCCAAGTATAATAAATAAGAGGTTTTTTATATCCTACCATCTCGGTCAGGCTAACATTGGCTGTGATATTCAGTTTCAAATAATATAATAATTCTACCTTGGTTGCATTGTCTTCGTCTGATGACGCCTTAACCCTAGAGACTGGTGTAACATGATATATTGTGTATTAATTGTGTTTAAAACTTCCTTATATTTACATGTAGCCTATGTATAAACACTCAATACACCTGCCGAAAAATAAATAACTTTGATAAAATGAATATAAAATAACATGTACTGCGGGACATAAAATGGTTTGATTAATTAAATGAGAACATATTTAAAGGTAAAGAAAAAATACTTTAAAAAAAACTGGTGTTAGGAAACTTACGTTTGTGCAAATATCTAAATTAATGGTGTGGGGTTCGAATCCTAACAGAGCTTAAAATATTGTAATGTCCTCTTTCACATTGATGAAATTATAGTTTGGGAACGGGATTTTTTTTAAACATAAACTGATTGATTTATTTTGTTGAGATTATAGAGTAACCACGTCTCACATTTAACAAGGAGTCAAATAATTAATGATTTGTTAATTCTAGTGTTAAGATAATTTGTAAGTCATGGGCTGTATCTTCCTTTACTTGAGAAAGAACTGAATATAGTGTTGTTGTTTTTTTTTTAAAAAAAAAAAGACTTGAATATGCTCCTCTCTCATGCTACATGCACTGATCACGGAGAGTTCACCTTGAGAAGCTTCCAATAGACGCCAACAGATGGTGTTACGTGTTCCGTAGCTCTCTCTTCTGTCTCAAGAGAACATTGTATTGAAACACGAGGATCACAATAAAGTAGAGAAAATAATATGAGGCTTTAAGAAGGCAGTGGTATTTACAACTTATGCGCTTTCATACGGCGTAAGTTTCCTACTACTTATTGATCCATGTGTGTCACAAAACGATACGTGATCATTGTCCACAGTATCAGTCCTGAGGATTGAATCGAATACAGTGGGGCGAGTATCGATAACCCACAAACTCAAACCCGGGAGTTGTAAGCACGCTCCAATGCGTAACAACTGAGCTGTACTGAATGGTTCAGCGATAAAACATTGGGGCACACAGCCAAAGGTCCATGGTTCGATTATCGTGTCGAGGTTGTCATTTTTCACCTAACAGAATAACTACTACTAGACCGGGCTATCTGCATTTATTACACTTATAGGAAATATATGAAGTAGAGTTTTAGAGAATAGTAGCCCATTTGCGTGACGGGGAAAAGGGAAACCTATTCATAAAACGCAACGATATGTATTTTAGCGCTGTCAACAGGTTCTACTTCAAATGGTCGAATCATCTAAGCTAAGGCGTCTCTCTGGTGTTGAACTAGCCTACAGAAGACGGGCAGAAAATGGGGTTCGAATCCCAGTCGTGTCTATTGATGTTGGTATCTACTTAATGATTTCCCACTCTCCTTTCCCGCCAATTTGGATGCACTTTCTCTAAATTCAACTTTCCAATCTTGATTACCTCTAAAATACCTCCTTCCTCATCCCTACCCCAATATAGTAATTAACATATGTGTAACCTGAACAGGCAGTAAGACGCGGTGTTTAAAATAGTAATAATTTAATAATTTGGCTGTAAGAATTGATAACGTTCTACTTTTGGTGTGTTTATAGGTTTATGAAAAGGTTTAGTGATAGCATCAATCATGGGTCTGTGATCTAGTGTTAAGAGATCCTGGATACAGATACAGAGGTACTGGGGTTGATCCCCGGTGCTCCCAATATTTATCTGCGAAGTAATGGTTCTGCAATAAGGTCAAACTCAGCCTCGTGATGACAAATTAGGAGCTTCTTGAATAGAGAACTAGCAGCTTCAGCTTATAAAACTGAGTTTAACGGCCGGAGGGCTCGATTTGCTGACCACAGGACACCCTCTATCCGTAAATGTTAGCACTATAATCTCTAACGGCAGCAACTGCTCAGTCAGTATAGCTGCTTGTGGGCTCGCACCATGAAGTTTCTCAATAGAGAATCATATATTTGACATGATTTGACGTATGAATAGTTGAAAGTAGATCTAGTAGCTTTTATAACTGTCAGATAAGGTATTTCTTGTGAAAACTGGCATGCACACAACTACTGATTAGCTCGTAAAATACCAGTTGGTCATTGAGCTGATTTTTATGATTTGAAACGTTTTTTAATCAATGACCTGCCACGATGAACGTGTGGACCAAGGTGTAAGTTTTTTCTAGTCTAGGTTAGCCGGCTATTGTGGCGTCATGGTTTGAACACCGGCTGGTTGATAGAAGATAGTTTTCCCTTAGAAGTTTTTTTCTATCTTTGTTCCACGCAGATGAGGATACACAGGTTCTAAAACTCTGCCTTCCTTATCCTGACTCTATTGTGGATAACATGGCCTGGTAAGTAAGTCACGTAGCTCGGGGAAATGTTCAATACTCGTATGGACAACCCGTGGCTAAGACTTTTAGACAGAGGTTAACAAATTAGCATCGTTTAGAAAAATATGTGACCTTAAAAAATTGATGCATCACATTTATAAGCATATAAACATGTTCGCTTTTATTACTGAAGGTGTGAAAATTGTAGTTTTAAATTAAGAGTACGCCTTCCGACATCCATCTATTCTATTGAGTGAGCACGATTTTGATTCAAAAGCAACCCACTCACGAGAATAGTGTAACCCTGAGAAATAAAAACTAACCCATCGGTTGCATCAAAGAAATTGGTTAACGCCTTATTAGATAACTCCAAGTGTCCTAATTCACATATTGAAGAAATCGTTCTATGAAAAGTTATAACTTACGAATGGATGAAAGTGTTTTTACTCCACTGTTGTTTAATGATATGAAGAGAGAAAAAAAAGCTATTAACCAATAAGAACAAAACTATTATTGCTGACCTGAATTTAGTCAAGTAAGTAAGTGAAGAACGAGCTATATCAATAAATAACTCTTATAATATAGGTTTTATTAAATAATTAACACTAATAATAACACTAAAATGTAATTATATTATATCATTAATCATGTCATACATTTTGAAAAATAAATTTTTTGATACATTTTCTTGTCGAGTTATTGGACTATTAAATATATTTATTTTTCTAGTTTGTTGATTATTTACTATCAATTTAACGAGAATTTTAATTATAATATTGTATAATATACTACTATATAAATAAGAAACATAATACAAATTAAAAGAAAGTTTACACTCTTTTAAACTTAAGATGGATAAATTGATTGTACTGTAGAAATATAACGTTTTTGTAATAATATTATTATTATTATTAGCACCGCGTCTTACTACCCATTCGGGTTATACGCACTTACGCTAATGTGTAATGGTAGGGTGATTGTGAGATGAAATGAAGGACCTACAGTTTAACGTGGAATCCGAACAATGGTGGAGGCCTGGCATTCCCCCCATTAACTTTTGTAATAATACATTTTAAGATGTATACCAATCAAAGTTTAAAAAACTCAAATTCCATTATAAGTATAGCCTTAAGGGTTTATATTACATTACAAATATTTTAATTTCTTAATTTTATATTCAGCAGACTAAACATTTAATTAAAATATTCATATTGGTTGCCAATAATTTGGGTGATGTCATATAGGTTTTTAAAAAAAGGATTAATATCTACATTAAAAATGTTATCTGCATCATTTTATCTACCCTTCCTCTTACTACCTATTCAGGTTTATACATGTATGTGATAGTTACTCTAATGAGTTAGGTATGAGGAAGGTAGAATTTAAAGGAAGTATACCAAATTTGCGTAGAAGGCGAGCAGAAAACCATGTTGGAAAAACCATAATCGCAACAAAGTTAGATTAATTTAAGGAAAATCAAATAAATTACGTTAAATTTACTATTTTAAAATGACTACATTTCCTATACAAACACATTACTAAGCCTATGAATATTAGATTTTATAATTATTTCACAAATTATTACATACAATTTTAATAGTTTAGAATATCTGTAAATGCTTGATAGTTTAACGTCGTGGCAAATACCTCGATTATGATAGGATTGGTTTTATATTTGACAATAGTAAACAGTTACTAAAACAATTTATATATATTTTATACGTGAAGTCTTGAACATTACATTTTATAGCTTTTTCAAAACCTATAAAATAATATTAATAATAATAATAAAATATTATTAATGTTGACAGTAAGAAAAACATGTTTATATTTTCTAATATCTCCTTCTAAGCAAGGGTGACCTGGCAGTTTAAGGGTAAGGTGTCAGACTTCTGTGATGGGGGTCTGGGGTTCAATCCTCGGTCCTGGCACAAATTTATCTGTTGCCAAACTATTCTTTAACCTATGAAAAGATGCGTATTAATCACAATTTCTGAATGTGTGGAATGTTAGGCCTCCGCCGTGGTTCGGATCCCACGTCAAGCTGTAAGTTCTCCATTTCATCTCACAATCTGCCTAACATTATATATTAGTGTAGGTGTGTGTAACCCGAACGGGTAGTAAGACGTGGTATTAATAATAGTTCTTCTAAGCAGAATTTTCCATGCATGACAACACTATTTGAGTGCACAAGTATTATAATATGTAAACTCTATCTGAAACCACAGCCAATGTGGAAAATTACGTTTTGAAGCAGAACCGATCCACTATGTAGAATCTAAATATGTATATTTGATATATAGTCCTACAACTTATAAACCATTAGGTGCACACAGAGTATAGGCCTAATCATTTTGTGAAAGCCATATTAAATAAACTATAATTTAGAGGAATAACTTTATAAATAAAATACACACAATATATAAAATATCACAACACGACAATTTTCATAGGATTTTTATAAAATATAAACTTAATATCATTTTACTATTGTATTTGAGCTATTTTACGGGTATTCACTATTAATATCAAAATTGAGAGCTGATGATCACATGACTTGACGTGAAAATAAGTCAAAGTAATTCTAGTAACTTTTTTAATCCGTCCAATAAGGCCGTTGCTATGAAAATGTTATTATATTTTGTCGAGTATAGAACGCACAGTAGACGAACAGTTAAGTGCGCACGGAGTATAGGCCCGCTCACCTTGTGAAGGCCGTATATAACCACCTCTACTGTAGGGGACTAATGTTATCTTTCTAAATAAGGAAACTGGGACAAGACCACAATGATCCCCTCCCATAGCCCATTTCTGGGCATGCGCAACAATCACCGTAACACATTCACAATACTCTTTTAATGTACCTTTAGGACGAGAGTTGGAAACACAACTTTCGGAGCCAACGTGCAATTTTCAATATTTCTTGACATAAATTAATGAAATGAGGAGTCTGTGTATCTGTTTTGTCATGAGCATTGCTCGATACCTACCACGCACAGAGGACTGAGAATTTAATGCTAGTAGCCCTGTACACGAACATAAACATATGAAAGCAGGAATTTGGAAATTTTTATTGGATGTTTATAAATGAATTAAATACTGGGTCAGAAGAAACCAAATTAAGATAATTTTTTTTTTGACTGTTTGAATCAAATAAAATCGTTTCCCGGGGTAGTCACACAATGGAATGCGTGGTTACCCCGGACAAAGTCGGGTACTTATGCTAGTTTATAATAAAATAAGGATAAGGGATTGGAACTCGTCCCATGAGGACAAATGAGGAGCTATGAATAAAGACGTAGCAGCTCTGGCTTAGATTATTATTATTATTATTATTATTATTATTATTATTAGCACCGCGTCTTACTACCCATTCGGGTTATACGCACTTACGCTAATGTGTAATGGTAGGGTGATTGTGAGATGAAATGAAGGACCTACAGTTTAACGTGGAATCCGAACCACGGTGGAGGCCTGGCATTCCCCACATTCACAAGATGTTTTGTCAGAGGTTAAGGAAGGGTTTGGAAATCAGATAAATCTGTGCCGGGACCGAGGATTGAACCCCGGCCGCCAGCACAGAAGTCTGACACCTTACCCCTAGACCACCAGGTCACCTCTCTGGCTTAGAGAACTGAGATTAATGACTAGAGGCCTCGTTGTACTGACCATATGACACTCTTTATCCGCATCATCGCTAACGACGGCGGCCGCTCGGTCGGTATAGCTCTCTTGGGGGCTCACACCATGGAGTTTTTTTAAAGGGATAATTCCTAAGCGTCAGAAATAGTGTCGCCTAAAAGAAGAATATTATAAAAAAAATTCAAATTGAAAGCTAAGACCATGAATTCAATTAATTAAATTACATTTAACTTGTGTGATATTTCATTACATCAAACACTGGGATTGTATAATTATTTTGAATTTACTTTATAAACAGTATAGTAGCATAACACCGTACATTGTCAGTTTTTAAAATCTGATACGAATGATGTTTTCAAATTTAAATTAAAAATTAATATGTGATCACGTGGTCAAAGGTGCGAGACTCCCAATATATTGGACTTAGTGACGAGGTTGTAAAAGTTTTATTCTAGGTTGATAAAGATAGCAGTTGCTCCGGCTATAACGTATAGCTGTGTTTTTTACATCATTTCTAAGCGAGTATGAACGAACTTCCTCAAACCAACCATTCTCATATTTAGACTGATATTTACTTTTATTCTTATTTTATTTAGTTGTTAATAAATATTGTGCCTAGCATGGTAATTTTTAAAAAAATATTCGAAAACTTGTTTCTCTCACAATGTCATGTAAATACAATAATTAAAAAAGCTTTTTTTTCTGTCTAAGTGATTTTAAATGTATATTAATTCAGTTCAAAATGAGTATCTGAGAATTGTTTTTCATGATGAATAAAAATATATTTCAATTTTTAATAAAAAAAATTTAAGGATATAAAAAATAATCAATCGAAATTTTGATATTTTAATTTTTTAAAGTGGTATAACAATTTGTTTATAATTTATACTTGAAGAATGTGTATTGTGATTAACAAGATGTTATTACATTTTATGAGGAAAGAGTACTTTACTAAAAATTCAAATGGCCTTTTGGTATAGTGGTCAGAGGCTCTGACTGCTCACACAAAGGCTCCGGATTAAATATCTGGCTAGTACTAAGATCCCCAGGGTTCGGTTTGTTATTCTTAAGCTAGGTCTAAGATCATCATTGGCTTCCCCCGCCATATTAACTGCCATCAACCCCTTATTTGATTGGATAACGGAACAAACCTCCAGGAAAGAATGTACGATTAGTACATTGGTGAGTCCCCGGACAAAGGTACAGTACATAAGTACGGGCTAATCCTTCCGCGGACTAAATAATAGTGATGTAGTCCAAACACGCTATATTATTATTATTATTATTATTACTATGCTGAAAACTAGTTTCTATAAATTTTGTTCCAAGATATAATACACTATATGAGGAGGGTTGTACGATTTTGTCTTGCCATTTATGTATTTGTTTTATTGTGTGAGAACAAAGAGGAATCCTTATATACCAGAGTTAACTTATTGTGTTCACGCTCACAACCATAAGGGCTGCCAACTTAACTACTAGTTCAATATATCACCAGGTCACGACCTGATTTAGTGTTGGTGTCTTTTACACTGATATAAATACACAAAAATAGTAGTGCATTAAAAAGTTAGGAACATAAATGAGTGCAGCCAGTGTGACCATTTACTGGGTAATATGGCGTTAACACTAAGATTGCCATCCTCTGTCTATTTTAGGATAGATAGCGTTCCGCGTTGCAACTATTTGACCCTTACACAAAAGATGGAGTTGAAAAAAATATGTTTGTATGGTAAAACTCATACATGGATATCAAAAACAATAAATAGAACTCTAATTGTGTTTCTACTCACTTAAAAAGTTACATCTAAAACAAAATTACTTTCCAAAGTAAACATGTCTACCTTATAATACATCAGAAGTACGCCATTGTTATATGTCTCTCTTTCTCTCTCTCTCTCTCTCTCTCTCTCTCTATATATATATATATATATATATATATATATATATATATATATATATATATATATATATATAATTACTTTTAAGTGGTAAGGATAATAAAGGTAGAGCTTAAAGCAAGTATAACGGCATTTGCGTGTAGGTAGAAAGATTAAGAACTATTTAGAAACAATGTGCCCTTAGTGCACCAAGCCGGAATTCAAATCTGTAACTCACTGTTACGATAAAACCAGTATATTACAAACTTGAAGTTAACCAGTGGGATCTTACTGTAATGTGATTGGCCAAAAGATGTTTCCAAACAGTCTCCAGTTCATTCTGTTAATTTTTTTAGAATTCTCCTCCTTATCCTGTGTTCTTGAATTTATTTAACCTCCAGACAGCTATAACGGGCAACAAGACGCGTGGCACTAAATAAAAAATATTAAATGAGTACAAGAAACACATTTCTCAATGACAGCTGTATAAACGTGTTTCTTTAAAGGTTTCACCGAAACAACAAAAACGAAAGTGATAGACAAACGAGAACATTTATTTTCTAGAAAATTACTAAGAATATATTTAGATCCTCAAAAGGACACAATATAATAACTCAATCACGATTTATTTCTTTGTAGATGTATACTTGTTATATTACATTATAGACCTTTGGAAAGTAAGGTTTAGTGAGAACAAAACAATAGTTAGAACACTCTAGAAAGAAAATGTTTGTGACAAATACAAAATCTACTGAATTTACTTTAATAAATTTGTAGGTCCAATCATGGGAGATTATTTTCTAAGCATCCTTTCTTCTTCGTTATTACTGTCGTTAAGTATTTTGTGGGCTCAAGGCCATAGCCAGCAAATAATTTCAGGGGTGGGGGTCTGGTGGGCACAGACTCCAATTTCTGGAGTATAGAAAAAATTCTAAATATTAAACACCTCTAGAAGGTTTCTGAAGTACTTTTTATGGTAACACAGCCCCCTGATTTGTACTTGTACCTTAATTTTGATATTGTTTGAGCCATAAATAGTAATATATATTTTGTTCATAAACTTTCTAGGGGGGATTGAACCCTCAACCCCCTCTCCCCGACTACGGCCTTGTATGGGCTTAATAGTTTGCTGACAGTTAAAACAATCATTACACTTTATCTATCTTTAATAATTAAAATGCACTCAGCTGCCCGTTTGGGCAATCTCAAACTTAAATATATTTAGAGTGCAAAAACCCACTTCGATGACCGTATGGTATAAGGCGTCATTTTCTCATAAACTGGGCTGTCAATAACGGAGAGATCAAGGTTTGATCCTGGTCGGGTGTACTAGGGGTGATTTTCCCTAAATGGTTTTCTACTCTCTCTCTTTCTCTCTCTCTCTCCGACCAAATACGGGTTCACTTTCTCTAAATCCAACCTTCCCCATCCCCAACAAATAAGAATAATTCGTATATACACGTATAGTCTGGACGGGTAAAAGTCGAGGTGATGTAAATCCTGCAAGATAAAGAGGCTAGAGTTAAAGAGAATATATTAGAACTCACCACGAGACTCAATTGGGAAAAACTGTCACCGGTGGACCAAACAAATGCATAAGTCGCGTCCTCTCTGGATTCGTCTGAGACGTAGAGGCCATGATTCGAATCCCGAATGGAAGTGCTAAGGTGTTTTTTTTTTATCATATAAACTCCTTCTCAATCTCCCTTAACGAAACTGAGGCTGCACTTCCTCTGAATTATACCTTCCTATCCTCTGCCCTATTAGAGTATGTATGTAAATATATCAGACAGGAAATAGGACGTGGAGACCTACATCGTTAGCTGCGTGAGTCGAGGCAGCAATATAGTCAGCTTGGTCCGTATAGAAAGGTCGAGTCTGTATTCCCCGTCAGATGTGAGCTACCGAAAGTAGGGGTTCCTAAATAGTTTCCTACTCTCCCTCGACGCGAGTGCTGGTGCAATTTCTCTGGTTCGTAGTATTATATCCACCCCATTAGTGTAAATATACGGACAGACTGTGAGTGTGATAATATGCGTTACACGCACGTATTGACACACCATATCGATAGAAACAATGCTGGAAGACACGTGATCAGATTGTCAAAATGGCTTAAAAATGAGGTGCAGTTGTTTTGGCATCACATCTTCCTACCCGTTTGGACTATTACCTATGCACTGATTAGGCTGAGGTGTTATGGGTGAGTAAGGTTGAATTTAGAGGAAGTGTATCCACATTTGTGTGGAGAGAAATGGAAACCACTAAGGAAAATTAACCTTCATTACACCCAACTGAGATCGAAATCCAATCTCCTCATCTAGTCTATGGTGAGTGTGATGCCTTAGACTATGCGGCCACCAAAGTGTTTTGGTGCAGTTAGCTGTTGATCATATTTAGGTCCAGATTAATTGAATTAGATTGTACACTTGTCCTAGCTATAAATGTCATTTAACGGTCCTGTTAACTCTGTTTATCTGTTTTCCCCTTTGCAAAAGAAAGATTTAATCTAACACAACAGATTTAATAAATCAAATTAAGGTTTGTCTTGAGGACTTTAACAAACCATCTTTAGAACGACAATAAGAAGCTGTCAAGACCTAACGAAGGTTGACAGGCGATATGACTCACAAAGTATTGCGAAATATAAAACCACAACCTGATCATCATCATCATAAATACAAAGTTTGTGAAGTGATGATGTTTCATCGTATCTTAAGTGAAATGTCTCTGAATGGTTTCGACCTCCTAGCCTAAGGAGAAATGCCGCAAGATTCTCGATACGGCCAGGTTTGGGGACAACGTTCGTCTATCTCCGTCCAGGTGAGCTTATTGTTTGAATTTACGTACAATTAGAGCATTCAATATTTTACTGAGATCCGACACCTTAGCTCAGTTGGTAGCATGTCTGTCCATTGAGTTAAGATCAATTTCAATTTCGGGTTCAATTCCCGGCATATCTGAAAAAATGTATCATTGGTGAAATTTGGGTTTACCCTTTCACAGTGATATATTAACTGTAGACTGGATGTTGTGCCTGTCCTAGTCTTAATGGGCCGGTCAACACTCGTTCACCCTAAAAACATGGTATTACAAAATAAAAGATTGTGACAAAACCGTTCTATGGATTTGAAATCGGTCTTCATCAATGAAAAGGGATTTATATTATCTAGAACGAAGACTCTGTATAATTTTAATTAATCATACATATTAAATTATACAATGAAAACTATCACATATTCAGCCTCGAAATATTTTGCTTATAATGATTTAATTAAGTTAAATATTCAAAATTGAATTTTACTATACAATAAGAACTATTTTAACTTCAATTTTTGTCTATTAGAATTTCTATTTAGTGCTCTATAATTTTTGTCTATGTTTTAAATGAATAATTACTTTAAAAAGATTAATATGGATGTAAGTATTAATGTTGAAAAAGAAGAAATCACAAGGCCAGATAATATTTTTCTTCTTATTTTAGTTATTTATTTATTATTTATTAGTTTAATACTAAGCTTTAAAAAGTTATTAATAGAATTAAAATTTGAGATATTTTGGTAAACTTAGTGTAACACTACTTGTTGGAATACTAGGAACTAAGTATACCGTTTAGCAATTTACAGCGTTGTCACGATCGTCTTAGAAGTGACGAGAAAAACTGTTTATTCCATTATTGTGAAGCTTTAAAATTATGTTCCTACTATTTTAAATCAGAAATAAGAATCAATATATTCGCCTGAGTGTGGTAGGCCTACAATTTAAGCATCGATATATTAAGGCGCTAGAATAGTCAAACAGAAATCCACAAACATCTTGTAATTTTAAAACGTTCATGGGCTGAGATATTCTTGTGTGTGTGGGTGGGGGGGGGGGGGGGTGCACGCAACGCGCCAGAGAGCTGGGTTGTGAGACCAATGGCCCTATTGTTCCTTTTCTCTCTCTTTGCTTAGTTTAACCCCCACCCTTTTTGAAAGGTAGTAGGTATTGTTGTTTAGGTTGAGGCCTAAATTTGACAGTAGGAGTAGGAAAATAATTATTGATTCAAACCAATTTTTAAAATGAATTCATTGGCGTGGTAGGCACATAATTGAATATTATATTTTTAACTCATTTATTGGAAATATTTTTATATTTTATAAGCATCTCGTCCTACTAACTGTTCACATTGAATATTATTATTATATTAGCACCGCGTCTTACTACCCGTACATACGCACTTACGCTAATGTGTAATGGTAAGGTGATTGTGAGATGAAATGGAGGACCTACAGTTTAACGTGGAATCCGAACCACGGTGGAGGCCTGGCATTCCCCGAAATTGAATAAATAGTTCATATTATTGTATTCAAAAACAAATTAGCGTATAATCCAGTAAATCTGAGTAATTGAATATAAACTTATTCTTGTTTCTAAACTATCTAATTTTACTGAACTTAACATTATTTATAATAATATTCATTAAAAATATTAGACTTTTCACTTTCTCATAGGCTAAGAAATTATGGTAATCATGGGAATCTTCAGCCACAAGATTATGATGACTCCAAAGTTCTATGGTGTCCCAAAGTGAAAAAAAAAAATGGATCATACATATATATCTTTTTCCATTTGACTTGTAAAACGTTTGAGGGATTATAATAGAAAAATATACAAACTGTGTTACAAAGTAAAACTAATAAAACTTGATTAATTTACATATGTGAATTTTAGATTAGTTATGACAAATACAGGTGTGATTTGTGATATGGTTTTAGAGAAGATCATAAAGTATATTATAAAACTATTTTACATTATATAATATTAAAGCAGCACCCAGAAAAAAATACATTATACCATCAGCCCTAAGGAGATTTACTAACTAATATGAAAAGCTATTTGGAATACAAATTATATGGACAGAAATATATTTTTAACGAAATAAAACAACAACTTTTTATTAAATAGTGTGAAGACAATCTTAATATACATAATTCTTCTGTACGTGTGTATGTCACTGAACTCCTCCTAAACGGCTGGACCGATTTTGATGAAATTTTTTATGTGTGTTTGTGTGGGTCCATGGATGGTTTTGATTCACAATTGAACCCGGTAGGTGGCACTGCAATCGGGTTCTAGGATTTATTTTTATTTTTTAGTGAATTTATTTGAGGGGATTTTTTTTAAAGATTTTTTGCATATCAGAACATGTAATCTCACAATTTCACTCCCCCCACATATATATAATAATGGATATAATATGAATAATTGACCGTTAAAACCTTCTGAATAGTGAATAATTGAACTTCTGAGAATAATTCATAGTTATGTTTGTGTACCATAGGTGGCATTGATTTGAATTCTGTGGTATTTGACGTACGCATCAATACATGCGCAAGTCTCTTGCGTCGTGGCTTGGCGTTGTTTTGACATTTCATGTTTGTACGATGTGTTTCGATAATCCATGTATCACAATCGCGTGAATATTGAGTGTATTTTTCATCAAGTGTACTCAAATACATACATTGGGAAAATGTGTAAGGTGCTGTGTTGAAGTGAATATCTTACATGATCTTCCATAAATTTAAATTATATACATGCGTATTCAATGACAATCAATCTAACCTGCAAATTTTTATTTTAAGTGCTTATTTGTGTCGATGATTTTATAAAATTTACTGAGTGTTAAACGTTTCATCGAAAAAACAACAACATATAATCCATAAAATTCAAATATAAGTTGCTTATATTTAGGTGCTGTGTGTTTATTAAAGAACAATGCCACGTCTTCGTGGAAGAGAAGGAAATATTGGTCGACGTACACAGAATTCACAAATAATCCACACCTGTCGGTTAAATCGAACGGCAGAAGATCAATTGACAGACAATGCAAATTTAAGAGTCCAGGTATCAAACACACGTGCAAATGAAAGCCAACAGCAACGCAATGAATGCCTTCGAGCTAATGCATTGAGACAAAGACAGGCACGTCAATGAGCCACTGACGCACACAGAGCACATGAACCACAGCGCCTGAAAGTACATCGCGCATTAACACGCGCATCACTTCTCCGTCTTGCGTTCGAATATGAATCGAACATCGACTATTCGTCACATTCACAAATTGTCAGCGGCGCTATGGACTAAGAATGCCAATCTGCCATGCATTCAAATACAAAGGTAATCGGCCGGTTTCTACTGCGCGTCTGGAAAAGTTGTACTTCCACCATTGAATTCGCCGCTAGAACAATTGAAAACACTATTGGCTGGAGCCACACCTTAATCAAAATTGTTTTTGCGTAAAATTCGCAAATTCAATTCTTGCTTCCAAATGACATCATTTGGAGCAACAAAAATGGTTCAAAATGAGGATGGTCGCAATTTTGAATTTAACGTTTAAGATTCATATCATCATTATCATCAAAGAGGTTCTTTGATCTCAATGCCTGATGCCGATCCAAAATTCTTGCAAATCTACTTCATGGGCGATGAGGAGCAACAAATAAACGCACGCTGCCAGTACAACCACATCGAGCAGATGGAGGAGCGAGAAATTGTGGCGACTTTGGAACCGATTTTGCGAAATCACAACCAGTTGGTCCAGTTGTTTTATACCGTTTCAAACAGACTGCAAAACGACAACTACATGATCGTCAATAAAGCAGACAAAGTACCATTTGGAGAGCACGGGCCGATACAATTCACACACCGTTAATGAAGTTGCAGTTTTTATGGTTGGCGACGCATATGAACGTCGAGATATATGGATCCAACACAGAGATAACACGGTTCACACAATTCAAGACAGTCATCGTTCTTACGACGCTTTGCAATATCCGTTGATATTTTGGGAAGGAGAAGATGGATATCATTTTAACATCAAACAAATAAATCCAATGACAGGTAATTACACTCTACATATTGATTACTTTTTCTTTTTCTGTAAGATTAATTTCTTTTTGTCTTATTTATATTTTTACTTTGCTGGTGCAGAAACCAACAAGAAAGTGAGTGCGATGAACTTCTACGCATATCGGTTGATGATTCGTGCCAATGAAGACAACATTATTCTCTGATGCCTCCAGCTGTTTCATCAATACATCGTTGATATGTATCCGAAAATTGAAAGCGAGCGATTAATTAATACTCAAAGGGTGTGTAAATATGGTAAAGGTAGAGTTTAGAGAAAGTGTACTTATATTCGTGTGGATGAAGCGTGATAATCCGTTTAGGAAAATACACTCATTATATGCTCCAGGGATTCAAATGCGGACCATGTTGTGAACAGCAAATCAGACTAGAGGAACTTGACGTTTAATCTGCGTACTCAATGATACTTAATGATGAGTCCCAATATAGTATTTTTAAACAATTTTAAATTCCTTCACCTCTGACAAGACGTTTATTAACACAACTTGTGAATGTGAGGAATGTCAGGCCTCCACAGTGGTTCGGATCCCACGTTAAACTGTAGGTCCTCCATTTCATCTCACAATCTCCCTACCATTACACATTAGCGTAAGTGCGTATAACCCGAACGGGTAGTAGGACACGGTGCATAATAATAATAATAATAATAATAATAATAATAATAATAATAATAATAATAATATAGGTATTTCATAGGTGTAATTTACGATTTTGATTGTATTTGCATTATACTATTACTACCAATGTATAGTTGTTATTTTTAATTATGTGTCATAAATAATATTTTAGTAATGAGATAATTAAAATATTATTGTAGAGCTATAATTATTGATCCAATAAAATACTGTTTTAGACTAAATCAGCATTAGCCTACTATATCATGTTTTAATATAAAAATTATGCATACTAAAAAAAATTGTATTTACTATTACGTAGTAAATAAAATTTTATAATTAATATTTATTATTGATTTTATTATTGACTATTAATTTTGTAATTTGATGCATATTCACAGTTCTGGCATGGTATAGTTTTGAGGAGACTTTTAGGCTATCACCTCATTATATATTTATTCTTATCACTGCGTCTTAATATTATCATTTTTTCTAATGAGTACTTGTCTGATATATACTCATTTAAATGCACTAATAGGGCGTAGGAGATATTAAAGTAAAGTTTATAGACATTGTAGCCACATTTGTCTGGAAGTAGAGTGAGAAATAGACACACACCCAGGCAGGATTTGATGCCTGACCACCCCATCACTGCAAACCAGACCATACCCCAAATTGATTACGAATGAACGTATCTTAGAGCTAGAAAACTTCCAATTCCTGTATGCTTTGGCCAGGATGAATTTCAATAAAAGACCAAACATGTTGACAAATGCATTGTCTTCTATTTGTGACAATCTTATGGTACTCTCCCCTAATAGCGTTCGTCAAGGCTATGCACAAGTTTAGACTCTACCCCCCGCCCCCTCTCTATCCCCTATTCTTACAATACAAAGGTGATTGATACCTGCTATAAAGGCTTCAGAGGATTATAGCTTTGTTTTTATTTGCTTGCTGAAGGTGACCTGGAGGTCTAGGGGTAAGGTGTCAGACTTCTGTGCTGGTGGCCGGGGTTCAATCCTCGGTCCGGCACAGATTTATCTGATTGCCAAACCCTTCCTACACCTCTGACAAGACATCTTGTGAATGTGGGGAATGCCAGGCCTCCACCGTGGTTCGGATTCCACGTTAAACTGAGGTCCTTCATTTCATCTCATAATCACCTACCATTACACATTAGCGTAAGTGCGTACAACCCGAACGGGTAGTAAGACGCGGTGCTAATAATAATAATAATAATAATAATAATAATAAATTTTGCTTGCTAACTCAGTCTCACTATTTGGATGGGTGAAGGGAAGAGGGGTGGGATCTAAGTGCTGATAGTTTTGGCAACACTGTGGGCTGATTGAGCCGCCAAAGACAAAGTATAACTCAATTGTTTTTTTCTGATAGCTTAAATAAGGGTTAGCGCTGATGCGACTATTCACTTCCAAAGACCACTGACCAGGCCCTTAAGTTGGATTATAAGTCATATGAAGCTATGACAGGCCTAGCAAGCCGGTAGTGGAAAAATATGACTTGAATAAAAACTGACTCAGGTCACCGAGTTACAACAGTAATAGATGTAAAATCTTTTACTGAGCCCTGTGTCTGAATGGTTTTGGTTCTATTCACTTTTTATTAGAAAGATAGAAAAGTTACTACTACTTTCACGTATTTTTTAGGTACTGTGATATATATATAATCTATAAAGTAACTTAACAATACAGAAAATGTCGTGTAAAATAGTAAAATGTGTCGTCAGGTAGGTACTTTACAAACTTATCTATATTTTCCAGCTTCTTCCTTTTTGGAATATGTGTGTGAAGGTTCTATTTTGTTGGGTAATATTGGATGGTATTGAAACGTGCTAAGCTAACATGTGTTTTTTCAAACTCCGTCAGTGTGTTTTTTATCTATTTATTATAGACCCTTCTGTAGCTCTATAACGTTTGAAATAATAATATATTATATATGGAATTTTGAATTCATTTTAGTTTCCATACTATGCTATCATAATGGTTTATTCACAATGATTTTACATCCATAATAGGTAGTTGTAAGTAGTCCTAAAGTGTACACCAAAATACTCTAGGCAACTGACTTTTAGGACAACTAACTTTAGGTCAACTGACGTTTAGGCCAACTGACTTTGATCCTACTGGCTTTAGGCCAAATGACTAGTTCTACTGATCTTAGGCCAACTGACTTTAGGTCTATTGGCTTTAGGTAAATTTACTTTTAGGCCAAGTGGTTTTAGTCCAACTGACTTCAAACCAATTTACTTTTAGGCAAACTGACTTTAGGCCAGCTGACTTTAAGCAACTCACAATATGAGAGGTAACTTTATTTTTAATATTTTACATGTGGAGATTGAAACTTTGGTATTAGCTCATTTCACCAAAATGTGGATATTAGAGGTGTCTCCATTAGTATATTATTCTGCCATGTATTATCTTTAGATATTCATTTGTAGAGTCAAGGAAAACAATTATTATTGGCACATCCGTAGTAGGATTATTAGTGACATCATTGAACCTAAAATCATCTAATACATTATTTTTGGTGAAAATAAATTAATTTTGTATGGGGTAAGAAAACAATTTTTAAGGGGACAATATAAATAAACTGTCTTATTCTACTTCGCATATAGCTATAGTAAGATTTTGGTGGTAACAAACCTTTAGAAACACAAACATATTATTTGCGTTCAACATTGATTGATAACATTTTTCAATAATACTAGTGTGGGTTGCTCTAGAACTGACAATTTTACCCTATCTTACCTGTGCTCTCCTGGCTTATGGAGGAATTCATTTCTGAGCTGGGGACAACATTAAGGTGAATAACATTATCCCCAGATAATAAGATGATACGTGAGGTTGATGAGGTGAAGGCAGAGAGGACCTAGAGTTAGTAGGTTCCGAACCACGGCGGGGGCTTGGCATTAAACACATTCATAAAACACGCTTTGATAGAAGTGAAGGAAGGGTTTGCCAATCAGATAAATCTGTGCTGGGACCGGGATTTAAACCTCGGACCCCTAACACATCATTTTGACACTTTACCCCTAGACCACCAGGTCCTTTTCATTTTATAAGTGTTTTTAATAGGTATTGAAAATATTTATAAAAAGACAGATACAGATCACATTATTTGATGAATAAAACCATGAAAATTATTTAAGAACGTTTCTAGCTCTCAGGGAAGGTTCTTCCAAAGAAAATAGGACCATTACCACGTCTATAAACATATTTTATATTTTTAAAATTGGTATGTATTAATATTTATCGAGAAAATACTACCATACTAATTCGACTAACATACTTTTGAGTTCTAAAAAAAAACCTTAAAGTAATACACAACAGTGTTTTAAAAAACATAAAGCAAGATTAATACTTATAGTAATTACCCCGTTAATACTTTATATTTTGGAAATCATACCATTTTGCTTAGCAATATATATCTAGCTTTAAAACCTTGTTAAATTTTATGACCAGAAAATTACGGTATTATTAAGGAGTAGTAAACTCATAGTCCATAATTAATTTAAAATAAAAATAACCTCTTTGACTCTAAAATAATAAAAACCCAAGTGAAAACAAACATCTTTGAGACTGAAGGACTTATTTTTGTAGTCATATTGGTCAAGGTATAGAGACCAACAGAAAGGATACTTCATGTGTATTTACTGTACATACAGTAGCATACGGCTCTAAGTTACACTGCCGATATGTCCGAGATCTTTAGATACATTATTTACTAGAATTCTGAATTTCATTTAATCAAGTTGATACTTTCGAATGGAAAATGTAGAGAGTCCTATTTAATTTTCTTTCTTAATTACGATTTTAATTCGTAACGATAACAATAATTAATAAAATCAATTAGTACACATACTAGTTTGGCTTACCAGTGCTGGGGTCCAGGACAAGGTTTAGGTCCCAGCTCCACTTAGGCCTAATAAGGGTGGATTTACTTAAACTGTTTCCAACTCTACCTCCATGAAATGTTTAGTACATTTTCTCTCAATCTTACCTTGCGCCTCCTTTAATTATTAGTGTAAAAATGTGGATAGTCCAAACGCGTAGCAATTATTAATATTATTTGTTCTGTCTTACGACCGGTCCATTTCTTTTGTCTGAACTTATACCGCAAGGTCGCCCTGTCCTCTGTATCCTCCTTTAGCTCTCAGAATGTTATTTTTCCTTCATGTCTTCTAATATATGAATCTTCCCCTAAGAAAAGTTTCTTTGTTGCTTAGATAGTTTGGGATTATTCTAGAATAAGGGCTTCACATATTTCATACATTAGATGTTTTAAAATAATAAAGACTTTTTGTTTAGTTGCATATATTTTAATTCTTAATTTTTAAATATCAAATTATCTGGTAAAGTTGGAGGGGTATGAATGACACTAGTAATAAAATGCAATATACAACCAGTCCTTGTGATGAATCGAATGAAGATGTCTCTTGTAGAGTCATTTGGTGTATGTATAAATTTCGGTGGTCTTGGCAAACTTATGCGCAATAATATATTCTGGCTCAGTGAGGAAAGTAACTGGAAACTACCTCACTCCTTATTTCCCTAGTACACCTTTTCATTTCTGCCTTGGCTTTACAGCAGACAGTGGAACTGAATCATTTAGGCTTAATACTATTAATAAATACAAAACCAGGTTTTTATTTCTACTAAATTAAGTTAACCTCTGTTTTAATGTTCATATTATATTCGCTCTACGGTAATCATATTAGAAATAAATGTAAAAATTAATCTATTATAAGCTAAAGTTATGTCATTAGCCACATAAATGTTTGAATGTTTGTTTGTTTGTTTTTATTTAACCCGCCTCGGTGGCGTAGTTGGCTAACGCGCTTGTCGTGTTGAGCTCAACCGCCGAGGACGGGGAGATCAAGGTTCGAATCTCGGTCGTGTGAACTGAGGGTGGTTTTTCCTAAATGGTTTTCCACTCTCCCTCCACGCAAATGCGGGTTCACTTCCTCTAATTCAACCTTCTCAATTCCTAATCCATTGCGTAATTAGTACTTAAAGCGTATAACCCGAACGGGTTAGTAAGACGCGGTGCTAAATATAATAAAAATAATATAATAATAAATGTTTTATTTACAGAATTCAT